>CM040122.1:271572385-272119070 GCA_022559845.1 Amorphophallus konjac
CCCTTATTCTTTCCGCCAGAGACCTCCATCTATCAGCATATTGGACAAAATCCTCGTCGGGTTTCATCTTTTCGGCCACTAGGTCGGTAATGGAGAGTGAGGGACCGACCCTATCCCTATATTTCTGCAAGAACCTTCTCTGGACTATTTCAAAATTTTCGGCCTCGCGGGGCTCCAGAGAATAGAACCACTCAAGCGCGGGACCATCCAATGATCTCCGAAAGAGGTATGCCAGGGACCTCTGATCGTTTTGCCAGTAAGAGGACTCATACATGAAATCTTTGAGATGAATGAAGGGGTTGCCGGTACCATTGTATCTGCGGTACGTGGGCATTTCGGAGGGAGGAAGATTAATGACAGGGAGGATTGGCAAAGTAACCTCCGGGGTGGCTTTCACGTCCACCATCCTTCTCAGATTTTGAAACTGCTCGTCCATGCGGTTGAACCTATTGAGGAGCGATTGGGCGAGCTCCTCTGGGGGTGAAGGTGGCACTTGCCATTGGGGGAGAAACTGTCTCCCGGAGACTTGATGGGGGAACCCAGAATGAGAGGGAACTGTCGGACCGCCGACAGTTGGCCCCGGCTGAAGCGGTGTCTGGGGAACAACGGGAGTTTGAGATTGTGATGGGAACTGGAATGAGGGTGGTTGTTGGCTCGCTTGACCTTGAAGCGAGGGAGACTGGATGGCTTGCGCCAATGAAGGAGATGGAATGGCCTGCACGGACTCTTGGAGAGGTGCGATGGCCGGAGTTGATTCCTGGGGCGTGGGGGAAACAGATTTCCCCTTTAGAATGGCCTGGAAGGCCCGGAGCTGTTCAGAGGTAAGCTCCGTGTTGGCGAGGACGCCTAGTAAGGAAGTGATATCCTGTGGCGGGGACGTGTCCCCGGCAATAACCTGCACCTCATGCGAGGGGTCATGAGAAGGACCCGAGTCCATAGCATAGACTCGCGGGTCGGCTGTCAAACCACGACTAGGGTGGTTTTCCTCAGAAGACTCGTGAGACATGCTCACAGTTTTCCCAGAACGCAAAAACATACACTAGCAAGTAGGTAGCAGAGATTATTAAACAAGTGGATGCCTTTACGCCTTTTTTTTTGATTTTGATGATTTTTTTGTATTTTTAGCGAGATCCGAAGTTCACACAAAATGGGGGACCCTAGTTTGTTTTTGTTTCACCGCCGTGTCAGCTAGGGTCTCTCGTCTCACGACGAATGAAATGACTAACTCCGGGGAACTTCAATGGTACAACCAGTCCAGTGAACAAAGAGGAAATTCTTCGATGTCGGGGACTTACGGAGGTCCCAGTGCAGGAGATTCTAGTCCGTTGAGAGGAATTCCCAAACGGAGAGTCCTTCCTTCACCGGGAAAGGGTGATCCTCAAAAAAATGAAAAAAGGATAGAAAAGAGGAATGGATGTATGTAATGGGATGCTGACAGATATATGGAGTGGGAAAACAACAGAAATAACAAATATATAAGAAACAAACAACGAATCACAACTGATAGTGCTGCCGTGAGCACAACGGGGGCGCGCGCGGGCGCCAAGGTGGAGAGGCACGGGTGGTGCCGAACTTGCAAGGGTAACCGAGAGGAAGCAGTAGAGGTCCCATCGTGATCGCCAATTTGTGAGCGACGTCACGCGGTTCGGAGTTCGATGGAGCGGTGAAGAGGAAGCGGAGAGCGCGCGGGCTCCTTCTTTTTTGTTTGTTTTGTTGTTTTGCTGCAACACAGAGATGAGAGAGAAGAGAGAAGGGGCCACCACGGGAGATTGCTCCGGCGGGGCGAGCGGGACAAGTATAATATAGCAAGATATGGGGTTCAAACGGCCATAGCGGGAAGTGACTCGCCGCGACCTCGGGGGGACGGGAATGGTGCAGAAATTAAATAACAAGAATTGAAACGGCCATTGGGGAAGTGACTCGCCGCGGCCTCGAGAATATGAGCAGAATATAAAAGAGAATATAAGAACAGAGATTTAAACGGCCATTGGGGAAGTGACTCGCCGCGGCCTCGATGATATGAGCAGAATATAACAGAATATAGAGAGAATATAAGAACGGAAATTTAAACGGCCATTGGGGAAGTGACTCGCCGCGGCCTCGATGATATGAGCAAAATATAATAGAATATAGAAAGAATATAGGAACGGAAATTTAAACGGCCATTGGGGAAGTGACTCGCCGCGGCCTCGATGATATGAGCAAAATATAACAGGATATAAAGAGAATATGAGAACAGAAATTTAAACGGCCATTGGGGAAGTGACTCGCCGCGGCCTCGATGAAAAGATGTGATCGCCAGGGGCCGAAAGACCCCAAAATAAGAAAGTGATCGCGCCTACCTCAAGAGCGGGAGATGGCGGGTTGCTTCTTCCTCTCCTTCCGGCCGGCCGACGGAGAGGGCTTTCCTCGGGTACCCTTGCAAAACAACGACAAATAAATGACAAGTGGATTAGAAAGATGGAGGTGTAGTATTCAAATCCTTGCGGTAAAAATAACGAAATGATGGCAAGACACACACCTGGTTGGTGTTATCTTTTAAACCCCTCTCGGACTCGAGTAGGAGGAAAATGAGATGATGGATGCAAGAAGTATAAGAGAAGAGGCGCCCTTGTGAAGGGGGATAGAGGATGCAATATGATGAATGTAAAGAACTATGGAGAAAAAGGGGAAGAAAAGGCTTATTGGATGAGCCGAGGGTGAAATCCGGCGGAGCTCCGGCAGCGTGGGGACGACGGGAAAGCGCGGTGGATGAAGACGGCCTTCCTCTCGCGAGCGTGAACACCCGAGAAGCCGGCAGAACCTCCACCTACAAAAGAACCCACGGGTTAGAAAATGACTCCGTAGCCTCTGGGCTTCGGCAGCCTATCGGATCACTGCTTCGCTCCCCAGAACTGAGGGGGTGGGGCTCTATTTATAGAGCTCCGGAGGGTGGAGGCGTCCAGGACTCTGGACACCTCCATTAGGGCCGAAATAATATTTTATTCTATTTTTATATATTTTTTTGGAATACTTTTGTGGAGGCGTCCAGGGCCCCGGACGCCTCAAACAGGTCCACCGAAAATCGACGACGGCCGCACGCGGTTTGGCACAACGCGTGGTTTTGTGAGCGGCGCCTCGTGATTCAGAAATGGGCGCGTCCAGATGACCGGACGTCTCTATAATTTGGCTTTTTTCACACACGACAAACCGTCGTTCGGTGGGCGGCGCCCGTGAGGGAATTGATGGAAGCGTCCAGGGGGCTGGACGCCTCCAAAATTATATTATTTTAATATTTTTCTTTTGTCTTTTATACCAGGCTTGGCATTATATATTTTTTTATATGTTTTTATGGAGGCGTCCAGGGGCCTGGACGCCTCCATTAATATATATATATATTTATTTATTTGTTTGTTTTTTGTATGCCAACTGGCATTTTATATTTTTTTTATATTTTGTTTTTATGGAGGCGTCCAGGGGCCTGGACGCCTCCATTAATTTATTATTTTTTATTTAATTTTGGGCCCTGAAAAATAAAAATAAAATAAATTAAAAGATTGGGGGCGTCCAGGGGCCTGGACGCCCCCATAAAGACCCACCCGGGTCCTCGGACAACGTGTTGGCGGCTGCCTGATAGATACCCTTCTTGGTTCCAGAACCTCTGATGCGTCTGACTGGTGTTGATGCCGTCCGAATGCCGTGACGAGATGATTCCGGATGCCGAAAAGGGCGGAAGAAGACTCAAGAAAAGGAAACACTCAAGTGATTCAAAACGCGTAAGCCATCGCGGGGCGTTGTATAGTAATATGAGACTTTCTCAGGAGACGTCAGGAATGGCGTGTCTACAAATTCCACAAAGGGGCAACGTAATTCTGTTCGAGGTTTGGTCCGAAGTCGCCCAAAAGGGAGAGGTCGAGTAGGTCCCGGTTAGCTCGTCGGATTAACGGTTTTGTCGGTCCTCTCGGAAGGTTTCTCCCACCGTACTCTTCTTTCTCCCCTCAAAGATGAAAGCTCAGTGGAAATCTTGAAAGGCGCACCCCACGAAGGCAAGCGGCCTCGTTTTAGCAAAACACACATATAATTGTCTACTTTGAAAGGTAAAAGCCATCACCACAAAGGAGTCTCGGTGTTTTTGGCCGGTCAAGACCTCTATCTACTACCCCGGTGGTTCCTTACTTCAACCTCGGGCTTAGGTCAATGCAATCGCGTCACCAATAGGTGCGACGGCGTCTGATTCCGGGTCTGCGTCGCGCGGTTGGCCGTTAGGGTTCCAAGGTGTTCCATCATATACCATCTAGAGTTGTGAGGAAATAGACCCGGGTCGGGTAAATCTTTTACCTCAAACACTTCTTCGGTGTATCCTTGTGGTCGAAAGCAACTGGGAGCCTAAGCATGGCATGACAGTTTTGTCATCAGGTTAAGTCTTAACCGGCAGGATTATCATTTGAGGAGTCTAGGGGCCCAAATCAATCTAGATGTGCGCACAGGATACCTGGGGGGTTAGTAAGAAACCCTGTCTTCATAAGAGTCAGGTGCCATAAGATTGGTCGCTAGGCATTAATCCCAAAAAAAATAAGAAAAAAATAAGAAAAAAATTGTGAAGTGGCCCTCGGAAGACGCCGTCGGGTGAGTCCCAAAGTGAGAATCCTCTTGGAGCATGTTAACCCCGCATTATGCTACTTAAGAACGATTTAAGCACCCATGGTCCAAGAACCATGCCGATTGTAATAACAAGTGTCTTTCAAAAAAAAAAGAAGAAGAAAAATGAAGAAAATTCAAAAAAATAATAAACAAACAACACAAAAAAATGCATCCGTGTGATCTCATTTGTGTGCTACATTTTTACGTTATGTTCTTATTTGTGTGCCCGTATATTGTATTTGTCATCTTTGCTCTTGCCTTAATTAATAAAGGCTTGGCCCCTTGACTCGTTATCAAAGCTGGTCTCAAAATAATCACCCACTCTTGAGCAAGGGGCCAAGTCAGAACGGAAAAACTGACTTGTTTCATTGAGCAATGTGTACAGGACTGAAAAGCAGGAATGAAGGCAGAAGACATGAAACTGAACATTCCTTCCTTTATTTACTTCTAGAAATTGTACATTAAGTTCCGTCCTCTCTCTCAGTGTTACCTCTTTCTCCACTCTCCAGGCGAAGAACCCTGGAGGGTTTTGCTAAACCATGCGAGGCGGTGCCTCTGCTGCTCTGTACCCCTCTTCCCGTCTCTGCTCCCCTTCGATCGACAAGGGCAGCAAAGAAGCTACTAACACGAAAGCCACGCTTTCGTGCTCTACGGTAGCGCTCTTCACCATCTCTCAGCCATTGTTCATCAAGATCGAGGCTGGTTCGGAGTTCAAACAGTTGGGCATCCATGGCCCTACGCTCCTCCCTCTCAGCCAATCTGTTGGCTCTCCGTCTTTCGGTGTCTCTTTCCCTTTCCGCGCGTTCTCTCTCTCGGTCCTCCCTCTCCAGTTGAAGGGTAATCCTGAGCTCCACGGCGTCCCGAGAAGAGCCATCGTCTGGACGATGCCGTAACTCTTCTTCCAGTTCCGCTATTCTGGCTTCCCCCTGCGCGGTGCAGGAAAGTGCATCTTGCACCTCTTTCGTCTGCCATAACCATCATCTCAGGTATGTGGAGGCACGAATAAGTGAAATTCAATGACCAGACTCTCACCTGGGCGGAGAGCATGCCTTCTGCCTCCGCTCGCTGCGTAGTATGAGCAAGCTGCTCATGAAGCAAATCAAGTTTGGAAGTGGGGATTCACAAACTGGAAGAGACACCATCTGTCCCCATTGCTGAGGAAGCCGCATCAAGCTGGGCGCGCTGCAACACACATAAGGTGACACTGAGGACCTAACGCCAGAAATCTTGGTCTATGATCGTGTGTATGTAGGCTTACCGAAGAACTCAAGGTTGCGCGAGTATCATGTAATTGTCGCTCCGTGCCTACCAAGCGAGCTTGCATGTTCGCTATCATAGTGTCGCGAACATCCTGTGGCCAGGACATAGGTTAACAAAAAAAAAGAAAAATAAAAAAGAAAAGAAAATTGTGGTCACCTCTACGGTCCCTTCAGGATGGAGTCGCTCTACATACATAGCCTTATAGAGGTGCAGATAATCCTCGCTATCTTGAGCATGTGATTCCACGGGAGTGCCACCCCGTTGCCAGTCCTCGTATTACTCAGGGAATCGCACTCTCCAATCAACGGAGGTCGTCGGGCCACGCGTCTTCCTCCCGACATGTGGTGTGGTAGTCATGTCCACCCATTCTTGGGCCAGCCCTAGAGTCCTCATGGCCAATCGTAGCCGAAGTGGCTCGATTTCGTTCAAACAGTGCATCCAGAGGTCGCGTCCGAACCGGGCACGGCTAGTTATGACCCATGGCTGATCGGCATCAATCATGCTCGCATAAGGCCTCCAGACCACCTGGGTCAGGTCACACACATCTTCTTAATATAAAAATAAAACAAATGGAGGAGAAAAAGATGATGATGAAATAATAATCACCATTGTCGCGGGGAACTCTTGCAACTCGCGCCTTAACACCATCAGCTGGTAGGATAGAGAAACTGGGCTCGTGATAGGTTGCCACCGCCTCGCCAGCGGCATCACCATCGGTCGCCGATGGCGGGCTTTTCCCATTGGGAGGTAATAATAGCTCCATAACTGCACCGTCATGTGTCATTAACATATCAAAAAAAATCAAAAAAAATGGGGAGAGAAGCGGGATACCTGGATGAACGGCGTGAAACCACTCACTGTTATCTCTCGATCTGCTCTTTCAGACATACCCGCAAATAGATGCGCTAGCATGGCTGCGCCCCAGGCGTATCGTCCCACTTTCTCAGAGTCTACCAGGAATTCTAAGAAGCGGCAATGAATGCTGTCTCCTTTCGAGCCCAACAACAATTTCCCCAACAGGAAGAAGAGGAATCTCCTCAAATCCATGTTGGCCCTCTCCTAATTGCTCGCGTCTACGCAGTAGACAGCGCGGCATCCTCTTTCAGTCCTCTCCATGAACACTTTCAAGGACTCATCATCACGAGAACGAATGTCAGTAAGCCCCAACGTCTCCATAATAGGCATCTTGGCTACAGACCTGTTCTTACGATCATCCAGGTCCACTCCTAGCAACCTCTGCGCAACCTCTCGGTAGTCAGAATACGTAATGCCAGTCAGCGCCTCACCATCCACTTTCAGGCCCGTAATTCGGACCACATCTTCCAGGCTGGGCAGCATGTGCCCCCAAGGCATCAAGAAAGCACGGCTCATTGGATCCCACCTTTCGCGCAATGCTTGGACGAGGGCAAGGTCGAGCCTGATTGGCTCGATCCGAAGAAAGACTCCAAGCCCCATCACGTCTAGCCTGGCCTTCTGAAAATCTGGGAGACCCCGGTATGCGGCCACTACCAACTCCCATGGAATTTGTGATTTCATCACACCCTGCGCATACACAAGGAGGGGTTTTGTTAGAAGGGAGGAAGAAAGAATGAGAGAATGGGCAAGAAAGCTCATCTTACGGGTTACGATTGGGTCCTTTCACTGAAGTGCCCTTCGAGGTCTGAGAGCCTGCTGGAACTGCTACCACTGGACCTGCTTCTCTTCGAAGAGTGGGAAGATTCACCCTTCATTTTGAACCTTAGAACCCTTAGTTCTTCCATTTCCGTGGAAACTTGTTGGCTACCGGTGCCCCTGGGAGACGAATGAGGACGGTATTTATAGAAATGTGAGAAGGGCGAGTCAAGACTGCCTACATCACTGTTAACGATAACCCTCGTGATAAGACACCTTCCTTGCGGTACCACATGTGTCACTTCACCGCTCGCAGGGTAATTGATTGATGGTGCGATATGATGACTCACTCCCTACGCAGTCTAGGGATGTCCTATCATGCTGTAGAGGTCGTCAGGGAAGATTGGAAGGTCATAAAGGAGAAGAGGCTAGAGCCGTCATTATTGACTTCGGCGGCAGATTTCCATGTGAAAGACAGTCGGAGCGAGATATGAGTCCCCGTTTTTGGACGAGGTCTCGACAAACACGTCACATGGGAACAATGAAGAAGCGTAAGGAAGAAGGAACGCACAAGAGGACAAATAAGCGGCAGGAAATCAAATCACTCAATTCATAAGTCTACATAAACTGTCATAAACATCACAATCATAGAGAGGAGGCGTATGCTAGCTCGCCAACTCTTGCCATCACCTTCATGCTCGTCCCTCTAAGCGTCCCTCTCCTCTCCCCTGAGGTGAGGGTCTCTCAGGGGCCTCCTGGGGCTCCGTGAAGCATCAGTCCCCTCACCCTGTGATACGTGCTCCAGAGTGGCGGCTCGCTGCTGATCCCCGGGCGTGGCGAAGAAGCCACCGACAGAAAGGTGGCCAGACTGGCGGAGTCGCGCCCCGAACTCTCATGCTCTCTCGTAGCGTGTCTCCATCACTCCTAACCTCTGCCCCACAACCTGAAGGCCTACCTTGAGCTCCCTCACCTGGGCCTCCAAGGCCCTCCTCTCATCCCGATCCTGTTGTCGCTCGGTCCTTCTTTCCTCTCTCTCTTTCTCTCTCTCCTCTCTCTCTCTCTCTCTCTCTCTGCCTCCCTCCTCGCCACCTGGAGGAGGACCCTTAACTCCAGGATGTCTGGAGACGGCCTCTCTTCATCGTGATGCCGCAGCTCTGCTATGGTTACTGCCCAAGCATCACGCTCCTCTTCAGCCTGGGTCGCGCGGGCCACTGCACTGGCAAGTTGCTCCTGAAGGGAGGCGATCTCCAGAAAAAGAGCCTAAGAGCTGGAAGATGATCCGCCGGCCATCCCTTCCATCGCTACCTGCTGGGCACGTGGAAATAGACAAACAACAGCCATCAGTTAAGCCCCGAGATTTTAAAAAAAAAATAGGGCCCTTTTTTCACCTCTGTCCGTCTCCCGAGCTGAAAAGGCCCCACTTGGCTCCCCCTGCACTGCCGCAAGTAGCTGGCACTTTCCTGCGTGGGCGCACCACCTTGCTGCCTATCTTGGAATTGAGCAGGGAGACGTCTGAGCCAGTCTTCACGTTTTGCCTTGCCACGTCTCTCTTCCTCGACGCGGTTCGGCTCATCCGCACTCGCCCACTCATCGGCCAAGCCCGAGATCCTTGTCATATCCTGCGCATCAAAGGAAGTGCCACATCATTAAAAAAACGCGTCTCCTGTCAAAGACGCGTTCATCAATCAAGTGCAACACTCACCGAACCCTCTTTTCCCTCTACTTGTTGGCTACAAAGCTAAAAAAATCAAAGAGGTGACGATCAAGGAGCTTACCAGGCCATGCTCGCCTCCCTCCATGTCTTCGGGTCCCTCGGGTCCCCCGAGTGCCAGAAGAGGCCCTTGCTCTTCCACGGTCGCCTCTCCGTGCTCTTGCACAAACCTCCTTGGGTGAGGAGTTCCTCGTCCCCCTCGTCCTTCACCACGATGTGGCCCACCATACTCCATAGATCAAGAGTGGAAGAAGATGGAGCTAGGCAAGTAACTCCCGACGAGAGGAGGAGTTGTTTGTGGGCAAGGTAAGGAAGGAGAAAGGCCGTCCCGCGGTTCTCGGTGATTTAAATTTGAAATCAAGTTTAGAACGCATCTTTGCGCCTAGACGCCTCTCCCAAAAAAAAATAAACAAACAAAAACAACAAAAATAAATAAAAAAATATAAAAAATAAAAAACAAACAAAAAAAGAGAAAGAAAACATTTGCACACAATAATTTTGCATTTATTTCATCAAAAGCAGAGTGAGCTACATCAGGGGTTTAGACACTTCGGGCCTTAACTTCCCCAGTTCAGTTACATAAGCTCTCCACAGTTCGCGCTCTTCCTCCACATGCACTAACGCCTTTCCCGAAGTGCTTATCTTCCATGGTGCTTTGATGGCCTTCACTTCCTTCGCATCCACTTCCGTGCCCAACTCCCTCTTCTTCAAAGGAACGATGCCGGTTAACGGTGGGAACGAGTGGCATGGAATGCGGATTTGGATGCAGCACCGATGCGCATTATAAAGAACAAACTCCGTCGCGCCAATCAGTTGGAGTTCAGCTCCGGGAGAAGACCTCGTGAGGAGTTCGCGTGAGAGTAGGCATGCCGGTGCACAAGTGAAAAAGCTTTGCGTCATGGTTCTTAAGTGAGACCGCCAGTCTTCACGTTTCCTCAGCCACGGAACACGGTTCGCTATGGTACCACCGAAGCCTAACACATCGGCTATGCGATGAAGGGGGCTTTGTTGGAAGAGCTTCGAAGCAGTTGGCATCCCCTCGCGGTGGTCAAATTTGAAGTGCAAATCAATCTAGCAATTCAGAAGAAGTGCGCAACCAAAAGGAGGTTTACCCATGCTGGAGGCAGTAAGGCCACTGTAAAGGTAGGCAAGGACGGCAGGTCCCACCCTTTTGCCATTCCAAATGCCGCAAATCACGCTCAACTGGTCTGCCTCCATTATGTTGTCAGTATAAGGGAATACGAGAGCTCCCGCCAAAGAGATTGTGAATCCCTTCATGATTTCCTCCAAGTGGTCATCATCTGGTGACCCTCTCAGGGCATCCATGACCCATTCCGTGAGCTTTTGCAGATCAATTCCCTTTTGAGTCCGGATCTTTCTAGCAGCACCAGGCGGCATGAAGCTTCCAAGGACACTCTCGGAAGTCACCCTTGTCAGCATCCGCATAACCTTTATCCTCCCGTCACTCTTGAATTTCTTCAGTCCGAGCAGAAGTTCCACCTCTTCGAGGAGGATGGTCGCCTCGAAGGTAGGGAAGATGAAAGTGTGGGTCTGGGGATGCCAGATCTCCACCAATGCGCCCATAGCCGCCCAGTCTATACGAATCCTCTCGTAGTGCTTGGCATGAATAAGGAGCCCTTGCAGATGCCGCTTCGTGATTATGACCCTCATGCCGATGGAGATGTTGGAGGTGAGTTTCGAAAGTCACGACAGCTTGGAAATTTTCCTCGGGCCTGGGAAAAGAGGGTATGGCTGGAAGAGAAAAAGAAAACAAGGAAGGAAAAAAAGTGAAAAGAGAGTTTGCGCGGAGAATTTGAAATAAATCAACTTATCATATGCGACTGGATCATCCTACTCAGATGACCTTCGAGGTCGGAAAGTCGTCCGATCTCGCTGCTAGGCCTGCTCCTCTTCAAGGCGGGAAGACTCTCCTTCCATCCTAGGAATCCCTAGATTCTCCTCTCCTCCTCCTCTTGAGCTTTCAAAGCCCTCCTTTGTACATTTGGTTGAACTAGGCAAGGGGGGATACTTATAGGAAGGGAGGGGTGTATGAGCCAGAATGCGTCACATCAATGTCGAGTCATCATCGTTGACTTCGGCAAAAGGTATTTTGTCTTGATCTCCCTTGTACTGTGGTGCAACTCTGCTGCTTTTAATAATGTTGATCAGTGCAGGTTTCAGTAATGGACGCCACCGTCCCATCGTGTGCCACCGTTCGGTAACTAGTCCCACCATGTCATGCATTGTATTATATAATATTTACGCTACTAGAACATGTCAAGGACCTTGCGACCTGAATGACTTTAGAATTTGAGTTCCCCTTCAACAAAAACAGTGATGATTTCAGAGGAATTTAAGTTGTGCGGATAGGCCGTTAAGTTGTGAAAGCGAGGGGACGATGGCTACATTCGGTGAGTTGGTGCGTGGATAAACGGGCCTCGGCTCAGTATCAGCTCACCGGATCGGTATCCTGACCCATTCTTAACAACTTGACAATATTATCCTTGGCTATTTTCTATTTTAGTTTGTTTTAAGTTTTCTTTTAAACCCAGCATGCATTCATGTAGGACTTTGATTCAATTGCGGAAGATCATTCAAAATAATTCGATTGCGAAGGCCGTTGTGCTTAAATTCTTATAATATGAGATATTCCATTCCGAATGAGTTCATTGTGGAAGATCATTCATGTAGGACTGTGATTCTATTGCGGAAGATCAGTCTTGGGACCTCTTCGGGCGACGGGCCGCTCGTTTTCGCTTCTCTCCACCTTGGCTCGACCCTCCACGCTCCATGGATCAAGATTGGGGGTTGGGGAGATCAAAAATGGGAAGAATGGGGGGGTTGAAAAGAGATTTGCTTGGTGGAAGTGAGGAAGAAGAAGGGCCGCCGCAGGCGGCCAACGGTTATAGGTTATGAAAATTTGACGCGTCCGGGAGTGAAGACGCGTCACTTTGGAACGTCCTCCCTCCCATACGAGTCTATTAAAAGTTAAAAAAAGGGAATAAAAAAAATTAAAAAAATAATAATAATAAAATACAGGCGTCTAATGATAAAGAGGTGTTCATTTAAGGTGTCCCTTTTGAAGGACGCGTCCAAATAAAAATTGCTCATGCAATGGCATTAAAATTTAGCATTTATTTCATTGAAATAAAACGAGCTACATCAGGGGTTTAGGCACGTCAGGCCGCAGTTTCCCCAGTCCTGTTACATAAGCTCTCCACGACGCGTTCTTCCTCCACGTGCACCAGTGCCCTTCGTGGAATGCTCGTCTTCCATGATGCTTTGATGACCTTCACTTCCTTCACATCTTCTTCCGTACTCAGCTCTCTCTTCCTCAAAGGAGGAATGTCAGATAACATTGGGAACGAATGGCGAGGGAGGTCGATTTGAATATAACATCGATGCGCGTTGTAAAGGACAAATTCAGTCGCGCCGACAAGTTGGAGTTCAGCTTCAGAAGACCTCACAAGGAGTTCATGCAGGAGTACGCACGCAGGCGCACAAGTGAACATGTTTTGCGTCATGGTGCTAAAGTGAGCCCTCCAGTCTTCGCGTTTCTTCAGCCAGGGAACGCGATTAACCACACTACCGCCAAAGCCCAACACATCGGCCATGTGGTAGAGGGGGCTTTGTTGGATGATTTTTGAGATAGTTGGCATCCCCCCTCACGGTGGTCAAATTTGAAACGCAAGTCAATCTAGCAATTCAGAAGAAGTACGCAATCGAAAGGAGACTTACCCATGTTGGCAGTAGTGAGACCACTGTAAAGGTAAGCAAGAACAGCGGGCCCCATTCTTTTGCCATTCCAAATTCCATAAATGGCACTCAGCTGATCTTCCTCCACTATATTGTCGGTGTGAGGAAATAAGAGAGCACCCGCCAAGCAGATTGTGAATCCCTTCATGATTCCTTCCACACAATCATCACATGTCAATCCTCCCAGGGCATCATGACCCATTCTGCAAGCTTTTGCAGATTGATTCCCTTTTGAGTCTGGACGCTTCTGATAGCTCTGGACGGCATGAAGCTTCCAATGACCTCCTCGGAAGTTACCTTTTTCAGCAAGGGCATGATCTTTATCATGCCATCCTTCTTGAACCTCTTCAAACCAAGCAAAAGTTCCACCTCCTCAAGAAGGATGGTTGCCTCGAAAGTAGGAAACATGAAGGTGTGAGTTTGAGGGTGCCAAATCTCTGCCACCGTGCCCATAGTCGCCCAATCCATGTAAATCTTGTCATAGTGCTTGGCATGAACCACGAGCCCTTGGAGGTGCCACTTCGTGATGATAGCCCTCATGCCGATGGAAATGTTAGAAGTAAGTTTCGAGAGTCATGGTAGCTTTGAAAATTTCCTTGGGCCCAGAAAGAGGGGGTACAGCTGGAAAGAGAAAGAAAGAGAATGAAAAGGCGAGGGAGAGACCGTGCGGGAAAAATAAGAAATGAGTCAACTCACCATCTGTGATTGAAGCCTCTCGCTCAGATGCCCTTCGAGGTCGGTGAGCCGCTTGAACTCACCGCTAGGCCTACTTCTCTTAACGGGTCGGGAAGACTCGCCTTCCATCTTGAAATGCCAAATCTCTCCTCCCCCTTTCTCTTCCCTTCTTGAACTAAATCTCTGATGCTCTTTGCTAGGCCAAGTAGGGAGGTACTTATAGGAAGGGAGGGAACCGAGAAATAATATAAAATTGGAGTCTCCATCTTTGACTTTGTTAAAGCAGTTTTGTCTTATTGTGATGCTTCTGTATGATGATCTGCTTGTGAAGTTGTAATTCTATTTTACTGTTCTAATTATTGAGTGCACTTGTCAAAAAAAAAAGAGAGCCAGTGGGCACCGCTGTCCCACCTTGTACCACCATCCGTCACCATGGTAACTGGTCCCACCATGTCATGCATTGTATTATATGATATTTATGCTATTAGAACATGTCAATGACCTTACGACCTGACCGAATCTGGAATTTGAGTTCCCCTTGAACAAAAATAGTGATGATTTCAGAGGAATTTGGGTTGTACGGATATGCCGTTAAGTTGTGATAACGTGAGAACGATGATTCCGTACAGTGAGTCGGTGCGTGGATAAACGGGCTCCGGCTCAATATCGGCTCACGGGATTGGTATCCTGACCCAGGCTTAACAACTTGACAATATTATCCTTTGCTATCTTCTATTTTGATTTATTTTTTAAACCCAGCATGTATTCATGTAGAACTTTGATTTCATTGCGGAAGGTCATACAAGTAATTCAATTGCGAGAGCCGATGTGCTTGAATTATTCTAATATGAGATATTTCACTCCGAATTGAGTACTGAGTTTCCTTGAGACTGCCCTAGGCTATTTTTCTAGAAGAGATTGTAGACACGCCGTTTTTGACATTACCGTGAGTAAATCTCATATTACACTATGATACCCCAAGGTGACCAACACATTTTTAATTACTCTGGTGATTTCCTATTTTTATGAATTTTTTTTACATTTTTCTAAATTTTTTCCATGGAAAATCTTTGAGGTGTTCAGGAGCCTGGACGCCTCACTGTATCTTTGAGGCGTCCAGGTACCTGGACGCCTCACTGCTTAGACACACGGACGGTGCCGATCCGCCGCTCGATTTGACGTTTCGAAAAAATCCAAAACTTAACGACGTCTTGCCAACTAAACGCGCCCACTCGTGAGTCACGGGTGCACCTCGAAATCACTCACTTTACCCACTGTCTACGGCTTTCGGTGGCGATTCAGTGGGCGTAAATTGGCGCGTTCAGAGCCCCGGACGCCTCATCCTTGAGGCGTCCAAGAGCCTAGACGCCTCAATGAATATATTAAGATAAAAAATATAAAAATATAAAAAAATATTTATTGAGGCGTCCGGGCACTTGGACGCCTCAACAGTGAGGCGTCCAGGGTCCTGGACGCCCCAATCATCTTTCCTTCTATAAATAGAGGACCCCCTCCCTCGAAGGGAAGGGGCTTCAGATCCGACAGAGGAAGGAGAGACCCTGCCGGATCTCATTTCTAACCCGTGGGTCTTTTACAGGGGGAGGTTCTGTCGACTTCTCGGGTGCCCGCACTCGCGAGAGGAAGGCTAGCTCCATCCGTTCTGCTTTCACGTCGTCCCCACGCTGCTGAAGCTCCGCCGGATCCCGCCATCGGCACCTTCAATAAGCCATTCTCTCCCCTTCTCTTTTGTCATTTCTATCGCATGCATCATCCCGTCATCCGTCATCTCCTTTCATAAGGGAGATCCATTTTTATGCACGTTTGCACGATCCCCCATTCATCATAGCATTTTCCTCCTACTCGTGTCCGAGAGGGGTTTAAAAACAACACCAACCAGGTGTGTGTCTTGCCATGATTTCATTATTCTTCATCAAGGGACTAATAATACACTGTCATCTTTTCTGATCCACCTGTTATTTGTTTGTTTCTTCTTTTGCAAGGGTAACCAAGGAAAGCCATCTCCATCGGTTGGCCGAAGGGAGAGGAAGAAGCAACCCGCCATCTCCCGCTTTTGAGGTAGGCGCGATCACTTTCTTTATTTTGGGGTCTCCGGCCCCTGGCGATCACATCATATTCTCGGGGCCGCGGAGAGTCATTTTCCGCAATGGCCGTTTAAATTTCCGTCACTTATATTCTGTGTTGTTCTTATATCTGCTATATTCTCGAGGCCGCGGAGTGTCATTTCCCGCAATGGCCGTTTCGTTTAAATTTTCGTCACTTATATTCTGTGCTGTTCATATATCTGCTATATTCTCGAGGCCGCGGAGAGTCATTTCCCGCAATGGCCGTTTAAATTTCTGTCACTTATATTCTGTGCTGTTCTTGTATCTGCTATATTCTTGAGGCCGCGGCGAGTTATTTCCCGGAATGGCCGTTTAAGTTTCTGTCACTTACATTCTGTGTTATTCTCATATCTTGTCATATTCTCAAGGCCGCGGCGAGTCACTTCCCGCAATGGCCGTTTAAATTACTGTCATTTAAATTCTACACTATTCCCATCCCCCGAGGTCGCGGAGAGTCATTTCCCGCAATGGCCGTTTAATCCCCATATCTTGTTACGTTGTATCTGACCCGCACGCCCCGCCGGAGTAATCTCCCATGGTGGTCTCTCTCCTCTTCTCTCTTCTTTCTGTGTTGTAGCAAAACGAGCCCCCACGCGCTCTGCTTCGCCTCCCCTGGTAATTTCGCGTGACGTCGCTCACAGAGACCTTTGTTTGGATTGATCCTCAAATATTCCTTTTCTTTTACTCCATTAGACCCACCTTGGCCGCAACACTTCTACATTGACTGATAACCGCTCCCCAAAGGTGAAACCTGCAGGTTTACGACCCAGGTACTTCCGCATAGAGAAGTTGGTCCCTTTTTCTGTTTACGCATGAGTGCACATCTTCCCCTTCCTTGTTTGATTTCCGTCCAAACAATCGTTGAACTTGGAAGACCATCTTCCAGGTTGCCTCATTGATACTCTGAAAAGATTCTAAGACGTAATGTTGAAAGCGTGTCTCATCACACCTTGGCATCTACTTTTCAGTCCATTCTCATTCCATTTCACTACTCTCCTATTTTATTCCACTACGTGTCACTCCCTTGCAAAGCAGACACCACGGCAGGGCAGCTGTAGACACGCTATTTTTGACATTACCATGAGTAAATCTCATATTACACTATGATGCCCTGAGGCGGCCTTCACATTTTGAATTACTTGGGTGATTTCCTATTTTTACAAAAATTTCCACATTTTTTTAAATTTTTTAAATGAAAAGTTTTAAAGGCGGCAGGGGACCATGATGCCTCCTTTAAAGGCGTCATGTAACCAAGACGCCTTCGTAAGAGTCTCGTGCAGTACGCGGGTGGCGCCGCTCCCGCCATTCAGCTTGACGTTTCGAGTAATTCCAAACACAAATACGTCTTGCTGACCAGACGTGCCCATCAAAAGTCGTGGTTATGCGCTGAAATCAATCGCTCTCTCCGGTGTCGACGGCTTTCGGAGCCGCTTTGTTGGAAAATATTTGTCGCGTCTTAAATCGGGGACGCGTTCATTTAACGCGTCCTATACATCAGACGTGCCCATTGATTTAAATATAATAAAATAATGTAAGATAATATTTTTAAATTAAGTGAGGCGTCTAGTAAATGGGACGCGTCAACATGCACGCATCCTAGACTCCAGATGCCTCAATCAAAATTTTCCCTATAAATAGAGGACCCCCTCCCTCGAAATCAAGGGGCTTCAGATCCGAGAGAGGAAGGGGAGACTCTGCCAGAGCTGTGCCAGGTCCGAGGCTCCTTCTAAGGGAGGTTCTGTCGGCTTTCCGAGTCTCCAGGTGCTCGCGAGAGGAAGGCTACCTCATTCGCCGCGCTTCCATGTCATCCACACGCTGCCAAAGTGCTACCGAAGTGCTACCAAAGTTCTGCCGAAGTCCTGCCGAAGCTCCGTCAAATTCCGCCATCGGCGCCCCTAATAAGCCCCTTCTTCCCCTTTACTCTTCTTTATTCTTAACTGCACGCATCATCTTCCATTTCCATTCGTACCCGACTCTCTATTTAGGAGAGGTTCTGCATTTTGCGTGTCGACCCACGCTGTCTCATTCATCATAGCATTTCACCACCCTTGCACTAAAAGGGGTTTAAAACAACACCAACCAGGTGTGTTCTCACTCACGGTTCTATTCTTTTCCTCACAAGGGGCCGATACTATACTGCAAATGTACTAATCCGGTTGTTTGCTTCGTTTATTTTTTTTTGCAAGGGTAACCAAAGAATGACCTCTTTGTCGGCCGGCCGAAGGAAGAGGAAGAAAGGACCCATATCATCTCCTACGTCTGAGGTAAGCGATCACTTGTTCTTTCCTTTCGGGGCCCTCAGCCCCTGGCGATCACACCAATCCCACACGCTCTCTTTCTTTTTGTTCCCATCCTCTATTAAAACCCGCGGAGAGTCATTTCCCGCAGCGGTTCTTCATTATGTGCCTTCCTAACATTTCTTTTTATTTCTGTCATCTATGTTAATAAATCACGTGGAGAGTCATTTCCCGCGACGGTTCTATATTGTTCTAAAACCGCGCGGAGAGTCATTTCCCGCGGCGGTTCTTGTATGGTTCTCTTATTTTACCTGTCCTTTCATGCCTGTGTAAACCCACGCGGAGAGTCATTTCTCGCGGCGGGTCATTTAAATTCTGCACCATTCCCATCCCTCCGAGGCCGCGGCGAGTCACTTCCCGCTATGGCCGTTTAAAATTCTACCATTTTATTTCTGCGATTTAAATTCTACACCATTCCCAATTCCTTCAAGGCCGCGGTGAGTCACTTCCCTCTATGGCCGTCTAAAATTCTGCCATCTTACTTCTGCAATTTAAATTCTACATCACTCTCATCCCTTCGAGACCGCGGCGAGTCACTTCCCACTATGGCCGTTTAAATTCTGCCATTTGATTTCTACAATTTAAATTCTGCACCATCCCTTCCCCCCGAGGTCCGCGGCGAGTCACTTCCCGTCATGACCATTTAATTTCTCTTAAAATAAATTAAAACAAGCATTAGTGTGTCATTATCCCCATTCTACCAACAACAAAAGCCCCCCGCCATTTCAATTGTTTGCACCCCCTTTCTCAGCCACGTGACGTCGTTCACAATGGGGACGACCTCCCCTTCTCGTACTAAAACAAATCTTAGGAGTGTAGCTCGTGGATCGAGGTAATGAATCTTGACCTATATAGAGGGTATACATGTAAATTCAAATGCAAGATAGATTTTCATTCAATTTTACTTCCAAGGGAAGTATATGAGCTAAAAACTTGATATTTTACCACTCCTATGTAATGGGGTTAATAAGTCTAAGGACCTTTAGCTATTTAAAAAAACAATTCTATAGTATTGTAACTATTTCATGTTTTTTAGATAGTTATCTTGACTTCATAGTTCCACTATAAGGAATAGTATTGAAGAGGGGAAAATTCACCAGGCCCATTATGATCCATTATTAATCGGCCCACAATCGAGAACGTTGCCAAACAAGGCGCACTTAGGACTGGCCCAACCCATAGACGCGCACTCCGTGCACGTGCAGGCTCTACATGCCTTGAGGCCCTCAAATGAGTGGTCGATATTGCCACAATCTCAGATGTTACCCCCACAAGCGACGGGTCTCCACCCACGTAGCCGGGTGGCTCGCCATAACATCGCCTTTCCAACTCTCATAGAGCAAGCGAGAGGGTAACTGACAATCCCATGATCGAGTAACCCATTACTCCACTTATCTCGATTCTGCTTAGTCAAGAAATGGATGCATGTAAGATAAGGCCTATAAATAAGGCCCTAGATAGACGACCAAAGGTATGCAATCGGTCTCCAGAGAATCCCCTAGTCTCCAGAGCACTTCTTCCCACTTCCAAGCATTTTTCTCGTCAACCGAACACTCTTCTCCACGCTCTCCATCTCTTTCTCTCTTGCCTGTGCATCTCGCTGACTTAAGCATCAGAGGGTTGTTTCCTGGTACTCACCTAGGGCTCCTTCTGACGAGTTTATTTTGTTGTTGTAGGTTTTCTCAGGACGACTGATCTCTCTCTGCCATTCAAGAAATCATAAAAGTGTGGTATGGGGTTAAAGATACCATATTTCAGCCTCTACACTTGTTGGCGCCGTCTGTGGGAAGAGAGTAAGAAGCCATAACTCCCCGTGAAAACTACCATAACGTGAATAGTTATCGTGGGGCTCCAGGTTCTCGACATGCGTTCCATGACAGATCGACCGGCCCACACTTGTCACGGGCATCGTCTCCTCGACCTCAGGCAAACCCTACAGCGGCTGAGTTAGCCAAGAAGCGCCGGCAGCTCCATATACTAACAGAGGCTTACCATGGCCTCCTGAATTGTCAGGCGAAGCCAAATCATTCACCCACCGCTCTGCCACTGAATGGTAAAGCCCCCATCAATGATCATCTCACGTCATGAATGTGAGGTGTCGGTATCATCCGCTGCCTGCACTCCGCACCTACATGGCCAATCCTCTCAACGCCCTGCAAGCCTTGATCATGGGGGTTAACTTCAGGGCAATGTCTAAAATCGGGTTACGGAGCATCGCCTTGATGGTGACCATCTCCTCCTTAGTTGGCAGTGGTGGCACGTCAAACAAATGGATTTGGCCAATGGTGGGGAAACCCCAATCGTTGTCTCGCCTGACACTGTGATGCCCTACAAAGTCATAATTTAGTAATTTATTTGTTTAACAAAAAAAATTAATCTTGTCTAAATATTTAAATTATTAGTCTCTTGAAATGTGTTTAAGTCATGGTAAATAAATTAATTATGAAGGAAAAGAAAGATATTTAAAAGGTAATAGAGAAAGAAAAAAAAAGAGGTTTAAAAGTTAAAAGAATGTGAAGAAATAATAATAATAATAATCAAAAGCTTAAAAAATATTTGGGAGTTAATTGTTGAAAATAAAGAAAGAAATAGATTAAACAAAAATAAAAGGTCAAAAATGCAAAAAAAAATTAGAAGGTTAAAAATTAAAAAAAAATTAAAAAAAATGCTGTCGGCAGGGGGCGGCCGCCCACACGCTCGCGCGGGGCGAGTTTTGTTGTTGTTTAGTTAACTTTTCATTAGTTAAATCACCTTTCTTTCATTTAGTCAAAATTCATGTGCCCTATATATAATAAAAAATAAAAAATATGAGATAGTCAAAGAAAGTTAGGTGAATGGGTTGGTGGAGGTTTGAATGTCAAATTTTTATTAAATATCATTATAATAATTATTGAATCTCCACCTTTGATTAAATGAAGGGTTAAGATGGATTAAAAGAAAACCCCTATAAATAGCACCATAGGGGGCTTCAGTTGTTCTTCTTGGGAGCTGAGTACGTGAGGAGCAGAAGGAGAAAATTGAAAAGCTGATTAGGGAGTTGTTAATACGTCATTAAGATAAGTGATTAAGCTTTTATTCCCTTAATTAGCATGAATTAGCATATTTAAGCTGATTTAGGGTGTGTTATGAGCATCTAAAATGATGGTCAAGTCCAGAGATCGTATTTCACCATGGGTGATCATAGATTAGTCGAATTTCAATGATATCATTAAATTAAAGCATGTGATTAATGGTATAATTAAGTGATTAATATCTTAAACTTAGTAACGGTATATAATAAATTTAAAAAACTTTCAGAATCATGAGATCTGATGTTATGAGCCCTCTGTAAAAATTTTCATGTCTGATTCAATTTATTTTTACGTTTATGAATATTTTAATATTATCTTAAAGGTGATCGATTATACTAAAATATTAAAGGGATGATATTTAATCACCTCAATTTGCAGGAATGCATCTTACTGTAAATCTCATGTGTAAAAGTTTTTTCATGATTTTTGGATCATGATATTTATTTTAATGAATTTCCATACATGATAAAATATAGAAATAATTATATAGAAATTACAGAAATTAGAGATCATGTTCACAAAAATCTTAGAATTTCACACAAAGGTTCTTACGTTGAGTTTGTTGTATTCTGAAAATATGAATAATTATTGATATCTGTAAGTGATATTACATAATTTTTGATAATTTATTAGAGGTATAAAATTATGGGATAAATAGAAATACTATATGGAAATTCTTGAAACTTTACCATAAGACTAAAATACATGTTAGAACTAAGTGATGAAAATTTCATCTTAGTATGATAACAGAATCTTTACTAGTATAATTACCAATGTTTAAGTAAATAATTAAAAAATTAAATAAATATAAATATTCTGTGAAAAATACTAAGAAAATTACAGAACTGACATATGATAATTATAAGTTAGTTCATAGTATATTTTAGTCATTTTAAGCATTCTAGATAATTTTCTCCATTTAAAAGCTATTATTGTAAATTATCATAAATTTTAGAAACTGATACGAAATTTTATAAATTAGAAATATTGAAAGAAAAATAGTGAACGTTTTTATATATGATACTTGTGTCTGGAAGAACGTTCTGTAAAATTTTAGTAATTTATGATCATTTTGATTATATTTAGTTGATTTATCACTCATGTTGTATTTTTGTTATTCTATTAAAATATTACAAATACAGTGTGAAAAATAAGTAAGTATTTTAAAAAATAAAGTTTCTATTATGAATGATTGTTTGATGCTATGAATGATGGTTTGAATAAGTATGGTTATTTTTAGTATAGTTTGGATAAATTTCGTTAATTTTCCATGCATAGGAAAATTTATAAAATTCTGGAAAAATTTAAATTCCTACATGAAAATTTATGAAAAATTTTATGTGTAATGTTACATGTAAATGCGATGTGCAGTAAACATTTTAAGAATTTCAGAACATGGTAACTTAATTTAGTCAATTTATGATATATGTTGAAATACATGTAATTCTAGGAAAATTCAAATTCCTGCATAACAATTTATGAAATTTTTTTTTGTGTAATGTTACATGTAAATGTGATATGCATTAAAAATTTAATGATCTCCAGAATATGGTAAATAAATTTAGTCAATTTATGGTTCATGTGGGAGTATAAGTAATTCTGAAAAAAATTATAATTACTGACTGAAAAGTGATGGAAATTTTCTGCATTGATTGTTTATGTAAATGTGTTATTTTTCTGAAATTTTAATGAACTCTGAGTTTTGAGAACATAATTATAAATTTTTGATGTATAAATGGAGAATAAATAATCTTGGAAAATATATATACTGTCTGAAAAATGATGATAAATTTCTATTTTGATCATTCTTGTAAATATATTGATTCTCTAAAATTTCACTACATTATGATGTCTATAAACAGAATTAGTAATTTTTTGGATATATATATGTCATTATATTTAAATAAGTTGAGAATTTTAGAAAAAGAAAAAGGATTTTCAGTATTGGCATATTAATGTTCATAGCCTGAATTTTGAGTGGCATGTGTCCATTTCATATAAGTCATATATATATATACATATATATATTTTTACCGTACCGTTAGTACTGCCACCATAGGGGGATACTGGAACCAAATTATAGAAATACCCCTATGGGCAGGTTCACACTGTACTGGCCCCGAGGGTAACGGGGATTGAAATTCTGGAGGTGGACAAGTACCACTGGTTAAGGTGGAGAGTACTTCTCCCGGTTCTGCGCAGTAACCAAGACTCATCACTATTTTTACCTAGGTGATCGAGTACCGACTGACTGTCTTTCTATGAGTGGTTTGGGCACTGTGTCTGACTAGTTATATCATTGTTATTAATTACTAAATTGAAATTGAAACTACTATTTACTGAACTGAAATTGAAATGACTGTTACTGTTTACTGAGTCATTATTCAAATGACTATTACTGCTTACTGAGTCATTATTGAAATGACTATTACTATTTACCGAACTGAAATTGAAACGACTGATACTGTTTACTGAGTCATTATTCAAATGACTATTACTGCTTACTGAGTCATTATTGAAATGACTACTATTGCTCACTGAATTAAAATTGAAATTATTGTTACTCTTTATTGAGTCATTATTATAATGACTATTACTACTCACTGAATTGAAATCGAAATTACTATTACTATTTATTAAGTCATTATTATAATGGCTATTACTGCTCATTGAACTGAAATCGAAACTACTATTATTGCTTATTGAACTGATATTGAAACTGTTATTGCTGTGTATTGAATTGATTTTGAAATGACGGTTACTGCCTACTGTTACTGCGCATTGAACTGATAGTGAAATTAGTATTACTGTCTACTGAATTGTTATTACATTTTACTGTTATTACACTGTAATTATTTATATTTACAAATGATGATTTATCATTTACTTTGTCATTGATAGAATAAAGTTTTAATGAACATGTTGTATTTGTAAAATGTTAATAGCATGACTTATGATCATAGAAATTAAGATTGGGTTAAATGTATTAACATCATGTGTTATCTAATTGACATTATGCCTAAGAATAAATTATGAAATGAAATACCGTAAATCACTTTAGATGTGTTTATACATGTTATGATTGGGGACTATGCTAGTCTCTTACTGGGTCTATTCGTAGACTCACACCGTTGAACATTTTCAGGAGAAGCAGTAGAAGAAAGCGAGGAGTGATCTCGTAGTAGTCTGATCGAGGTTTGAAGTTACTACGAGTATTGTCTTAGGTAGTTATGTTAGTAAAAAAATATGTGTGAAATTTTGGTTATGTAGTAAATTACTTGTGAAATTGTTATCTTTATTTCGATTTTATGTGGATGTAGACATTTGAATGTAAGCTGATGATTCGAGCATTTTCATTTCCGCTGCATTAATATCTCAGTGTTTATGTGAAATTCTCAACCATAATGTACCGTTTGGGTTGTCCCACTGTGACGTCTCGACCCGGATCCGACGTGAGTCTTTACGGCTGGACCGGGTCTACGAGTCGGGGCGTCACAGACACCATCAACCAAAATTATAAAGTGCCCCTGCCAGTGCTTGATATCCGAGACAACAGAGGAGAAGTGGAGGAACTGTGATGCGGGACGGACACGCGACCTGGGACTCTAGCTCGCAAGCGTCCCTAGCGAGGGAAGACGTGGATCGTGCGCGGTTGAGAAACCGACAGTGAGTCTCGGGTATCGCCCTTTCCGCGTTAACTCGGGTCGAGTCACGGGACGGTCACTCACTCTCGCTCTCGCAGCAGTGATAAAATGATAACAAGCTAGATAATCTATCACTCATGCAGCGGCATATACAAAAATATACGAGTAAAGCAATGCCTACGAGGAGGGTAGCGAGTGTACCTCCACGCTCCGGGTGTGGGGAAGACGTTCCCGGTCAAGTACGGTAACTCCGGGTAATAACGGTAAAAGTTAATTACAACAGTGAAATCTATTGTCCACTCCACGCAGGGAGGTAAAGGGCTACAAGTGGGGCCCGGGAGGACCGACCCTGGGTTGACGGGCAGCAATCTGGAGGTGCGTACGGCACGAACTCGGCCTGCTGGTCCGACTCGGCACTATTCCAACTCGGTGCTGCGCCAACTCAGTTGCTGACTCACTGGACAGCAAGCAACGGTTTCCAAAGGAACGTCGCCTTCCTGAGATCTTCCGGAGGCGCCGCTTGGCTGGGACGATGGCAGGGCGTCCCTGAACGACTCCCTGAAGGGACGGCTTCTGAAGGTGATTTTTGATATTTATTTTTGAATATCCTCTGGAGTGCAATTTCGGACATGCACAGGGAGCAGATCTACAGGCCTCGGCGACACGAATTACGACACTCAGATCCGGAGGCCGATCGAAGCGTGGCTGGTACCGTTAGAAAGAACACTCATAGATCTACAACATATAATTTTGACAGCTCCATCCAGTGGACGGATTGAAAATGAAGATGACTGTAAGACTATTTTTGTTTCTGACTCGGACTGACAGACACACAGGATAGCAAGGGATCTGCCTGAAACTGTCCTTTGACTAAAAGGAAAATGATTTTTATAGACTCCACGAAAATTATGGTGGAAGGGGATATATGTGTGGAACACTGAGTAATTTTTTGGGATGTTTTGAAAATTTGTAAGGGGGTGGAGAAAATGCGACAAGGTGACTCTGTCCCGTAGATCTGCAAAAGGGTAGATTACTGAGATGACAAACAAAAATATAGGAAAAATACCTAATGACTTCCAAATGACACGAAATTTGAACTGGAGGTTAAGGGAGATAGACAGAATAAACCCTCAAAATTAGGGCTCGATCAGACAACAAGAACCAGAGATAAAAATTCGGAGGTGAGCTTCTATCCTGATGGAGACAGAACTCCGATGTAGAGGCGGTGGCGGCGCGATAGCGGCACGAACGGCGGCGGCGACAGCAGAGGGGAACTCAGAGGGGCTAAGGAGAATGGGCTTCACACCCTGGAGGGCTGGAGGAAGAAGATGAACCAGGGAGAGAGAGGGAGAGGGACGCACCCTCCTTGGAGTCTCCAAGCAATTTTTTGAAATTTCACTTCATTAATTCTACTAAAATTATGAAATACAAGCTACTTATAATAAATGTAAAAAGACTCTAAATGACCTCAGATCTAGGGTTAGGGAGGGCAAACTAGGAAGGTCAAAACTAATTAACCCATGTGATTTGGAACCACATTAATTAACAATATATGGGAGGGGGCGCCCCCTTGACCAAGGTGGCATTCAAATTTGACTTTTTGGTCCACTTGTCTCCCATGTGTCAATTTGACATTCAACCCTTCTAGAAGCCAACTAGGATGGTTGATGTGACGACCCAGAGCTCCTGATATCGATATACCGATAAAATCGATACACCGATACCAAGAACTGGGGAAGCCACCCAAGAGGCTGATGAGGCCCCTGAAGGGTTAAAGAAGTTTGTTGAGGAGTTGCATAACGAATTGGGACCGCAGGCGCGCAATATTAATTAGGACAACAATTAATAATGAAGTGCGGAAGCAATTAAAATATCAGAGTGGTAGAATATATACAATAGTCCAGATTTACAATAAAAAGAGGTCCACTGTACAACTACACGGGGCATACCCCGGCACAACAGGACAAAAAGATAAACCAACACAACTGGCACTCTAACGACGCTTGGCACAACCTCGAGAAGAACCGGCAGACGACTGGGCGCGGCTCACCTGAAAGAAGGAAGGGTGAGTCACAGCCAGACTCAGTAGGGGTCACGCGGATCCCTGCCCCAAACTAAACAGGCAAGCATGCAAATATAAAAGCAATTAGAGCATGCATTTAATAATAAGGCAGATGCACAATTTAATAAATAAATAACGACAGAAAATAAATCTACCAACAGAATAAACTATCACTAACCAAGTGAAGTGAGAGATGGAACAACCCACTAGAAGAACAAGACCAGACGCATCCCCTGACGACTTACACTGCGTCTCGGCAACTCGCAAGTCTGGATCTCGACAAGCGAGAGGCGTAACAGGACCAAACCAAGTACTAGTCAGAGCGATACTCGTCAGTGCCTGTCCAAGTCTCCGACCACGTGTGCACACACTGACTCCTGCCTAGATCTAGGCCTCTAGCTAGTCCCCCCCCGTTGGATGCAACGGTAACCACAGGGGCCCATGGTAACTAGCTTATAAACCGTTCATTGGGAACACCCCTCCACCTCTCCCGGGTGTGGACTGTTCTTGGTTAAGTGGCCGTGAGCGTGCTCTGAGTGAGCTGCTGTCGTTTTTGGCCACTCCAGCTTGAGGTTTGTCCAGCCCCTGAGGTGTTCTGATCGAGAAGTGTGCTCCGGTGAGCGGAATGTCTTCTCGGTGAGCTGCTGTTTCGTCGAGCCTGATGTCCTTGTCGTGCTCTGTGGCGTCAGAAATGACGTGTTGGTCCCGATTGTTTTATGGATTTCGAGGCAGGATTGGGCTGTGGTGTCCCAGTAAGTCTTGCTCCTGCGCTCTTGTGTGCGATTGGGTTGTGTTCGCCCTGGGGTTGGCTTGAGATGTGAAGGCTCCGCGGTGAGTTTCGGGACTCGAAGATGAGCATCGACGGTTGTTGTTATGGCTCATGTTGCGGCTCTTGGCGTGGTGTGTTGCAGTTCGAGGAATTGCAGCAGTGGTGCATCGAGAGATGCTGTGATGGTGGTCCGACGTGACACTCGTCGAGTGTGTCGGAAGCGCTGACCTGATGGAAGCGATGGTTTTCCTTGGTGCTGGATGGTGCTGTTTCCAGCGTGCGCGAGGTTCGAGGTTAGGTCGAGCATGGAGTTCTTCCGTTGGTCGAAGTGCGTTGGTTTCTCCTTTGGTTGGAGAGATTGCATTCGGCTAAGGATCGTCGTCTTGCATTGGGTGCCCGGATTGGTTGGCCTTGTGTGCCATGAAGTCCGTGCGAGACGTGCTCCTTGTCTTGGCAGGGTGGTTGCCTGTGAGAAGTCGTGCCCATTCCCTTGTCGTGTGAGGGTGCTGGCGCTGTTCCGGAAGGACGAGTGCTGGTTGGGCGATGTTTGCTTTCTCGGCTGTGCGCGCGGATTTGAGTGCGCAGTGGAAGCGTGGTGGGCCCATAACCCACTAGTTCAGGATCGTAGCGTTGGTTGCTACGGGCGGATTCCTGAATTTACGTTGAGCATCGGAGGATTGGTTCCTCGGTGTGAAACGTGTTGTTGCCGTGCCGTGGCCCGAGATATCATGGTGGTGGGCACTGGCAGGTTGGAGTGTTGGGAAAAGTGCTGGCTAGTGCGCCGCATAAGTACCCTGTTCCTATGATGGAAGCCGTGTCAGGCGTCGGTGTTGGACCTGGATGAGGTTGTTGAGGATGTCGCCTGACGATGGTCGAGGACGTGTTGGTCAGAGTCGGTGGCTTGGCGCCCGACTTGTGTTCCCAGTCATGTCCTCGGATGAGATCGTGCTTTGAGGATGTGGTCTCTGGCAGACGATGGGTCCCGGTTGGCGGCTGTGAGTGGCTGGTGAGCCTAACCGTGTGACCGACCACAGCAGTGTCTGTTGGTTCTACGGTCTTGTCGGATTGTAACGGTGAGATGTATAATCGATCGGGGACCCAGAGTGCTTTGGTCGTGGTGTCGGCGACTAGGTCACCGTGAGCACTGTTCAGGTGGTGTCCCGTGGCTCTGTGGTAAGGGCGGAATCGGGATTGGCAGGTGTCCACTTGGATTGATCGAAGGATTTGATGAGACCAGATGGATGAGTGACGCCTGTGGGCGGAGGCCTTTTGTAAGATTGGCGTCGGATTGGTGGTCCTTGATAGGACATCGGTGTCGCAAGGTTATCCCTGGTTTGGTGACTAGCATGGGGTGGTTCCCTATAAGTCTGAGTCCCGTGAGGTGATGACCGAAGATGCCAGGTTCTGTCATTTGGTTTCGTCATGCTCCCCGAGAGGGTCGAGTTGGCGAGCAGTTGGTGACCAGTGGATGGTCTTTTTCAGAGACAGAAGATGCTGGTCGTTGAGGCTCAAGCGTGGCGAGAGCCGCGTGCCAGTGAGACCTTTGGTGGTTGTTTCTGTGATGTGCCTTTCCGGATGGGATCTGGGCCTTGTCGAAGGTTGTCTTCTGACAAGAGTTGGCACAGTGTTATGACCGGCTTTCGGCTTGCCAGGTGTGGGGTGTTTCTTGGTGTTGAGCCGATGTGCTGGTTGCGGTCCGTTGAGATGGCTGCTTGAGCTGGTGGAGGCTCTGTTTTGGTTGCTCCCTTGAGAAGGGTGTGCGACCTGTCAGCTGGTTGTAAAGCTGTTGTGCAATTTGTCTGCCGACCATAGGTTGGATTGGTAGCTGTTGCTCGTGTCGAGGGTTGTGATTCCTCGGTGGGCGAGATTGTGGCTGCGGTGCCATGGTTGATTCTCGCGTTGTCTGAGGTGATGTCGGACTGTGTCCTTTGGTATATGCCTGCTCTGCTGGCCAGTGTGCTCGGCGCGAGGAGCGAGGTGTTGTGTGTGATTGTAAGTCTGGATGTGTCCCTCAGGATCGGTGTTTTCGTGAGAATCGAGATTTTCTGTGCTGGGGCTCTGACAGCGTGTCAGTTGGTTCAGTGTTCTTCCCTTGGGACTTCGTGCTTGGTCCTGAATTTCGAGGACGAAATTCCTTTAAGGGGGGAGGGCTGTAATGCCCCGGGTTTTTCGGATCCTTCTCTGTGGGTCCCGGATCTGGTTTCTCGGAGTGTCTGACTCTGTTGTGTCCGAAATTTCGTTTCGGACATCTTTCATGTTCGGATCGGCGCGATCCGGAGTCGTTTCGGAGGCCCGGAGGCGTTCCGCGGCTTTTTCCTCGTGTGTTTTCCGATTCCCGGCGTGAGTTTCGGCTTTCCCTTCGGAATCTCGTTGCGGGTGAACCGGGCCGTTCACCTGGGCGCGAGTGGTACCGTTGCGATCGGTGCGCTCCGAGGATCGCGAGGGTGTAATTTTCTATTTTTCGTCATTTTTGAGAATTTTCGGATTTTCCTATATATAAACCTTTTCTCTCTCCCCCTCTCATTTCTCATTTCTCTCCCTCTCTCTTCTCACGCTCTCTCCTCTCTCCCTCTCTCTCCGGCGGCCGATGGGGCGAGGTGGGGACGGCGCGGGCGAGGCACGGGCGAGGATAGCTGAGGATCGAGGCGGTGGAGGCGCGTGGAAGCTCGGCCGTGAGTTCGTGGAACGGCGAGGCTTCAACGGCGTTTTCTTCGTGGATCGGCGTCCACGGTGCGCGTAATCTTCGGTGGAGGTAGGGTGATGGACCCTCAGCCCGTGTACTTCCCTTCCCGCGAGTTTCGTAGGCCGTGGTGAGCCGAGCGGGCAAAAACGGGGCGTTTTGGGTAAAATGCATGATTTTGGGGTGTGAGCCGGATCTCCCGTTTTATGGTGTTTTTGGGCGATCTAGGGGTTTAGATGCATGCCTAGGGGCTTGGGGAAGGTTTTCCCTTTTGTTTCCCCTTCACCTGGGGGTGAACGGGGCATGGCATTACTTTTCCCGCGGTTTCTACCATTTTCGGGCACGGACTGAGAACGCGCTATACTCCAGTAGCGCGTTCTTGTTCGTCGCGCTGCCCCGTCCGAGCGCATTCATCGGAGAAGATGAACAGTGAGGCGGTTCCCGTCGCGCTATGGTGTCCTAGCGCGTTTTACGTTGTCGCGCTAGGGATACCTAGCGCGATCTGCGTTGTCGCGCTAGGGATACCTAGCGCGATGCTCCCTGTCGCGCTAGGGTTCCCTAGCGTGTTCCGGCTTGTCGCGCTAGGTGATCCTAGCGCGATCTTACCTGTTGTCTTGTGCTCCCCTTGGGCCGTGTGTGCCTTGGACACCCAGTGGAGTTCCGTGACCGTGTTTTGGGGTGTCTGGAGGTTCCGTTTACCTCATTTTACGTGCTCATGCGCTTAAGGGTCCGGGTGACCTTTTAGCGTCCGTTCGCATTGTGTTGGTCTCCGGTCGACCCGGTTGGGACCCAATGGTTGACCTCCGGCCTTGTGAGTGTCCTGGAGACCCCATGGGTTCTGTGTCCTTATTTTTGGGGTGTCGGGAGGGACCGTGTTGCCTCGATTAGCGTACCCATAGGTGTGGTGGGTCCGGGTGACCCCATGTGTTCCGGGCTTTCGTGTTACGCTCGATCGAGTCACCGTGTATCGGTGTGCGTGCGGTGGGGTCTCCCCCGCATGTCGTGCGTTTCTTTGGAAGGCGATTCCCATGTGGGCCATGTGTTTGGCCTTGGACTGCGAGTCCAGTTATCCGGCCTGGGGCTGGAGGTTTCCCGCTTGCTTCAAGATGGGAAATCGTCGTGGCGGCTTGTGTGCTGCCTTGGGAATCGTGCTTCTATGCTTTCCGTGTGACCCGTGTGAGTGGCCTTTGTCCCTTGCGTTCCCTTCCCAAGGGAATGGTCTTGGCAACTCGTGTGTTGTCTCGGTATTCGTGATATCATGGTTTTGGACCTAGAGATTGGGCTAGAACGACGGCCTTGTGCTCTTGCGTGCAACGGTCTTGACCCCGAGTCTTGTGACTCAAGGACCGTTGGCTGTAGTGTGTCTAGAGGACTGTCCAGAGTCCAGTGGCTTAGCGCCACTTGAGTTTTCTTGACTCTAGTGCACGGTGCGTTCGTGGCCGTGGACTGTGAGTCCTGTTTCTTCTCCGACTGTGGTCACCGTGCGACGGGGCCTGTACGCGGGGTTGTCCCCGTACGTCGTCGGATTCGGACGTTGCTTTCCGTTGAGTTGAGAGTCTACTCCTTCAGTGACCCTCCACTAGTTGTAGCCTACCAGTACGCGTGTGCTGGTCGCACCAGGGAGTGGTGTACGGGCTTACCCTGAGGACGGTTAGACTGGTTTCCGTCGGGCCCCTCATCTTAGCCAGAGTCCGGCTGCGGGGGAAAATCAGTCAGAGGGCCAGACCTAGGACGCGTGGTCTGTGTGTGCACACGTGGTTGGGGATAGTGGACGCACGTCGACGGGCGTGACCCCAGCTAGTCACTTGTTGTGGTTACTTGTACGGTGTTTGCGCCTCGGGTAGGACCTACCACGTCAGGCGGTTCACCTGCGGTGCGGTGTAAGACGTCAGGGGACGCTACCGGCTGTGCTTCTAGTGGGTGGTACTCCTGTCGAGTACGGAGTGACAGACTGTCAGTCTCTGTGTCTTTGACCTTCGGGTTTTGGTCGTGTTGACCGGTGAGTTCGGTTGTTTCACCTTGGCGCGCGTGTCGGTTCTTGCGCCGTGAGACTAGTGCTAGTGGCTTTACCGAGGTGGCGTCTTGTGGTGCGGTACCCGCGATCGGATGGTCGGGGTTGCACCTTGGACAGCGTGTCCAGGTTGACTGTCCAGGGGGACAGGCCTTTACGGTGTGATTGCCGTGTGTTCTTACTTCGGTAGGTGGTACTAGCGTGATTTGGTAGCTTCGACTGCGTGATCGAGGTCTGCCTTCTGGCAGTAGGAGTAGCTGTAGTGCCGAGTTTTTTGACCGGCCACCGGTTTGCTGTTCCTGCTGTAGTTGTAGCTCTCCTTTCCGCTACCGCCGTTGTTTCCGGTTGGGGTTCCGCGGGATCCCTGCTGAGTCTCTGTTTTGGAGACTCATTCCCTACTTTTCATGTGTGACGGTTCTTCCTCGAGGTTCGAGGGTGCGGAGCGGAGGTTCTCAGATGCCAGCTTGCCGGGCCGAGTGTTCACTTGGCATGTGGTACGTTTTACTGCTTTAGGTTGTACTTTCTGTTGGACTGGACTCTGTTGTAGCTGTAGTTGTTCTTTCTTTCAGCTTGTTGTTGTTGGTTGTCCTGCTTTATTTCCTATTTCTCTGTGCCTCCACACTCCTTTTAGCCCATCCGAGCCCTCCCGGCTCGTGGGCAACGGTGCGAGTCTCGGGTTATCGGGCCTTCCCGGTAATCAGATTCTCGGGTCGTTACACGGAAGGGTTAAAGGGATGCTGTGGCGGTGTATAAGAAACTAAAATAATTGCAATTTAATAATACTTAACATGATTAATGCAGTTAATAAATAATTATGTTAATTTAACAATTACACAATCCAGAATCTATATGTTCATACATAAGTGTAGTAAACTAAAAAGGTACAAGACCACGAGACATATCCCGTCTCTGACAAACTGGTGCTAAGACTGATTTTCGGCTCCACGCGAAACCTCCGAAGCACAACGTGCAAGCCACGCCTCACCTGAAAACGAAAGGGGGTGAGGCTTGTCTTATCGGCTCAGTAGGGGTTCTGCGGATCCCCACCTCACAACGATAAGTACACGGTGTAACAAATAACAATTTGGAACAATAACTATAACAAAAAGAATAATAATTAATAATTTAAGGAAAGTAACCTCGTCACACGTATACCACGGCTATTCATAATAAATCACGAGTCGATGCCACCCAATAGAATACCCTCGACCGCCTGAACGCTAAGGCACAACGATAAAAAACTAGGGTTGATACACTCAAGTGACAGGAGCACTACCCGCTAGATGTAAGGCCGGATACGTCCACTGACGACTTAGTCCATAGCCTCATGTGTCTCCCTACTCGCCCCAGGCGAAAATTGAGACATCGTACACAGTAACACAAGACAAGGGTCTAGTCGGGGTCATGATCATCAGCACGCGTAAGTCCCCGACTATGTGTACACACACTGATAGACTACACTGTGGTAGGCCCTCTAGCTGGTTTTCCTCCCGGCCCGAACTCAAGCTGCCATAGTGGGAGGCCCTACGGAAACCAGCCCAAACTGTCTCTCTCGAGTCTAGCTCTCCACTACTCCCAAGTGGGTTGGCACACGCGTGCCTAGATAACCTATGACTAGTGGGAAAAGGTCACTCCAAGTAAGGACCTGCTGTGAAACCACTGATGTGTCACCAATCGTGGACACACGCTCGTCGCACGGAACACGAGTTTAAACCTGCAGGGCACAAGGCCGCCGAGGTTGTTATGTCGAAAACCCATAAACTATTCTCATTTTCTTGCCATGGGGTGTACCCACATGTTCTAAACCAAGTCATCGGGCGTCCCACCATGAGACGGCCCTCACGGGGTTTACACGGCTAATTTCTTGTTTATTTTATCCAAAAATACTTCTATTTAAGTTCAGGGGTGAAAAACCAAGTTTTCGGGGCCGAACAGGCCATTTTCTATAGTGGGTTTGGGGGTGTTGGTCGACTGGTCCAAGGGGGTCGGTCGACCGGATTTTCCAAAAATTTTCTGATCAGAAACTGGTCGACAGGACTCCTAGGGTCGATCGACCTGACCCCGGGTCAGTCCATCGAAACCATGGGTTTGGTCGACCGAACCCACTTGCCGACGGGCCCCTTGTTCTGCCAGGAACCGATCGACCGGATCATGTGATCGATCGATCGATTCTGGCGAGGGACGAACGAGAAGACCCCTTTGGGCCCGTTCCAGGCCTGACTCGCCCCCATTGCTAGCGAGAAGCATGGGGAATCGATCCTTGACCCCCAATACACCCATTAAAACCCAATGTGTCACAAATCTTCGATCAAAACCATGGATTCGTCGCTCACCCCGAATCATGCAATTTTTCCCAAAATAAAATGAAACTCGCTCATTCTCACCCGGATGGACACGGTTCGGTGGGAAAACACACGGGGAAGGTGGGAGGGTCCATCCCCCTACCTAAAACGCCGCTTTACCAACTTAGATCGCTTGATCGTTGTCGATTCGTGTCAAAACAGATGAAGCTTCAGAAACCCGCAACCCACTCGCACGATCTTCCTCGTCCACGCCCTCACGAGTCGGCTCCCGCCACTGTCGAGCCCAACCGCATCTCCTTGCCACCTACCGTCTGTAGCCGAAGGGAGAGAGAGGAGTCGGAGGTGGAACGGAAGGGGATGGAGAGAGGTTCGACGAGGGAGAGAGATGTCTAGGGGGGGAGAAAAGGGGGTTTTGGGATTGCCCCAAACCCTTAAACAAGTGAAATTTTGTATATGCCCATTCTTCCAATAATTCAATTAAATGAACTTTGAAATTTCCATAATATTTTCTCAATTCCTTCTAAAATCTTTAAAATAATATCTCAAAAAATCGTGACTCTTAAAATATTCACGAAGAATTAGATCTGACACCTATTAGGTGGAAATTCAAAATCCAGGGTATTACATAGACCCCTGGGAGAGAGGGAGTTTCCTACGAGGGGCCATGAGGATGACGAAGAGAAAGAAATAGAAGGGAACCTCACTAGAGGCAAGAGAAGAGCAGGAAGCAGCAAGCGCCGACGCCAGAAGAGAAGGATGCAAAAGTGCCTCCTCAGGCGCTTCCCACCCTTTTTAAGAACACTGGTGGTAGAACACTTTTCTCATTTCAACAGTTCGGATCGAGCTACCCTTCGAAAGATGAATCACCTCCGTCGGTTCGCTTGGCAGGAAAGCGGCGGCATCCTCTCGTCGTTCGTCCTCGCTTCCCGAGAGGCAAAGAGATCCTGCCATGATGATAGTGACATCACGACTGCACAAGCGGAACCTACCTTGCGGGCCAAGGAAGGCGATCGATAATGCGACACCCAAAGCCCTGAGACGCAAGAAGGTTCGAGAAGAATCTCTCGAATGCACTCCAAACGACTGAAGACCTCCTCGACCGGCCTCTATAGATTCCTCCCGAGCACTGAGCACTCTCACTGCTCGGGAGTGAGAGACTAGTGAGGAGGGAAAATTTCACCAGGTCCATTGCGGGCTATTATCAACTAACCCACAATTCAAGAATGTCGCCAAACAAGGCCCACTCTGGACTAGCCCAACCTACAAGAACGAACTATGTGTACATGCGCGCTCTACATGCCTTGAGGCCCACAAACGAGTGGCCGTTATCGTCATAATCTCAGAGGTTATCCCAACAAGTGACGGGTCTCCACCCACGTAGCCGGGACGCTCGCCATAACGTCACATTTCTAACTCTCATAGAGCGTGCGAGAGGGTAATCGACGATCTCATGAACGGGCAATCCATTACTCCACTAATCTCGACTCCGCTTAGTCAAGAAACGGATGCACGCAAGGTAAGACCTATAAATAAGACCCTGGACAGATAACCAAAGGCACGCAATCGGTCTCCAAAGAATCCCCCATTCTCTAGAGCTCTTCTTCTCGCTTCCGAGCACTTCTCCCCTCAATCGAGGACTCTTCTCCACGCTCTCCATCCCTTTCTCCCTTGTCTGTATATCTCGCTGACTTAGGCATCGTAAAGTTGTTCCCTGGGTACTCACACAGGGCTCCTTCTGATGAATTTGTTCAGTTGTTATAGTTTTTCTCATGATGACTGATCTCTCTCTCTCATTCAAGAAATCGTAAAATTGTGATATGAGATTCAAGATACCATATTTCAACCTCTACAATTATGTTTCCTAAAATCTTTACTCAGGAAGACACTTTGACATAAACCCTCGTAGCATGTGAGTGAAAGTCTCCCTTAATATTGTAAGAACAAAAATCTGTACTACGAGTTTCATGCTGTCAGGTGTATAATTTCTTTTAACAAATTTATTAACCACTCTATATCAATGGAAAATAATGTGCCATATCTTTTTCAACGTATTTATAAAATTTGAGTAATCTCAAGTACTTCTCACTAAATAGAAGAATTTTTTTCACGCTACTCGTAGTTGCATATTTATTTGAGTGACTATTTTGAGTATGTAGATTTCACCCTAGGGAATGATAATTCCTTACAAATCTCATGACTTGTGCTCTCACAATCACAATTAGATAATATCTGAATCCATTTCCTCTCTCATGAGATGGAGATTTTTAAGCGACTGGGTCTTGTAGGTAATTTGTCATATGGTTAATCCAGAATGATATTGATTAAATTTAGTTCATGATTTTTGAGGAGGAAAAAATATGTTAGGGCCGGCACGACCCAATAATGTCAGATCCATTACGGTCCAAAGTAGCCCGGCCCAGAGCGACTACCTTCAGCCGTTCGATGGTCTTGAAACACGGCCCAACTAAGGTCCAATAAGCTCTGGCCGGCCAGCAAACTAGACATTGTAAGACTCACCAACGGACGAATATTGGCTCCGCCATCAAGGGATTTACCCCGACGAGCACTGGGTCGTGCTCACGCTGTCGAGATACCCACCATGATAACTTTTCCTAGAGAGTGGGCGAGTGAACAGTGAAAGATCCCAAGGATCGAGAAAGATACCACTCCACTAACCACACCATCGCTAAGTTAGGAAAGAGACGACGTCTCAACACCGGGTTTAAATAGTCCTCCAGAGAGAACATACAGGAGGATATGCACACACAAAGACTCATATAGACATAGACTCCAATGACGAAGACAAGCGGCATAGAGAGGGAAGATTGAGTGATCTCCACCCTGCTCTCTCCACTCTAGTTCTGCCACCGAGCATCCTCCTACTCTCCGAGCATCCTCCACACACACTGCATCATCTCCATTCGACATGCTCTCGACTCTCTCTTTCTTCTCCTCACCCTCTCTTCGTTCTTTCATTCGTCCCTGACTTAAGTATCATAGGGTTATCCTCTGAGATCACTACTAGAGCTCTTTTCTATGCTCTCTCTATTGTTTACAATTTTTTTCGGGATGTACGACTATTCTTTTCTGTCAAATAAATCTTGAAAGTGTGGTTCGAGATGAACGAGATAATTTTTAACCTTTGCAATTTCAATCCAAGTCCAACGACATATTTCGGAGCACATGTAGAAGAAGCACCGGTCTTTAAAATCTCTAACAAATCTCATTACTATGTGAGGAGGGTAAATCTGGCTTGGCCCATAACAGGCCCGTCAACGACGAGCCCAATTCAACTCACGGTCTACAACGCGCCCAAGGGCGCCTGACAGCCGCGGCCCACTACGACTCGGCATCGGATTCGACAGCATAGGAAGGGCATTGGCCCAGGCGCAATTACCGCCGGATGACCCTCCAACGACTGGCCATTACCCCCATGACGTTGGCCTCGACCCCATAACAGGCGAGCACGTCCCACACGCGCCGTAAGACTCGCCCGGGGATCGGCCGACTCCTGGGTAATCGCCCCTCAATGGGAAACTGCCGCCACGATCGCGGGGAACGTTACTCCACGAGTCACGCCCTTCCCTGCTAAGGGATTGGCCTTCGACACCGGGACAACCCTCTATAAAAGGGACCTTGACAGATAGGAGAAAGGGAGGGGTGAATCTCACCAACGAAACGTCTACAAAGAAGCTAATTAGAGAGCTACACGCCTTGCTACTAGAGAGGTCACGACCGTCCGTTCCCTGAGAGAGAACCCCCTCCTGTACGACCTTACCACCTAATGAGCACTCTCTGAGTGACCACTGGGACCGACGAGCACTCGTCTAGAGGGTTTACACGTCTCTCAGATCTTCTACAGCGACCTCCCTCTCCACTTTCTCTCCTACTCTTCTCTGTTCTTTACTTACGACCGTTGCTGACTTGGGCATCAAAGGGTTGTCCCCTGGGATAGCACCCGGGGATCCTTCTGACGCCCTTTTCTTCTGGTGATCGTAGGTTTCCACGGGTGCCGGACGACTTTCCTAACAAATAAATAGAAAAGTGTAGTGCGAGGACTAGAGATCATTTTTCTGCCTCTACACTATGAATCAAATTTACTTTGGCTTTCTGATGAGGGCATCACACCACATACCCTCTGGCTTGGCACTTCTCTCCCTCCCGGAGGCAGCTAGGGAGTAGCCCTTCTTCAGACGGAACATTGGTGCTTATCACCCTATTACATTTTCCTATTTTCTTGAGTCATTTTGATGTATTTGCCTATGTTTCGAGTCATGTTACTAGGTTATCATGTTATTTACTTATGCTTGTATGTAGGCTAGTGGGCTAATGGGGCTAGTAGGTCTTATTGGGCCATTTCTTTGGTCTGGCCCATGGGCGCCCCTCTCCCCACCCCTTGGTCTTCCGTCATTTGTCCATTTCATGAGGACTTTTTTTAAATTAGGTTTTCCTATATATAGGACCCCAAACCCCCTCTTTTGAAGATAATGAAGATTTGAATATTGCAAGCATAAGTGCACTCCTCTCTCTCTCTCTCTAGCCTTCACTCTCTCCTTCTCTCTCTCTCACTAAGGGGGCCGACCCCCTCTCTCTCTCTTCCTCCTCCTCCTCTCTCTCTCCCTTGGGCGAACCTGCCATTTCACCTCCCCCTCCCCCTGCCACCTCAGCTGCCACCTCATCCCTCCACCCTTTCATATTCCCAAGACTCATAACTCCCTTCATTACCTCCTCCACCCTAGGCAACTCTTCCCATTCCCCATACACCTCTTCATTCTCCAAGGCAGCCTTTCCTCTCCCCCAAGCAGCCCTCCCTCTTCCCCACACCCTCCATTCATATCCCTAGGGCAAATTGACCCCCCATACCCCTGCTGGTTGCGCACCCACCACACTAGCCCACCCCCCATTCCCTTGGCCGACCCCCACCACCCCTTTGGATAGCTGCGGACCCTCCACCCTCCTGGACCTCCACCTTCCCTCCTCCACCCCTCTCATCATTCTCCCACATCCCATCCTCCATCTACCATCACCACCAGCCTTCCCCCATAGTTAAAACACCATTCCCTTTAACCAAGCTCCACCACCACCCCTTTGCTTAGCCAAGTCTGCAGGTAGCAGAAGAAGGTTCATCTTGCAGAAGCTGCCACGGAGCCCAACGGCGTCATCTGAAGACGTAACATACCTTTCTGGAAAGTTCGTCCAGTCCACTACGCAGGCGAGGTGGAATCATCCCGTTCCGAGTTCGTGGCCGACCGGGAGAGCTGTTCTTCCCCAACTGCGCCAGACATCCTCTGCAGAGAGCCTGATCCCAGTTGGAAGCAACTGCACGACCAACGGAAAAGGAATCAGACCGAAGGCTCTTCATCAAAGTTCTTCCTTCCCCTGTCCCCGACCAGGAGCAAGAGACAGAACCTCATTCGGCATCCGGGGGCCAGAGTTGCAAATTTTCTCCCTCAGTCGCGCGGGTCTGCCTCCTACAGTCTGCTGCGACCAGTTCCCGCTCGTCGGCGTCCCCCTGTCCACCCCGACCTCAGAAGGTGTTGCCGTCAGTTTTTCTGTGTAGAGGCTTCGTCCCCGGTTCCAGCGGCTATGACTGTTTGTGATTCGGCATCCAGGAGCGACCGGAGCCACTTCTGCAAGTTGCAGACAGAAACAGGGAGCCACCCGCCCCAGAATCTGTTGCTCTTCTCAGACCTCCACTGCAGCCATCGCCGACGACATAATAAATTGATATAAATCAGAGGCGTTTGGGTTCCTGTTACGAGAAGATCCCCTCTGGGCTTGTCATCGACGAAATTTTTGACCGAGATCTACAGGGACTACACCGACTGCCTATCAACATCCACAGCCAGCGGTCCACTTCGGAAGCGGTCCCTCCTCGTGGGCTACTAGCTTATTTCCCTCCTCTTGCCTGGCCGGCTTACCGCCCCTCCCTGCGGGAGGTAGTGTTTGTTGTAATCCATCAATTCCCATCCCCGAGATCACCCTCCTGCGTGAGGTGTAGTGAGTGTACACATAAACAGGTTCGAAGCTTCATCGGCGCAGTGTGCGGGGAACCCACACTTCCCCGCTCGCCCTCGTCTCCGACCGGGGTTGGTTTCCTCAAACCAACCAGGTGAGCCTCCTGCTCTTACCTCCTTATACTTGTTTATTTAATATCTGCGAAACATATCGGCCGGTAGGAGAGCGAGTGCCCGATCCCGGCGCCACCTTTCAGTGTGGTCACCGTGGCTATAAGTGAGCGAGTGACCCCGTGCCCTTAAGGCATCCGACCGCCCTTGTTTGTGGGCTTTCAAACCTTCGGGAGGGCTAACTAAAGTGGTGCTGGTCCTCTAACCAGTCAGGGGCTATCTCCATCACCTCGACTCGGCATCACCGGGTCACCACGGGAATCGTGTGCGCATGGTGCGTTGGTAGCTTTAACATATTCTCGGCGCCTTGTAATTGTAATTGCGAATTAGGTCCAAGGAATCAAAGTCTCCGCTGCATTTGGTGTCACATCAAGTGGTATCAGAGCAAGTTTTAGACTTGTCTCTACAAGCCTAGGTCCAAGGGCAATTGCATTTCTATCCCGTGTTGTCATCATTGTGCATGTCCACCCGTAGGGGTACCATATATCCGGCTGATCCTTCTAATTCCAACCCACCTATGGATCCCAATGTGCATGGCAACCAAAACATCCCTAGGGAAGCTCCCCAAACTTCTATGGATCGAATTGAGGCTGCCATCCAAGTCCTCACGGAGCAAATGAATGGAATTTCCACCCGATTAGAGAGATTGGAAGAAGCTAGGGCCCCACCTAGGAACCATGCCCAAAGAGTTCCTCCTCCGCGGGTTGAACATGAGAGGGAAGACCTAGATGATGAGTGGTATCGTGAGCAAGAGAGAGCCCCACGACCTCGATATCATGAGAGGCGACCACGAGAGGATCCGGATGACTTCCTACTAAGAATGATCAAAGTGGAAGCTCCTAATTTTGATGGGTCTCATAACCCTAGTGCCTATAAAGAATGGGAGCATGGCATGGACCAATACTTTGAATGGTACCCCATGTCCGAGGAGAGAAAGGCTAGGTTGGCCAAGATGCACCTTCTTAAACTAGCCAAGACATATTGGCTAAAGGTAGAAAGCCAAAGGAGGATCCGGTGTGAGGAACCCATTGACACTTGGATAGACATGAAAGATCAACTTAGAAACAAATATCTCCCCATCTCCTATAGCCAACTTCTTCTTGATGAATGGCAAAGCCTTACCCAAGAGGGAAAGACCGTGGAAGAGTATATTAAAAAATTTGACTCATATCTCCTAAGGTGTGGTGTGGTTGAAGACCCAGCCGTCACTTTATCCCGGTTTAGGAATGGTCTCCTTCCCCACATCAAACGGGAGCTTTTTATGAGGGAAGTGCATAGCTTGGAGATTGCCTATCAAATAGCCCGGGATGTAGAGAGATTTTCTAGGAATCCTAGGTTTGCCCCCCCCCCCAAGGGCCCGGGACCCCGTCCCAACCTACCTCCTCTGTTAAAGACACCTCCTCCCAATGGGGGAACCCTCACTCGGCCCTACCCCCAACCAACCACTCCCACCCCCACTAAGACCACCCCACTCAACCCTCCTCCCCGAAGGGAGGAAGCCTCCAAAGGGAAGACCCCAGGGAGTAGTACGATTAAATGTTTTCAGTGCCATGGTTATGGCCACATAGCCTGTAATATCCCGGACCTTTCGGATCCTTCTTCATGGGTCCCGGATCTGGTTTTCGGAGCGTTCGGCTCTGTTGTGTCCGAAATTTCATTTCGGACATCTTTCGTGTTCGGATCGGCGCGATCCGGAGTCGTTTCGGAGGCCCGGAGGCGTTCCGCGGCTTTTCCGTGCGTGATTTCCGATTTCCGGCACGGGTTTCGGCTTTTCTCTTCGGACGTTCGCTGCGGGTGAACCGGGCTGTTCACACGGGCACGAGTGGTACCGTTGCGATCGGTACGTTCCGAGGATCGTGGGGGTGTAATTTTCTAATTTTTGGAATTTTCCGGATTTTCCGGGTTTCTCTATAAAACCCTTTTTCTTTTCTCTCTCCCCCACCATCTTCTTCTTCCTCCTTCCTCCTCCACCGTGTCTCCCTCCCTCTCCCTCTCTTCCTCCCGGTTGGCCACGGCGAGCTCCCCTCCGGCTGCAGACGGCGGCGGGGCGACGGCGGGGTGACGTGGGCGGCGGCGAGGCGGTCGTGGGGGCGTGCGGCGAGCGTGGGAAGCTTAAGGAAGAACGAGGGTTTTCAAGCGTTCTTCGCGATTCGTGGACGATCCGGCGGAGCATTCGCTCCATTGAGGTAGGGTGACGTTCCCTAGCTCTTCGCCGTTCGTTTCCGTGGTTTGTAGGCCACGGGGAGGTCGAGATGGGCTAGATCGAGCATGTTTGGGGTTTTTCCATGTTTTGGGGTGAGCCGCCCGATCTATGGTTTTAGCCCACGAATTCGTGTTTTGGTGGCTTAGATGCATGCTAGGGGTCCCCAGGGGTCTTCCCCCTTATTTTCCCCCTCTCCGGTGGAGGTACGGAGGCGTGGTTGGCGTTTTTGGGGTTTTCCCGCCGTAGCGTGCTCGGAGGCAAGCGACGGTCCTTCCAGTGACCGCCACTTGCATGTGACGCCCCTAGGCAGGAGCGTTACTTCTCCTGGGTGTTAACCCTTGGGGTCAGAGGGCAGCGACGGCCCTACGACTGACCGCCGTTTGGAGAATGACGCGCCAGGGTAGGGCTGCCGCTAGTTTCGACCGTTGGTTTTTGACCGTTGGGGGTCAGGCTATGTAACGCACCAGGCTAGGCGCGTTACATGCGTGTAACGCACAGGGGCAGGTGCGTCACTTCCTGTTGTTACCCCAGGTGGATGGGCCAAGCGACGCACTGGGCCCAGCGCGTTACTTACTAGTGACGCGCTGGGGCAGGCGCATCACTTCCCCTTCCCACCCCGAGTGTAAGGGCCATGTGACGCGCTGGGCTAGGCGCGTTACATGTGAGTAACGCACTGAGCCCGACGCGTTGCTTGCAAGCGACGCGCCGGGGTAGGCGCGTTACTTTCTGTAACGACCCGAGAATCCGAGCTGGTATCAGAGCGCGGTTGTGGAATTACATGAGAATCATAGGTAATTGTAGTGGTCCACTAGTCCACAACGATGATGTACATGTGACGCTGGCATTGGGCACCGCGTGTTTTATTCTGACATTGCCGTTTCCGTGTTTTCTGTCTTGTGCTTCAGGAGCGAGGATGGCGCCGAGGAGGAGTTCTCGCTCTCAGCAGGGGCAGTCGGCTGGAGGTCAGGAGATCCAGCAGGGGGTCCAGAGGGACCAGGAGGAGCATAGCAGAGTTCCGGGAGCTACCGAGGCCGCGGATGCTGCGAGGGCTCCGGGGGCCGAGGATTTCTTCCGTGGCATGTACCATCTCATGTCTCAGCAGTTTGGCGGAGAGGCTGTTGAGGGCTCGTCAGCTAGGGGTGGGCCAGGCCGAGCGGTGAGGGACTTCATGCAGTTCCATCCACCTTACTTTAGCGGCCAGGCAGACCCTGATGCGGCTCGTGATTGGCTCGATGAGATGGAGCGGGTGTTCAGTTCTGCGAAGAGTACTGCCGAGGACAGAGTGGGGTTGGCCTACAACCAGTTGCAGGGTACGGCTCGGAGGTGGTGGTCTTCCGAGTGGAAGACGTCCTTTCAGTTTCGTCCACTTGAGCAGGTCGAGTGGGGTGACTTTGTCAGTGCTTTCGAGCGTACGTACTGTCCAGACGTCGTTGCTACACAGCGGATGCGGGAGTTTCTGGAGCTGGTGCAGGGTGACATGTCCGTGTTGCAGTATAGGGCCCGATTTGTCGAGCTGGGTCGGTATGCACCTCATATCATGGAGCATGAGAGGGTGAGGACGACGCAGTTTGTGCAGGGCTTGAGGTTGGAGCTGAGGCACCATTTGATCGCGAATGGGGCCACTGATCTAGAGACAGCGTCTCGTGTTGCGATTTCCTTGGGGATGGATATGCAGAGGACTCGAGGACCGATCAGCCAGGGACAGTCTTTGTCAGGTCGCAGCCAGCAGTCGGCTACCCAGCAGCAGGGTTTCTTCCAGCATGCGTCGGGTGGTTCAGGAGTACCGGCACCGGCAGCGTCAGTGGCAGGATCTGCGTCCTTCGGCTCGAAGATCAAGAAGTTCTTGAAGAAGAGTCTTCGGAAGAAGCACAAGGATCAAGGGCAAGCTTCATCGGGCAGTGTACAGCAGCCGATTCCTTTGCAGCGTCAGGGATCAGTGGGTGGATCGCGAGGACCTTGTCCACGGTGTGGTGGTACCCACCCAGGCAGGCAGTGCACGGCGCCGATCATCTGTTTTCGGTGTGACCAGCCAGGGCACATGGCGCGTGACTGTCCTCAGAGGCCGCCGCAGCAGCAGGTTCCCCAGCAGCAGCAGCAGCAGGGACAGTATCCGCCGCTACCCAGGTCAGCTAGTGTGGGAGGCAGGCAGAGGGCTCGTGGCCAGATCACGCACTTGACCAGGGCAGAGGCAGTGGCTTCGCAGCTCGTGGAAGGTACCATTCAGATTTTGGGTTGTGTGGCTCGGGTTTTATTTGATTCTGGCGCGTCTCATTCGTTTATTTCGGAGGATTTCGCGTCGAGCGTCGAGGAGCCGGTGACCCAGTTGTCCTGTGATTTGGCAGTGGAGTTGCCTTCGGGTGATTTTATGGTCACTCCGTATTGCTTCGACCAGGTTCTGGTGTGGATCGATGGGCGGAGTATGCCAGGCAGGTTGTATGCGTTGCAGCTTCGGGATTACGACGTGATTCTAGGCATGGATTGGCTCGAGACTCATGGAGCGGTGGTGGATTGTGGGATGAAGAGGGTCTACTTCCAGCATCCGAGCAAGAGGACCTTCTATTTCCAAGGTATCCGTTCCACCTCTTCTCGATTCCTTATCTCTGCTATTCGAGCCCGTCGTTTGCTTGATTCAGGTTGTCAGGGTTTTCTCGCGTCTGTGGTTGTGTCTGACCGGATGGAGCCGAATGTCGAGGACATTGCGGTGGTGTGCGAGTTTCCCGATGTTTTTCCTGAGGAGTTGCCTGGATTACCTCCCCAGCGGGAGATCGATTTCGTGATCGAGGTTGTACCTGGTACGGGACCTTTGGCGAAGGCTCCCTACCGTATGGCCCCCGCTGAGTTGAGGGAGTTGAGGGCGCAGTTGCAGGAACTGTTGGCCAAGGGGTACATTCGTCCGAGCTTTTCCCCTTGGGGTGCGCCCGTGTTGTTTGTGAAGAAGAAGGACGGTAGTCTGCGGTTGTGCATTGACTATCGGCAGCTGAATGACGTGACCATTAAGAACAAGTATCCGTTGCCGCGGATTGATGATTTGTTCGACCAACTTCAGTCTGCGCGGGTGTTCTCGCGGATTGATTTGCGGTCCGGTTACTATCAGCTGAGAATTCGCGAGTCCGATGTGTAGAAGACTGCATTCAGTACGAGGTACGGGCATTATGAGTTTCTGGTGATGCCGTTTGGGCTCACCAATGCCCCAGCATCCTTCATGGACTTGATGCAGAGGGTGTTTCATCCGTATTTGGACCAGTTCGTGGTCATCTTCGTGGATGACATCCTTGTTTATTCGCGGTCTGCTGAGGAGCATGCGTACCATTTGGGTGTGGTGCTGCAGACGTTGCGAGATCACCAGTTGTATGCGAAGCTCAGCAAGTGCGAGTTTTGGCTCAGCGAGGTGCACTTTCTGGGGCATGTGATTTCTGGTGATGGCATTTCCGTGGATCCCGCCAAGGTCGAGGCTGTGATGCAATGGCCGAGGCCGAGGTCGGTGACGGAGATCCGGAGTTTCTTGGGGCTTGCGGGGTATTATCGCCGGTTTATCCAGGATTTTTCCCGCATTGCGACCCCGATGACGAGGCTCACGCGGAAGGATGTGCCTTTCGTTTGGTCCGAGGAGTGTGAGCAGAGCTTCACTGAACTGAAGAGGTTGCTCACCTCGGCTCCGGTGTTGGTTTTACCTTCTGGATCGGGAGGTTTTGTGGTGTGTACAGATGCTTCCGGCGTTGGACTGGGTGCTGTTTTGATGCAGCATGGTAGAGTGGTAGCTTATGCATCTCGGCAGCTAAAGCCCCATGAGGAGAACTACCCTACCCATGATCTTGAGTTGGCAGCAGTGATCTTCGCGCTGAAGATCTGGAGGCATTATCTGTACGGTGAGAAGTTCGAGGTGTTCACTGACCATCAGAGTTTGAGGTATGTGTTCTCGCAGCGAGATCTGAACCTCAGACAGAGGCGTTGGATGGAGTTCATGAAGGACTATGACTTCACCCTGTCTTATCAGCCGGGCAGGATGAATGTCATCGCCGATGCCTTGAGTCGGAAGGTTGCGGTCAGTACCTTGATGTTGAGGAAGTGGAGGCTCTGGGAACAAGTGCCCGAGGTATCCTTCAGGCTCAAGATTCCCCAGGAGCGAGGGTTGGCAGTGCTTGCGAGTCTGACTGTCACTCCTGCTATCCGTCGTCAGGTGACAGAGGCTCAGCATGCGGACCCTGAGTTGCCCCGGATTCTTGCGATGGCTGATGTGGAGCTCGACGAGGACGGTGCTGCGAGGTTTCGTGGTAGGTTGTACGTCCCAGCGGAGGAGCAGGTTCGTCGTGCGGTGTTACGCGAGGCTCATGGGAGCAGGTACACTGTGCACCCGGGTGCGACGAAGATGTATCGGAACTTGCGGAGGCAGTTTTGGTGGCCTGGCATGAAGAGAGATGTCGCCGAATTTGTGGCCAGGTGCCTGATCTGTCAGCAGGTGAAGGCGGAGCATCAGCGACCAGGAGGTACTCTCCAGCCCTTGGATGTTCCTGCTTGGAAGTGGGACCATGTGACCACAGATTTTGTGGTGGGGTTGCCAAGGACCCCGAGTGGGCAGGACAGTATTTGGTTACTGGTGGATCGGCTGACGAAGGTGACGCGGTTGTTACGGGTCAAGGTCAGCTGGAGCGTGTCCAGGTTGGCTCGTCTGTATGTGGAGCGGATCGTGCCGTTGCATGGGGTTCCCATTTTGATCGTGTCGGATCGAGATCCGCGCTTCACTTCTGGATTCTGGAGGAGTTTCCAGCGAGCTCTTGGCACGGAGTTGGCATTTAGCTCGGCGTATCATCCTCAGTCAGATGGGCAGTCTGAGAGGACCATTCAGACTTTGGAGGACATGCTGAGATCCTGCTGCCTGGAGTGGCAGGGGAGTTGGATTCATCACCTACCGTTGGTGGAGTTTGCCTATAACAACAGCTATCATTCGAGCATCGGCATGGCTCCTTATGAGGCATTGTATGGGCGTCCTTGTCGGACTCCACTTGATTGGTTTGAGGTGGGTGAGCGTGTTTTGACGGGACCAGAGTTGGTGCAGCAATGTGTGGACGTTGTGCACCTGGTTCGTCAGAACATGTTGGCGGCCCAGAGTCGGCAGAAGAGCTATGCTGACCGTAGGCGACAGCCCCTCGAGTTCGCCGTGGGCGATCATGTGTTCTTGAGAGTTTCTCCGATGAAGGGGGTGATGCGTTTTGGACGGCGTGGGAAGCTGAGTCCCCGCTATATTGGTCCTTTCGCGATTGTGGAACGCATCGGTGAGGTTGCTTACCGGTTGCAGTTACCTCCTGAGTTGGCGTCGGTGCATGACGTGTTCCACGTCTCGATGTTGCGGAAGTATATGCCCGATGACTCTCATGTGCTCGAGTTTTCTGTTTGGCCTGAGGTGACTCCAGATCTTTCTCTCCCAGAGTTTCCGATCCGCGTGGAGGATAGGCGAGAGCAGCGCCTGCGGAACAAGGTCATTCCCTTGGTAAAGGTCGTGTGGCAACGACACTCTGGTGGTGAGGCTTCGTGGGAACGTGAGGACGAGATGCGTCAGCAGTTCCCGTATCTGTTTGAGTGAGTCTTCCTCTTCCTTCCCCTTGGGTTGTTCTCAATTTCGAGGACGAAATTCCTTAAGGGGGGAGGGCTGTAATATCCCGGACCTTTCGGATCCTTCTTCGTGAGTCCCGGATCTGGTTTTCGGAGCGTCCAGCTCTGTTGTGTCCGAAATTTCGTTTCGGACATCTTTCGTGTTCGGATCGGCGCGATCCGGAGTCGTTTCGGAGGCCCGGAGGCGTTCCGCGGCTTTTCCGCGTGTGTTTTCCGATTCCCGGTGTGTGTTTCGGCTTTTCCTTCGGACGCTCGCTGCGGGTTAACTGGGCCGTTCACCTGGGCACGAGTGGTACCGTTGCGATCGGTGCGTTCCGAGGATTCCAGAAATGTATTTTTCTATTTTTCGGTATTTTTCCGAAAATTCGGATTTTCTATAAATCCTAATTCTTTTTTTCTTTTTCTTTCCCTTTTCTCTTTCTTCTTCCTCCTCCTCTCTCTCGCGACCGTGAGCCCCCTCTCTCTCCCTCTCTCCCATTCGGACGTGGCGAGCCCCTCTCCGGCTACGGACGGCGGCGGGGCGACGGCGCGGACGCGTGGGCGACGGTGAGGCGATCTCGTGGGCGTGCGGCGAGCGTGGGAAGCGTGGGGAGTTCGTGAAGCTTCGAGCATTCTTCGTGATTCATGATCGATTCGGCGGAGCATTCGCTCCATTGAGGTAGGGTGACGTTCCTTAGCCTCATGCCGTTCTTTTCCGTGATTTGTAGGCCGCGGGGAGGCCGAGAGGGGATCATTTGAGCGTTTTTGGGTTTTTCCATGATTTGGGGAGAGCTCGCCCGATCTATGGATTCAATGCATGGATTCGTGTTTTGAGGGCCTAGAATCATGCTAGGGGTCCCCAGGGGTCTTCCCCTTTGTTTCCCCCCTCTCCTATGGAGGTATGGGGGCGTGGTTGGTTTTTTTGGGCGTTCTTACCGTTTTCGGCCGCGGACTGAGAACGCGCTATACTCCAGTAGCGCGTTCTTGGAGGTCGCGCTACCCCGACCGAGCGCGTTCATCGGAGAAGATTAACAGTTTGGCGATTTGTGTCGCGCTATGGGGCCCTAGCGCGATCATCATTGTCGCGCTAGGAGGACCTAGCGCGATGGTCCCTGTCGCGCTAGGTATCCCTAGCGCGATGGTCCGTGTCGCGCTATGGGGCCATAGCGCGACAACCCTTGTTGCGCTAGGGGACCCTAGCGCGACATGCCCTGTCGTGCTAGGTGGCCCTAGCGCGATTTGGTTCGTTGTTGGGTGTTCCCCTTGGGCCGTGCGTGCGTCCCAGGCACCCCGTGGAGTTCCGTGACCGTGTTTTTGGTGTCCGGAAGTCCCGTTTGCCTCGGTCAGGCGTTTGACCGTGGGCCATGCGTCTGTTTCTTTTCCGACCATGGTCACCGTGCGACGGGGCTGGTGCGTGGGGTGATTCCCACACGTTGTCGGTTTCGGACGTTGTTTTCCGTTGACTCGAGAGTCTACTCCTTCAGTGACCCTCCACTAGTCGTAGCCCACCAGTACGAGGTGCTGGTCTCACCTGGGAGTGGTGTACGGGCACCCACCTTTCGAGACGGTTTGTGGACCGGTTACCGTAGACCCCTCGTCGGTAGCCAGAGTCCGGCTACGGGGGAAAACCGGTCAGAGGGCCAGACCTAGGACGCGTGGTCTGTGTGTGCACACGTGGTTGGGGGCGGTTGGACTCACGTCGACGGGCGTGACCCCAGCTAGTTACTTGTTTGTGGTTACTTGTACGGTGTTTGCGCCTCGGGTAGGACCTACCACGTCAGGCGGTTCACCTGCGGTGCGGTATAAGACGTCAGGGGACGCTACCGGCTGTGCTTCTAGTGGGTGGTACTCCTGTCGAGCACGGAGTGTTAGACTGTCAGTCGTGTGTTTCCGACCTTCGGGTTTTACGGCTCGACCGTTGAGTTTCGGTCTTCTCGTACCGTGGCACGTGTGTCGGTTTGCGTGCCGTAGGGTCTAGTTCTGTAGAGTACAGGGCTTTCCTTTCCGAGGTACTTTTCTACCGCTAGAGTAGTGGTTTCTCATTTTTCGAGGTAGGGTTCGAGTGATCCCTACTGAGTCTTGTTCTGAGACTCATTCCCTGCGTGTTTTCACCGTGTTTCAGGTGAGGCGCCACCTTCGGGGAGCGCGTCAGGAGCGCAGCGTGGTGCGGGTGCCCAGAGGTAGTGCCAGAGGTCAGAGCCGGGGGATGCCCCGTGTAGCTGTACTTTTCTTTCTTGTCACTGTACTAGTCGTGGACTGCTGTTATTATTGTTCTTTATTGGGGACCATGTAAATTGTTAATTTATTTCCTGTTTAATTTCTGCAATTATCTGTGATGCTTATGTAGTTTCCACACCATCCTTTTAACCCTTCCGAGTCTTCGGGCTCGTGGGTGGCGGTGCGAGTCTCGGATTATCGGGCCTTCCCGGTAATCGGAAAACACACGCGGAAAAGCCGCGGAACGCCTCCGGGCCTCCGAAACGACTCCGGATCGCGCCGATCCGAACACGAAAGATGTCCGAAACGAAATTTCGGACACAACAGAGCTGGACGCTCCGAAAACCAGATCCGGGACTCACGAAGAAGGATCCGAAAGGTCCGGGATATTACACTTTCCCTGTGGTTTTGGAGGGTGTGGGGCGCCGTGTGACGGCCTGTCTCAGGCGCGTTACTTTCAAGCGACGCACTGGAGCAGGCGCGTCACTTCCCCTACCCCTCTGGCTTCAAGTGACGGCCCTAGAGTGGACCGCCATTTGCCCGTGACGGTCCAGGGTCGGACCGCCACTTCCTGAGTTGCCCCACGAGGGTGGCAACCTTACTTTTCTCCGACCGTGGTCTCCGTGTGACGGGACTAGTGCGTGGGGTGATTCCCACACGTTGTCGGGCTTGGACGTTGTTTTCCGTGACTTGAGAGTCTACTCCTTTAGCGACCCTCCACTAGTCGTAGCCCACCAGTACGCGGTGCTGGTCTCACCTGGGAGTGGTGTACGGGCACCCACCTTTCGAGACGGTTTGTGGACCGGTTACCGTAGGCCCCTCGTCGTAGCCAGAGTCCGGCTGCGGGGGAAAACCGGTCAGAGGGCCAGACCTAGGACGCGTGGTCTGTGTGTGCACACGTGGTTGGGGGCGGTTGGACCCACGTCGACGGGCGTGACCCCAGCTAGTCACTTGTTGTGAGTTACTTTTCGGTGTTTGCGCCTCGGGTAGGACCTACCACGTCAGGCGGTTCACCTGCGGCGCGGTGTCAGACGTCAGGGGACGCTACCGGCTGTGCTTCTAGTGGGTGGTACTCCTGTCGAGTACGGAGTGTCAGACTGTCAGTCGTGTGTTCCCGACCTCCGGGTTTGTCAGTGACCGTTGAGCTTCGGTCTTCTCTTCGTAGCACGTGTGTCGGTTTGCGTGCCGTAGAGTCTTGCTTTGTAGATTACAGGGCTTTTCTTTCCGAGGTACCCTCCTACCACTAGAGTAGTGGTTTCTCGCTTTCCGAGGTAGGGTTCGAGTGATCCCTACTGAGTCTTGTTCCGAGATTCATTCCCTGCGTGTTTTCACCGTGTTTCAGGTGAGGCGCCACCTTCGGGGAGCGCGTCCGGAGCGCAGCGTGGTGCGGGTGCCCAGAGGTAGTGCCAGAGGTCTGAGCCGGGGGATGCCCCGTGTAGCTGTACTTTTCTTTCTTGTCACTGTACTAGTCGTGGACTGTTGTCGTGGTTATTTTATTTTGTGGACCATGTAAATTGTTATCTTATTTCCTGCTTAATATTATAACTGTTTAATTTCTACAATTACTTGTGATAATTATGTAGTTTCCACACCATCCTTTTAACCCTTCCGAGTCTTCGGACTCGTGGGTGGCGGTGCGAGTCTCGGGTTATCGGGCCTTCCCGGTAATCGGATTCTCGGGTCGTTACAGCTGGTATCAGAATGCGGTTGTGGAATTACATGGGAATCATAGGTAATTGTAGTGGTCCACTAGTCCATGGCGATGATGTACAGGTGACGCTGGCCTTGGGCACCGCGTGTTTTATTCTAACATTGCCATTTCCGTGTTTTCTGTCTTGTGCTTCAGGAGCGAGGATGGCGCCGAGGAGGAGTTCTCGCTCTCAGCAGGGGTAGTCGGCTGGAGGTCAGGAGATCCAGCAGGGGGTCCAGAGGGACCAGGAGGAGCATAGTAGAGTTCCGGGAGCTACCGAGGCCGCGGATGCTGCGAGAGCTCCGGGGGCCGAGGATTTCTTCCGTGGCATGTACCATCTCATGTCTCAGCAGTTTGGCGGAGAGGCTGCTGAGGGCTCGTCAGTCAGGGGTGGGCCGGGCCGAGCAGTGAGGGACTTCATGCAGTTCCATCCACCTTACTTTAGCGGCCAGGCAGACCCTGATGCGGCTCGTGATTGGCTCGATGAGATGGAGCGGGTGTTCAGTTCTGCGAAAAGTACTGCCGAGGACAGGGTGGTGTTGGCCTACAACCAGTTGCAGGGTACGGCTCGGAGGTGGTGGTCTTCCGAGTGGAAGACGTCCTTTCAGCTTCGTCCACTTGAGCAGGTCGAGTGGGGTGACTTTGTCAGTGCTTTCGAGCGTACGTACTGTCCAGACGTCGTTGCTACGCAGCGGACGCGGGAGTTTCTGGAGCTGGTGCAGGGTGACATGTCCGTGTTGCAGTACAGGGCCCGATTTGTCGAGCTGGGTCGGTACGCACCTCATGTCATGGAGCATGAGAGGGTGAGGACCACGCAGTTTGTACAGGGCTTGAGGCTGGAGCTGAGGCACCATTTGATCGCGAATGGGGCCACTGATCTAGAGACAGCGTCTCGTGTTGCGATTTCCTTGGAGATGGATATGCAGAGGACTCGAGGACCGATCAGTCAGGGGCAGTCCGTGTCAGGTCGCAGCCAGCAGTCGGCTACCCAGCAGCAGGGTTTCTTCCAGCATGCGTCGGGTGGTTCAGGAGTACCGGCATCGGCAGCTTCAGTGACAGGATCTGCGTCTTTTAGCTCGAAGGTCAAGAAGTTCTTGAAGAAGGGTTTCCGTAAGAAGCCCAAGGATCAGGGACAAGCTTCATCGGGCAGTGTACAGCAGCCGATTCCTTTTCAGGGTCAGGGATCAGGGGGTGGATCACGAGGACCTTGTCCACGGTGTGGTGGGACCCACCCAGGCAGGCAGTGCACGGCGCCGATTATCTGTTTTCGGTGTGACCAGCTAGGGCACATGGCGCGTGACTGTCCACAGAGACCGCCGCAGCAGCAGTTTCCCCAGCAGCAGAGGCAGCAGCAGCAGCAGGGACAGTATCCGCCACTACCCAGGTCAGCTAGCGTGGGAGGCAAGCAGAGGGCTCGTGGCCAGATCACGCACTTGACCAGGGCAGAGGCAGTGGCGTCGCAGCTCGTGGAAGGTACCGTTCAGATTTTGGGTTGTGCGGCTCGGGTTTTATTTGATTCTGGCGCGTCTCATTCGTTTATTTCAGAGGATTTCGCGTCGAGCGTCGAGGAGCCGGTGACCCAGTTGTCCTGTGATTTGGCAGTGGAGTTGCCTTCGGGTGATTTTATGGTCACTCCGTATTGCTTCGACCAGGTTCCGGTGTGGATCGATGGCCGGAGTATGCCAGGTAGATTGTATGCGTTGCAGCTTCGGGATTACGATGTGATTCTAGGCATGGATTGGCTCGAGACTCATGGAGCGGTGGTGGATTGTGGGATGAAGAGGGTCTACTTCCAGCATCCGAGTAAGAGGACCTTCTATTTCCAAGGTATCCGTTCCACCTCTTCTCGATTCCTTATCTCTGCTATTCGAGCCCGTCGGTTGCTTGATTCAGGTTGTCAGGGTTTTCTCGCGTCAGTGGTTGTGTCTGGCCGGATGGAGCCGGATGTCGAGGACATCGCGGTGGTGTGCGAGTTTCCCGATATTTTTCCTGAGGAGTTGCCTGGATTACCTCCCCAGCGGGAGATCGATTTTGTGATCGAGGTTGTACCTGGTACGGGACCTTTGGCGAAGGCTCCCTACCGTATGGCCCCCGCTGAGTTGAGGGAGTTGAGGGCGCAGTTGCAGGAACTGTTGGCCAAGGGGTATATTCGTCCTAGTTTTTCCCCTTGGGGTGCGCCCGTGTTGTTTGTGAAGAAGTAGGACGGTAGTCTGCGGCTGTGCATTGACTATCGGCAGCTGAATGAAGTGACCGTTAAGAACAAGTATCCGTTGCCGCGGATCGATGACTTGTTCGACCAGCTTCAGTCTGCGCGAGTGTTCTCGCGGATTGATTTGCGGTCAGGTTACTATCAGCTGAGGATTCGCGAGTCCGATGTGGAGAAAACTGCATTCAGTTCGAGGTACGGGCATTATGAGTTTCTGGTGATGCCGTTTGGGCTCACCAATGCCCCAGCTGCCTTTATGGACTTGATGCAGAGGGTGTTTCATCCGTATTTGGACCAGTTCGTGGTCATTTTCGTGGATGACATCCTTATTTATTCGCAGTCTGCTGAGGAGCATGTGTACCATTTGAGTGTGGTACTGCAGACGTTGCGAGATCACCAGTTGTATGCGAAGCTCAACAAGTGCGAGTTTTGGCTCAGCGAGGTGCACTTTCTGGGGCACGTGATTTCTGGTGATGGCATTTCCGTGGATCCCGCCAAGGTCGAGGCTGTGATGCAATGGCCGAGGCCGAGGTCGGTGACGGAGATCCGGAGTTTCTTGGGGCTTGCGGGTTATTATCGTCGGTTTATCCAGGATTTTTCCCGCATTGCGACCCCGATGACTAGGCTCACGTGGAAGGATATACCTTTCGTTTGGTCCGAGGAGTGTGAGCAGAGTTTCAGGGAGCTAAAGAGATTGCTCACCTCGGCTCTGGTGTTGGTTTTGCCTTCTGGATCGGGAGGTTTCGTGGTGTGTACAGATGCTTCCGGCGTTGGACTGGGTGCTGTTCTGATGCAGCATGGTAGAGTGGTGGCTTATGCATCTCGGCAGCTAAAGCCTCACGAGGAGAACTACCCTACCCATGACCTTGAGTTGGCGGCTGTGATCTTCGCGCTGAAGATCTGGAGGCATTATCTGTACGGTGAGAAGTTCGAGGTGTTCACTGACCATCAGAGCTTGAGGTACGTGTTCTCGCAGAAGGACCTGAACCTCAGGCAAAGGCGTTGGATGGAGTTTATGAAGGACTATGACTTCACCCTGTCTTATCAGCCGGGCAGGATGAATGTCGTCGCCGATGCCTTGAGTCGGAAGGTTGCGGTCAGTGCCTTGATGTTGAGGAGGTGGAGGCTCTGGGAACAGGTGCCCGAAGTATCTTTCAGGCTCAAGATTCCCCAGGAGCCAGGGTTGGCTGTGCTTGCGAGTCTGACTGTCACTCCTGCTATCCGTCGTCAGGTGACAGAGGCTCAACATGCGGACCCTGAGTTGCCCCGGATTTTGGCTATGGCTGACGTAGAGCTCGGCGAGGACGGTGCTACGAGGTTTCGTGGCAGGTTGTACGTCCCAGCTGAGGAGCAGGTTCATCGTGCGGTGTTACGCAAGGCTCATGGGAGCAGGTACACTGTACACCCGGGTGTGACGAAGATGTATCGGAACTTGCGGAGGCAGTTCTGGTGGCCTGGCATGAAGAGAGATGTCGCAGAATTTGTGGCCAGGTGCCTGACCTGTCAGCAGGTGAAGGCGGAGCATCAGCGACCAGGCGGTACTCTCCAGCCTTTGGATGTTCCTGCTTGGAAGTGGGACCATGTGACCACGGATTTTGTGGTGGGGTTACCGAGGACCCCGAGTGGGCAAGACAGTATTTGGTTGCTGGTGGATCGGCTGACGAAGGTGACGCGGTTGTTACCGGTCAAGGTCAGCTGGAGCGTGTCTAAGTTGGCTCGTTTGTATGTGGAGCAGATCGTGCCGTTGCATGGGGTTCCCATTTCGATTGTGTCGGATCGGGATCCACGCTTCACTTCTGGATTCTGGAGGAGTTTCCAGCGAGCTCTTGGCACGGAGTTGGCATTCAGCTCGGCGTATCATCCACAGTCAGATGGTCAGTCTGAGAGGACCATTCAGACTTTAGAGGACATGCTGAGATCCTGCTGCCTGGAGTGGCAGGGGAGTTGGATTCATCACCTACCGTTGGTGGAGTTTGCCTATAACAACAGCTATCATTCGAGCATCGGCATGGCTCCTTATGAGGCATTGTACGGGCGTCCTTGTCGGACTCCACTCGATTGGTTTGAGGTGGGTGAGCGTGTTTTGACGGGACCAGAATTGGTGCAGCAATGTGTGGATGTTGTGCACCTGGTTCGTCAGAACATGTTGGCGGCCCAGAGTCGGCAGAAGAGCTATGCTGACCGTAGGAGGCAGCCCCTCGAGTTCGCCGTGGGCGATCATGTGTTCTTGAGAGTTTCTCCGATGAAGGGGGTGATGCGTTTTGGACGGCGTGGGAAGCTGAGTACCCGCTATATTGGTCCTTTCGCGATTGTGGAGCGCATCGGTGAGGTTGCTTACCGGTTGCAGTTGCCTCCTGAGTTGGCGTCGGTGCATGACGTGTTCCACGTCTCGATGTTGCGGAAGTATATGCCCGATGACTCTCATGTGCTCGAATTTTCCGTTTGGCCTGAGGTGACTCCAGATCTTTCTCTCCCAGAGTTTTCGATCCGCGTGGAGGATAGGTGAGAGCAGCGCCTGCGGAACAAGGTCATTCCCTTGGTGAAGGTCGTGTGGCAACGACACTCTGGTGGTGAGGCTTCGTGGGAACGTGAGGACGAGATGCGTCAGCAGTTCCCGTATCTGTTTGAGTGAGTCTTCCTCTTCTTCCCCTTTGGTTGTTCTCAATTTCGAGGACGAAATTCCTCAAAGGGGGAGGGCTGTAATATCCCGGACCTTTCGGATCCTTCTTCGTGGGTCCCGGATCTGGTTTTCGGAGCGTTCGGCTCTGTTGTGTCCGAAATTTTATTTCGGACATCTTTCGTGTTCGGATCGGCGCGATCCGGAGTCGTTTCGGAGGCCCGGAGGCGTTCCGCGGCTTTTCCGTGCGTGATTTCCGATTTCGGGCACGTGTTTCGGCTTTTCTCTTCGGACGCTCGCTGCGGGTGAACCGGGCTGTTCACACGGGCACGAGTGGTACCGTTGCGATCGGTACGTTCCGAGGATCGTGGGGGTGTAATTTTATTTTTGGAATTTTCCAGATTTTCCGGGTTTCTCTATAAAACCCTTTTTCTTTTCTCTCTCCCCCACCATCTTCTTCTTCCTCCTTCCTCCTCCACCGTGTCTCCCTCCCTCTCCCTCTCTTCCTCCCGGTTGGCCACGGCGAGCTCCCCTCTGGCTGCAGACGGCGGCGGGGCGACGGCGCGGTGACGTGGGCGGCGGCGAGGCAGTCGTGGGGGTGTGCGGCGAGCGTGGGAAGCTTAAGGAAGAACGAGGGTTTTCAAGCGTTCTTCGCGATTCGTGGACGATCCGGCGGAGCATTCGCTCCATTGAGGTAGGGTGACGTTCCCTAGCTCTTCGCCGTTCGTTTCCGTGGTTTGTAGGCCGCGGGGAGGTCGAGATGGGCTAGATCGAGCATGTTTGGGGTTTTTCCATGTTTTGGGGTGAGCCGCCCGATCTATGGTTTTAGCCCACGAATTCGTGTTTTGGTGGCTTAGATGCATGCTAGGGGTCCCCAGGGGTCTTCCCCCTTGTTTTCCCCCTCTCCGGTGGAGGTACGGGGGCGTGGTTGGCGTTTTTGGGGTTTTCCCGCCGTAGCGTGCTCGGAGGCAAGCGACGGTCCTTCCAGTGACCGCCACTTGCATGTGACGCCCCTAGGCAGGAGCGTTACTTCTCCTGGGTGTTAACCCTTGGGGTCAGAGGGCAGCGACGGCCCTACGACTGACCGCCGTTTGGAGAATGACGGGCCAGGGTAGGGCCGCCGCTAGTTTCGACCGTTGGTTTTTGACCGTTGGGGGTCAGGCTATGTAACGCACCAGGCTAGGCGCGTTACATGCGTGTAACGCACAGGGGCAGGTGCGTCACTTCCTGTTGTTACCCCAGGTGGATGGGCCAAGCGACGCACTGGGCCCAGCGCGTTACTTACTAGTGACGCACTGGGGCAGGCACGTCACTTCCCCTTCCCACCCCGAGTGTAAGGGCCATGTGACGCGCTGGGCTAGGCGCGTTACATGTGAGTAACGCACTGAGCCCGACACGTTGCTTGCAAGCGACGCGCCGGGGTAGGCGCGTTACTTTCCCTGTGGTTTTGGAGGGTGTGGGGCGCCGTGTGACGGCCTGTCTCAGGCGCGTTACTTTCAAGCGACGCACTGGAGCAGGCACGTCCCTTCCCCTACCCCTCTGGCCGTGTGACGGTCTGTCTTAGACCGCCATTTTCAAGTGACGGCCCTAGAGTGGACCGCCATTTGGCCGTGACGGTCCAGGGTCGGACCGCCACTTCCTGAGTTTCCCCACGAGGGTGGCAACCTTACTTTTCTCCGACCGTGGTCTCCGTGTGACGGGACTAGTGCGTGGGGTGATTCCCACACGTTGTCGGGCTTGGGCGTTGTTTTCCGTGACTTGAGAGTCTACTCCTTTAGCGACCCTCCACTAGTCGTAGCCCACCAGTACGCGGTGCTGGTCTCACCTGGGAGTGGTGTACAGGCACCCACCTTTCGAGACGGTTTGTGGACCGGTTACCGTAGGCCCCTCGTCGTAGCCAGAGTCCGGCTGCGGGGGAAAACCGGTCAGAGGGCCAGACCTAGGACGCGTGGTCTGTGTGTGCACACGTGGTTGGGGGCGGTTGGACCCACGTCGACGGGCGTGACCCCAGCTAGTCACTTGTTGTGAGTTACTTTTCGGTGTTTGCGCCTCGGGTAGGACCTACCACGTCAGGCGGTTCACCTGCGGCGCGGTGTCAGACGTCAGGGGACGCTACCGGCTGTGCTTCTAGTGGGTGGTACTCCTGTCGAGTACGGAGTGTCAGACTGTCAGTCGTGTGTTCCCGACCTCCGGGTTTGTCGGTGACCGTTGAGCTTCGGTCTTCTCTTCGTAGCACGTGTGTCGGTTTGCGTGCCGTAGAGTCTTGCTTTGTAGATTACAGGGCTTTTCTTTCCGAGGTACCCTCCTACCGCTAGAGTAGTGGTTTCTCGCTTTCCGAGGTAGGGTTCGAGTGATCCCTACTGAGTCTTGTTCCGAGACTCATTCCCTGCGTGTTTTCACCGTGTTTCAGGTGAGGCGCCACCTTCGGGGAGCGCGTCCGGAGCGCAGCGTGGTGCGGGTGCCCAGAGGTAGTGCCAGAGGTCTGAGCCGGGGGATGCCCCATGTAGCTGTACTTTTCTTTCTTGTCACTGTACTAGTCGTGGACTGTTGTCGTGGTTATTTTATTTTGTGGACCATGTAAATTGTTATCTTATTTCCTGCTTAATATTATAACTGTTTAATTTCTACAATTACTTGTGATAACTATGTAGTTTCCACACCACCCTTTTAACCCTTCCGAGTCTTCGGACTCGTGGGTGGCGGTGCGAGTCTCGGGTTATCGGGCCTTCCCGGTAATCGGATTCTCGGGTCGTTACATAGCCTCCCAATGCCCTTCCAAGGGGATGTCGAGCCTTGTTATTGAGGGCGGACCCACCACATCCCAGGAAACCCATGAGGATACTGTTGAGGAGTACGAGGCTGCTTTAGGGTGGGAAGAGGAATATGAGGAGCAAGTCTTTGTGGAAGGTATAGAAGATGACCCACACTCCACCCATCTAGGGGTGATCAGGTGCACCCTTACCCAACCTAAAGAGGACGACTGGCGGAGGACTTCCATTTTCCACACCTTCATTAAAATCAGGGACCATGTTAGGAAGGTCATCCTAGACAACGGGAGTTGTGTCAACGCCGTGTCCCCGGACACCGTCAAACTCCTTGGGCTTACCCCAACACCCCACCCCAAACCATACCGTGTGTCATGGATAAACAACCACTCCCTACCCGTCAACACATGTTGTCTTATCCCCATCACCTTCTCATCCTACCAGGGGCAAATATGGTGTGACATCATACCTATGGCTGTAGGAAGCATCCTACTAGGGAGACCTTGGATATATGATGTCAATGCTACCATCCAGGGGAAAACAAACACATGCACATTTGAACACGAGGGGAAGACCATTCGCCTCAACCCTTCCCCACCCCGAAAGGAACTACCCCCCAAGGGAATTCTCCCTACACCACCTCAAAACCCAGGGGTCCCAACCCAACCAACAAGTCAACAATCCACCCCTAAGAGCACCATCAAGGGCCTTCACCTCATCACTAGACAAGAACTCGAGGAAGAGGTAGCCCTCGGGACACCCATATGCGCTGTAGTCATATGCCTAGGGGAACCCACCCCCTCCAACCCTCATCCTGTGGAGATACACCCTCTCCTAGAAGAATTCAAGGATGTGTTCCCCGAGGAGCTCCCTGATCAACTGCCACCCATGAGGGATGTCCAGCATGCCATTGACCTTGTCCCAGGGGCCACCCTCCCAAACCTTCCCCACTATCGCCTCAATCCCACTGAGCATGCTGAATTGAGGAGGCAAGTGGAGGAACTCATTAGAAAAGGTTTCCTCCGTCTTAGCAAAAGTCCTTGTGCTGTCCCAGCCCTCCTCACACCAAAGAAAGATGGGACATGGCGCATGTGTATTGATAGCAGGGCCATCAACAAGATTACCGTCAAATATAGGTTCCCCATACCTAGACTTGACGATATGCTTGATATGCTAGCTGGAGCCACGATTTTTTCAAAGATAGATCTTAAGAGTGGCTACCACCAAGTAAGGATAAGACTTGGGGATGAATGAAAAACAGCCTTCAAAACCAAAGATGGACTATATGAATGGCTGGTGATGCCTTTTGGGCTCTCTAACGCTCCAAGCACATTTATGCGCCTTATGACCGAGGTCCTTAGGCCCTACATTGGAGTCTTCCTGGTAGTATATTTTGATGACATCCTCATCTACAGCCAATCCAAGGAAGCCCACCTCAGTCATCTAAGGCAAGTTTGCTCCACCCTTAGGAAGGAAAGTCTCTTTGCCAATTTAAGCAAATGTCACTTCATGACCCAATCCATTACCTTCCTTGGGTATGTTGTCTCCACAGAAGGAGTATCCATGGACCCAGAAAAAGTCCAAGCCATCCTCAATTGGCCGGAACCCCGCACCCTCCATGAAGTCCGCAGTTTCCATGGGTTAGCCACCTTTTACCGTAGGTTCATCCGAGGGTTCAGCACAGTCACTGCCCCTATCACAGACTGCCTTAAAAAGGGAACCTTTGTATGGACCAAGACGGCTTCTAGGGCTTTCCAAGAACTAAAGGAGAGGATGACCCAAGCCCCAGTTTTATGCCTCCCTGACTTCTCCAAAATCTTTGAGGTAACTTGTGATGCTTCTGGGGTGAGGATTGGCGGGATCCTCAGCCAAGAGGGACATCCTGTGGCCTACTTTAGCGAGAAATTATGTGATGCCCGGATGAAATACTCCACCTATGACAAAGAATTTTACGCTGTGGTGCAATCCCTCCGACATTGGAGACACTACCTCTTGCCCAAAGAGTTTGTCATATTCTCCGACCATGAGGCCCTAAAATACCTCAATTCCCAGCAAAAACTGAATGCCCGGCATGCCCGATAGGTCGAATATATCCAGGCCTACACCTTTGTGATCAAACATAAGGCCGGAAGTGAAAACCAAGCAGCTGATGCTCTGAGTAGGAGGGTTTCCCTACTAGCTACCATTCGGGTAGAAGTGGTAGGATTCGACCGGGTTAAGGAAGAGTACTCGGATTGTCCTGATTTTAGGCATGTCCACGCCAAATTGACCACCCATTCACCCCAGCAACATCAGGGTTTCATCCTGGAGGACGGGTTCATCTTCAGAGGACACAAACTTTGCATACCTAGAACCTCACTGCGCGATCTATTAGTCTGGGAATTACATGCTGGAGGCTTGGCTGGGCACTTTGGGGTTCACAAAACCATTGCCTTAGTAGAAGGGCAATTCTATTGGCCCAGCCTCAAAAGGGATGTGGCCAAAATTGTGGGGCAATGTCGTACTTGTGCAACTGCTAAGCAAGTCAAACAGAACACAGGCCTGTACACCCCTCTACCCGTCCCGGACCGACCATGGCAGGATCTGAGCATGGACTTCGTGTTAGGGCTACCTCGAACCCAAAGGAAGCATGACTCCATTTTTGTCGTAGTGGACCGATTCTCTAAGATGGCCCATTTCATCCCCTATTCCAAAACCCCAGACGCCTCCCATGTGGCCCACCTATTCTTTGATGAGGTGGTCCGCCTCCATGGCCTACCCAAGACCATTATCTCAGATAGGGATGTCAAATTCACCAGCTACTTCTAGAAGACCCTCTGGCATCTTATGGGGATCCTGCTTAAGTTTTCCACAGCCTACCACCCTCAAACCGATGGACAGACTGAAGTTGTCAATCGGAGCCTAGGGAACCTTCTGCGGTGCCTTGTTGAAGACCGCCCTGGAAATTGGGATCTCATCTTGCCCCAAGCCGAGTTTGCCTACAATAATTCCACCAATAGGTCCATAGGCATGAGTCCTTTCGAAGCTGTGCATGGCTACAAGCCCAGGAAGCCAACAGATCGCATTCCCCTACCCCTGCATGCTAGAGTATCTGTCACTGCTGAGTCCTTTGCACAACACATTAGAGAGTTGCATGAAGAAATTCGCAAAAACATTAACAAGAGCAACGAGATTTACAAAAAGTCTGCTGACTCCCATCGCCGCCACCAAGAATTCCAGATTGGTGATTTTGTGATGGTGAGAACTGAGAGGTTGTTCCCTGGGAATACTTCAAAGTTGAGGTCGCGTGGAGCTGGCCCCTTCCAGGTGCTGAGACACCTTGGCACCAATGCTTACGTGTTGGACCTCCCTGAAGAGTACGGAGTAAGCCCCACATTCAATGTGGTTGACCTGGTGCCCTACAAGGGCCCCACGGTGACACCCGGTGAGGAAATCCAGCCTACTCCCTCCTTTGAGAGCGCCCCCACACCCCAGAGAGCACAACCCCATTTGAGAAACTGACGCGATGAAGCGGAGCAGATATTAGATGAACAGGTTACCATCACAAGGAGCAAGGCGTATGAGCGCTACCTAGTCAAGTGGAAGGGACGACCACCCTCGGACGATACCTGGGTGAGCCGGGAGGATCTCCAGCAGCTGTCCCCCGATCTCCTAGAGCAGTACCGCAGCAGGGAGGGCCTTTACTCGATAGAGTCGAGCTCTTCGCCGCCCGGGAGAATTGATGAGGGCATCACACCACATACCCTCTGGCTTGGCACTTCTCTCCCTCCCGGAGGCAGCTAGGGAGCAGCCCTTCTTCAGACGGAACATTGGTGCTTATCACCCTATTACATTTTCCTATTTTCTTGAGTCATTTTGATGTATTTGCCTATGTTTTGAGTCATGTTACTAGGTTATCATGTTATTTACTTATGCTTGTATGTAGGCTAGTGGGCTAATGGGGCTAGTAGGTCTTATTGGGCCATTTCTTTGGTCTGGCCCATGGGCGCCCCTCTCCCCACCCCTTGGTCTTCCGTCATTTGTCCATTTCATGAGGACTTTTTGTAAATTAGGTTTTCCTATATATAGGACCCCAAACCCCCTCTTTTGAAGGTAATGAAGATTTGAATATTGCAAGCATAAGTGCACTCCTCTCTCTCTCTCTCTAGTCTTCACTCTCTCCTTCTCTCTCTCTCACTAAGGGGGCCGACCCCCTCTCTCTCTCTTCCTCCTCCTCTCTCTCTCTCCCTTGGGCGAACCTGCCCTTTCACCTCCCCCTCCCCCTGCCACCTCAGCTGCCACCTCATCCCTCCACCCTTTCATATTCCCAAGACTCATAACTCCCTTCATTACCTCCTCCACCCTAGGCAACTCTTCCCATTCCCCATACACCTCTTCATTCTCCAAGGCAGCCTTTCCTCTCCCCCAAGCAGCCCTCCCTCTTCCCCACACCCTCCATTCATATCCCTAGGGCAAATTAACCCCCCATACCCCTGCTGGTTGCGCACCCACCACACTAGCCCACCCCCCATTCCCTTGGCCGACCCCCACCACCCCTTTGGATAGTTGCGGACCCTCCACCCTCCTGGACCTCCACCTTCCCTCCTCCACCCCTCTCATCATTCTCCCACATCCAATCCCCCATCTACCATCACCACCAGCCTTCCCCCATAGTTAAAACACCATTCCCTTTAACCAAGCTCCACCACCACCCCTTTGCTTAGCCAAGTCTGCAGGTAGCAGAAAAAGGTTCGTCTTGCAGAAGCTGTCACGGAGCCCAACGGCGTCATCTGAAGATGTACCATACCTTTCTGGAAAGGTCGTCCAGTCCACTACGCAGGAGAGGTGGAATCATCCCGTTCCGAGTTCGTGGCCGACTGGGAGAGCTGTTCTTCCCCAACTGCGCCAGACATCCTCTGCAGAGAGCCTGATCCCGGTTGGAAGCAACTGCACGACCAACGGCAAAGGAATCAGACCGAAGGCTCTTCATCAAAGTTCTTCCTTCCCCTGTCCCCGACCAGGAGCAAGAGACAGAACCTCATTCGGCATCCGGGGGCCAGAGTTCCGAATTTTCTCCCTCAGTCGCGCGGGTCTGCCTCCTGCAGTCTGCTGCGACCAGTTCCCGCTCGTCGGCGTCCCCCTGTCCATCCCGACCTCAGAAGGTGTTGCCGTCAGTTTTGTTGTGTAGAGGCTTCGTCCCCGGTTCCAGCGGCTATGACTGTTCGTGATTCGGCATCCAGGAGCGACCGGAGCCACTTCTGCAAGTTGCAGACAGAAACAGGGAGCCACCCGCCCCAGAATCTATTGCTCTGCTCAGACCTCCACTGCAGCCATCGCCGACGACAGAATAAATTGATATAAATCAGAGGCGTTTGGGTTCCTGTTACGAGAAGATCCCCCCTGGGATTGTCATCGGCGAAATTCTTGACCGAGATCTACAGGGACTACACCGACTGCCTATCAATATCCACAGCCAGCGGTCCACTTCGGAAGCGGTCCCTCCTCGTGGGCTACTAGCTTATTTCCCTCCTCTTGCCTGGCCGGCTTATCGCCCCTCCCTGCGGGAGGTAGTGTTTGTTGTAATCCATCAATTCCCATCCCCGAGATCACCCTCCTGCGTGAGGTGTAGTGAGTGTACACTTAAACAGGTTCGAAGCTTCATCGGCGCAGTGTGCGGGGAACCCACACTTCCCCGCTCGCCCTCGTCTCCGACCGGGGTTGGTTTCCTCAAACCAACCAGGTGAGCCTCCTGCCCTTGCCTCCTTATACTTGTTTATTTAATATCTGCGAAACATATCGGCCGGTAGGAGAGCGAGTGCCCAATCCCGGCGCCACCTTTCAGTGTGGTCACCGTGGCTATAAGTGAGCGAGTGACCCCGTGCCCTTAAGGCATCCGGCCGCCCTTGTTTGTGGGCTTTCAAACCTTCGGGAGGGCTAACTAAAGTGGTGCTGGTCCTCTAACCAGTCAGGGGCTATCTCCATCACCTCGACTCGGCATCACCAGGTCACCACGGGAATCGTGTGCGCACGGTGCGTTGGTAGCTTTAACATATTCTCGGCGCCTTGTAATTGTGATTGTGAATTAGGTCCAAGGAATCAAAGTCTCCGCTGTATTTGGTGTCACATCACTTCCCAACTATCCAAGAGAGCAATTGGGAAATAGTTTTAAGTATGACTTTGGAAAACGTAGGTGGATTTCAATGGCTGGAGAGGATATTTCTAAAATGAACGTACTAAAATATTCAAACAAAGTTTGAAAGTTGGCCCAAGAAAATAGGGACATTCACATAAATTAACTTGAAAATCTATTTTGAACTTTCAAATCATTTAAATGGGATCCCAATGCTCCTTCTCAACGAGATAAAAAAAAAATACAAAACGCACCCAGTCTGCGCTTGAGGACGGAAATGCAGATCTTCTACGGTTCTGGACGGGTGGATTTCCTTTGTTAGAAAATCACTTAGTTGGTCAAATATTTATAATTTTTATAATAGAGAGTTTTGCGAATGTTTTATCCTCTTTGTTCAATATTTCACGTCCTAGTGTCCCACTGTAAGTAGTAATACAATTTTCCGATGTAAATTACCATGAGGAATTCTCCTTTCAAAATAAGTATGAGAAGTGAATTTTTTTGGTCAATAACCTAGCTAGTGTTAGAACACTAGGTCCCCCACCCAAGGGGGGACCTAGGGAGATTGAATCGGATTGCCGTCCAAAATAAAATCTCAAATGTGAGGAAAAATTGCACAAATAAGGGGGCGACTCGCCGCGGGTGACAACGCTCCTCCGCGACGGGGAAGGAACGAGCGGGGGAGCTCATGAGAAGTGAGATTTGAACTCAAGATATCTTTGCTTACGAGATAAGATAAATAGAATTCACTAGACATTGACCGTGATCGAAAATCTGCTCTCTCAAACATTAATGTCGTTATACGTGTTACGTAACACTTGAATTTATATGTCGGGTCGAGCCGGGCCACGGGAGAGAGTTTTTCACGACTTTATTAACTCAGGAGTAGTGTGTTAATTATATGGTCTCGTCTTAAACAATTTTCTACCGAGTGATTTCCATCCGAACCTAACAGCTGGAAGATTGAATCCATCCGATCAGTTAATAAACTAACATTGAGTGCCCTCATTGGCGATAAGGAGGAGCCCTAACACAAACTATGGCAGAGTGACGTCAACTTTACGGACGGGATGAGTGCATCATCAAAGATAATTATCAAATTTTCTTTCTATCATCAACTGATTTGATATGATCTAAATCAAGGAGACTCGTCACCTCAAATAAATTAGTTCACATTAACTTGATCCTCACCTTTTACACTTGAAATCACTAACGAAAATTAAAAGTCATTTCTTATTAGATTGGCATCTCTAGTCCATATAAACCATGATCAGAGTCTAGGGTCCACTCTGCCCCCACCGGATAAAGAAAGAGGCCCGTTGTACGTGATGTGGGGCCCGGCCGGCTGCGAAATCATCTCGTCGCCCGTGGAAGCCCCTGATGCCGCCGGAGTGGGCATCTTGGAGGGACCGGCGGGGTTTTGTGCTCGACACGTGGACGGGGGAATATCCGGGGATCCGATTCGTTCTCGGTTCCCGTTTTTACGTATGGGGGGGGGGGGGGGCGTCCGTCCGCTATGGATCTCCCTCAAGCAAGGGGATGAGCTGCAGGTGGGGATGGTAAATGGGCCTTTAAGTGGGCTCCACTCAATGAGCTCTCATTACCCTTTGTCCCATGTTCACACGCAATATCTTTCGGTCGGAGGAGAGAGACTTGGGCTTGGAAGAAGAAACTGGCAATCGGCATTCTCCTCCCATACAGACACGATGGGAACTTCCTTTTCGTTGTACAGGATCAGGATATTCTATTATTATCTTTTGTGGTTCTCTCTCTCTCTTTTTTTTTTTGGGCTTGCCCCAGGTTTTACATTATTAAACCCAACCCATCTATCGGCACCAGGGTCAATGGGCCGGGTCTGATGTAGGGTTGTAGAGCCGTCTAATAAACTAGCCGAGTTTGGGCTTGGCCCAATATGTAACATGAAGCATGTGACAGAGTAAAACCCAAAAAAAAAATTGACGCACGCAATAGATGTGTAGCAATTATTTCTATTGTGTCATTAAATATGTCACAACGGGTGTGTTAGATTAGTGACATTTAAAATTATCATCTCTCTTTGCCTTAATATCAAGTTGTGCATATGGTCGTCGACGATGTGACTTGGAATGTCTGTAGCTCAAATATGGTGGGGGCAATGAGGAACTATCTATCATTAATTATATTTATTAAGGATAATTATTGCCATGGGACTTCTTAATTATGCCACACTTTTTTGTCACATCCCTTTCACCCATCTCATTTTCAAATTGGACAACTAAGAAAAAGTGAAACTAAGTTCAACGATCATGAGAATCAGAAGGTGAAATAAATGAACTTAAGTGACTTCTCTCTAGTGTTGGGAAGTTTTCACGGGTGATACGTTCTTCTCCGAATAAATAAATTTTAAAAATGTGATACGAGATTCGGGAGATCATTTTTTCACCTATATAATTTATAAAAATTAAATTGTGATGACTTTGTCTAAACCTTTCATATAACTTGCATCTATCATCTCCTTAGAATCCTAATAATTAAGAAGAATATTAATCTATAAGCTAAATTATAATAGGTTCACAGCATTGTCGTATATAGTTTAATTAGAGTACTATTCTTGAAACATTCAAGGTGCTTCACTAGACTGTTATATTCTGCCAGTTAAGTATGCAGGTTAGGGGTACCATGTCATTTACTTCTCCTTGCCCTTGGCCCTGCCCATCTCTACACCCAAATAGCAGCAATGGGGCTCCGCACAGAGTACGCACCACACCCCCACACCAGGTCCCCAAATGAAGCACCCCCATTCCCACCGCCTCTCCCTACAAAGGTCACCCTGTAGCTCAGCTTCTGTCCCGCCCTCACGAAATCCAAAACCCCAGGCTCCACCGTCACCCGAACACCATCCGGTTCCTTCACCTTCACAATGTACCTGCACCTCGCGGGGCCGACGTTGGTGGCGGTCCTCGTGAACGTGGCGATGGCGTCGGCGCCTGCCCCGCTCTGGAACAGCACGGAGAATGAAGGGTAGTTCAGGTCGCCGGGCTGGGCGGTGGCCGCCCTGTTCTTGGAGCAGCTGTAGCGCCTCCTGGCCAGCCTCATGATCTGGTCGGACGTGTAGTTTAGGCTGCAGAGGTAGAACAGGTAGTCGACGGCGGAGATGTCGTAGACGAGGCCCGGGTCGGCCGCCCTCTCCGGGTTGACGTGCCCCGACCCCATGGCGAAGGGGGTCGCCGGCGACCCCGTGCTGACGTCGCCGATGGGGTCCCCGCGGTTGTCGAGGATGTAGGCGGTGGTCATCATGGCCGACTTGATCGCCGCCGGCGACCAGCCGCGGTGCCGGGACTTGAGCAGGGCCGCCACCCCGCTCACATGCGGGCACGACATGGAGGTCCCGGAGATGATGTTGAACTCCACCCTTCTGGTGTCACCCTTCAGCAGCGATGGGCTCGCCGTGGCCGGCCACGCGGCGAGGATGCTCATTCCCGGCGCGGTGATGTCGGGCTTGATGACGTCGGGGCCGACGGGGCTCGGCCCCCGGGAGGAGAACGCCGTCATGGCGGGTGCCCGGGCGCCGTAGATTGTCCCGTGGAAGGCGATGGACGCCGTGGGGCGGGGGAACAACACGGTGTAGTTCTTGATGACCTGGGAGGCGGCGGCACCCATGGAGGAGGCCGGCAGGACGTGGGGATCGGCGAAGAGCTCCTCCCCCTGCTCCTCCGTGTTCAGCAGCAGCATCCCCACCCCGCCGGCGAGTCTCACCTGCTCTCCCTTCAGGAGGCGTCCGCTGAGGCCCCTGTCGCAGAGGACGATCTTGCCCCGGACGAGGCGAGGGGAGAGGGAGCCGGGGAGGCAGTAGGCGGCGCCGTCTTCTTCTTTCCCAGCCTTCCCGTTGTAGACGATCTGAGCTCGCCGCGTCGGCCTGCCCACGTAGAGGGAGGCCCCCGTGAAGGTCCTACCGTCGCCGAGCCTCACCGTGGTCGGGAAACGCCGATCGAGATAGCTCGCCGCCACGGTGGTGATCCAGGGGGCCGTGTTGCTGACGGTGGACCCCGATGGCCCGGAGTTGCCGGCGGAGCAGCTGACGAAGACCCCACGCTCGGCCGCGCCGAAGGCGGCGACGGCGAGGGTGTCGGCGTGGTACGGCCGGGAGCCGCCGCCGAGGGAGAGGGAGAGCACGCCAACGCCGTCAGCGACGGCGCGGTCCACGGCAGCGAGGATGTCGGAGCTGGCGCAGCCGGAAGACCAACATGCCTTGTAGACGGCGACCCGCGCCCCGGGGTTCATCCCGGAGGCGGAGCCTGCGGCGTTGCCGAGCATGCCCGCGCCTGCCACAAAGTCGCCGGCGGCAGTGGACGCCGTGTGCGTGCCGTGGCCGCTGGAGTCCCTCGGCGAGCGGAACTCCCGGGTCTCGTTGAGCTTGCCGGAGGTGGCCTCGTACCCTCTATAGAAGGCCCTCGCGCCCACGACCTTCCGGTTGCAGTTGGCGCCGGAGAACTGCGGGCCGGCCTCGCACCCGCCCTTCCAGTGCCGGGGCATGCCGGAGAGGTGGTCGTCGCGGAAGCTGATGTGCTCCGGCCAGATGCCGGTGTCGACGATGCCGACGACGACGTCGGAGGCCGAGGTCTGGGCACCCCAGAGGCCCTTCCCGGGGACCAGGCCCAAGAACTGGGGGGAGTGCGTGGTGTGGAGGTGCAGTAGCACCTCGTCTGGGGTGGCGGAGAGGAAGCCACGGAGATAGGGGAGGCACCTGGTGTGCTTGGGGGAGAGCTCTGCTGCGAAGCCAGAGAGGACGGTGTCGTAAACGTAGAGCAGCCGCGGGGCTCGTTGCCGTTGCTCGCCATTGCTGCCACCTTCTTCGTCTTCTTCCTCGTCTTCTTGATCAGCTAATTGGGAAGAGAGTTCGACAAGGGAGTCCATGGCCGCCTCGTACCAGCGCTTCGTGCCGGCGAGGGCGTTGTCGAGGGCGGCGACCTGGGTGGTGTCCATGTGGACGATGTAGGTCTGCCTTGCTGAGGAGGAGGGCAGCGAGCTACTTGTGGCCGCCATGAGAGCCAGGAGGACGACGAGGGCAGCAGCCCAGGAGGCCATCTTCGCTGCGTAAGCAAAAAAGGTGTTAGACTTGGTTTGTAGTATTGTCTACGTCATGACCGCATTAATTACTTACTGGTGATCTCCCTTAATTCTGTGCATCCTCACAGCTATGATTGTGATTAGTCTTGTTCCGGCACTCCCTATACGTCACGCTAGCGTGAATTGATGACAGGATATATATATATATATATATATATATATATATATATATATATATATACACACACAGCAAGGGAGAGAACATCTCCACAAGGTTGGATCTCAGGTGGGTACGTAGAGCCACTAATTAATTAAGCGTTGGTATGGCAATTGTTTTCCTGCCACTGATCACCAGTGACTCTATCCACTCATGATCAGTGGATGATGATGATAACTAGCGACCAAAAGTTTCGATCCATATATATAAATATATATGCCCTCATATATAGTCGTCATTCCATACATTGATCTAATTAATTAAACCAGATCGCTTAAGCTAGGTTTATATTATTATAAATGCAACTGGGGTGGACACTAGCTTCGGGCCTTTTGGCGACGTGATTAATTGTACCCTGCATATATAAAACCATGCATGCACAAAGGCTGCAACAAAACGAGTATTAATGGTCTATATATGCATGCACCAGGGGAGAGACACGCCTCACCTTAACTCCCATCCCTAATTAATCTCACACGAGGCTACCTGGAAAGAACGCTCTCCTATGTACTTACTCCAACCAGACATACCCCACACAGATTACATATGATCAGTCTCTACATGCATATATGTTTAAGATCTTAGGGCAGCATATATACAAGGAGATGTACCTGCGGAGGAGAAGGAGGAGCAGGAGGAGGAGCAGGGAGACAATGGCACGGCTCTGGCCCCAGTGCAGCACATGAAAGCCGAGCGGGCGAGCATAAATAAGAGAGGCCCGTCGGGCATATAGTTGACTTCGTGCCGAGGCAGCACTACCTGCGGCCACCAGCTGGGAAGGGGAGAGGGGGGACATGGTATAATGGTCCCTAGTCCTCCCTCCACCACTCCAAGTGCACGCCCCCCTTGACAGCATTAGGGCACGGAGTGTGCCCGCAGGGGAAGGAGATGATCATAAAAGAGACCCCCAGAACAGGAGAGTCCAGCTGCCTTGTCGATCACCGGCCGGGTGCATGGGCGGAGGGGATCGTTTCAACACCGGGCAGGGCGCGCGGGTGAGCCTGATCAGATTAGTGATGTCACGGAGACGACGGCAGAGGCCTGTGCCGTGGTGGGCGGGGGTGATGATTGCGCAAGGCGTGGAGTTTTGACCTGTAGGGTAATTCGGGGGGGGGCGAGGGGGGGTGTGGCACTGGCGACGACGTCCGCCGGATTAGGCGACCACGATCGATGATACGTACTGGCCCTCCTCGAATGAGAAGATTCTCAGCATCACTTCAATGGAATTCTCTCCGAGTTGGTATGGCCGATGTGTGCTTTTCGATCAATATTCTTTATTTATTTTTTGATAATTAGGATGCGGATGCCTCTAGTTATCACCAAATTTTTGTTTTGAATGATGGGTACGTGCAGGGAATTTTTGGAGAATTAATTAATGGTGGTAGAAAAGGCTCCTATAAGATAGAAGGGAAATTAATTATATATTCATAATGCAGAGAATATCCACGAAAATGTCTGAGCATGCACAGATCATGAAGCAATAAACCAATTAAGATAGAAGGGAAATTAATTAATTAGACGGCATACTTCGTATATAGCAACTAATTACTTGGCAAAAGAATTTATCGAAGGCATGTCAAAAATAATGAATTTGGCGAGTTGATTGCAACTCGATCGCTCTGATGCACTTTATAGTTTTACTAATTAAATAACCTCCTCGACCAAATGAACACATGCGCCTATACGTACATGATGGATGAGAAACTAATCCTCTAATTAGACTCGATTGGATTACATCAAAGGCTTCAACTTTTTTGTTTCAATATCTTAAATCTCATAGTTTGGCTGTGTCTATATATATGATCTTCTAGCTAGGGTAGGATAATATTCTAAATATATATGTCCTGTGACTATATATCTTAGAAGGTAAGATATCCCTCTCCTGACATCAAAAATTTGAACGAAGATCATGTGTGAAGACTATACATAAGTCTTAATTAACACGTATCCGTACATTTTAAAGATGTCTTTGGTTGGGATGCAAGTGAATGGGTATGCTCGATAAACGACTCATGAATGGGCTTGATAAGAGCTCCATTAATTTGGGTCGTTCCACTATGTAAGAGCATCAAAGTTGAACAAAATTGTGGCTCGTTTATGTTCGTGAGCAAGCTCAATTAAGACTCAATTATATTTTTTAGTGACACTATCACATGATCATTTTACAACTTATTTATAATTAGACTATAACCGATCTAATAATGTAATTACGTACTATATAGATAGATACGAGAGAAATATGTCTTTCATTCATTTTTATTAAGTTAGTAGCTAGTTCAAACAAGTCGACATATGATAAATGGCTTAAGATTATTTAGTACACAGAGGGCTTCAATTAATAAGACTTGATTATTCAACAAGCCGAGTTTGAGTTTGAATGAAGTAATACTCAGCTTGTACTTCAGACCCATTTACTGTTCAAATAGTTTGAGCTCGATACTCAACCAGATAATAAGGATCCAAGCTTGAACAACATAGTAGTCGACTTGACTTATTTGCAGCCCTAAACTTTAGCACATTTTGTTCCGTAAATGATGGAACAATGTTATTGAAAAAAATCGGTATTCAAGATGCACGGCCACCTAGACCACATAAGAGAATTGATCGGTTTTTCATTGGGTAGGACATATTTTAATTCGATATTATCCATCTCAATTTTCTTAATTTGATCCCATCACCTTTTCATTCCCCTGTAAACGCATTCAGAACCATCACTTTGAGATGTCAGGAGGAGTTGACGCCTCAATTACAGTGATCTGATGTAATTCGCCCCCATCATCCTATTGATAATGACAGCCCGAACAGAGCCGGGGAGACAATGAAAGGGAGTCACCCAAACCGACTTCCTTAAGGTGAGATCGAAGGACCCAAATATATAGTTGTTTAATAGCGTGACAACAAATAAGGATGAACAAGGATTTCCGAGAAGAGTAATGTTTGGTGCACCCCCTTCTAATTACACCTGATCCACGGGGGTGTGACGATCTAAAGGATTTAAGAAAAAAAAACAACGGATCATGTGAACATTAAAAATTATTGTTCACATAGTCCGTTATTTTTTAAAAAAAAAATTAACCCGTTAGATGAGAACTTGTACGGTAAGTTAGAGGGGATAAGCCTCATCTTTTAAATTTTTTTAAAAAAAAACTTGGATACACAACTGGGAGTGTAATGAGGAGGGAGAGGTGTAGCAATTATTACTCCTTCCTAAGCTTGCTCAGTAGATTAACCTTAGGCATAACATAGCCTTTTGACAAAAAAGCAGATGGAATAGAAGGATCACTAACTAGCCATGGGGAAGACCCCTTAACACGAGTTTGGGCACGTCGCCGTCAAACTTGAGTGGAAGCACTCTGTAGTAGCTTTCCCCGTGCTTTTGGTGCCTAAATTGGGAGAGAACTTGCAATTAAGTTCTCCACTTAACTTTCGACGGAAAGCCCTATAGTGGTGCAGCACCAGTAAATTGATGATTCTGGCCGCAGCCCCACTAGATCTAAAATATACTTCTCAATTTTTTCTAAAGCAACTCAAATATATATATATATATATATATATACATATATATATATATATATATACATATATATATATATATACATATATATATATATATACATATATATAGTGATAATTTTGCATTATGGGCAGTTTGTTTTGACATAAAAACTCCCCCCAAAATATCGTATCCGTGTGCGATATGAGATATGGCAGTTTTGTTGTGTTATTGTGCATCAAACCAGCCAACTTCTAGATTGTTAAAAGCAGTTTTAAGAATAGAATTACGCCAAACATGCATGGATGGTCAATCAGTGGAAGTTTGGTTGATAGAGAGAGATAGAGAGCATCACATTAATTAATGTTGGTCCTCAGTTTCACAACAACAAAAAAGGGGAAGGCATGTGAGCAAGGAGGAAGGTTAATTAGGAAACAAGCCAGTTGACTTCAAGTGGTCAAAATGTATTATCATGCATTCTAGTTAGTAAACAGAAAAATTGCCATCAGATTTTGAGATGGATTTACTCCTTGATGACTGAAATGATGATCGAGTTTTTTTTTAAAAAGTATCATAAGGCATATTTTTTATCATTTAAATATATATTTTTTTTACTTTGCTTTTGATCATGCTCTCCTTGTAGTAACTTCTGCTGTTGACCCATGAACAGCAAAAAGACGGTCGCACGTGGAAAGCCGGCTGAAAAGTGGAAGAATACTCGAGGGAACCGCTCTATGTGGGAAGCAAACCGGAGTGGGTTCGGTAGACCGTGGCTTTCTTCCTTTTTCTCGGTCAAACTTGTGCTCTCGAGGCTCTTTCCGTGGCCATCCGCGTTTGGGGGGAGACCAGGATGGATCTCCACTACAGACCCACCACAACGAAGGATTGGTACAACGTGCTAGAACAGAAGGTGAGATCTCTTGGCCCACAGCCAAGTTCAATTGTGGGCACCTGGAAGAAGTGTAAAGCCATTGTTTTAAAAAGAGTAAAATCATCATCTTGATTATTTTATTTTGATTTCGATTGATCGTTGTGAAAGGATCACACTGCTGTTATGAATATTTTAACTGCACGCAACTCCAGGCATCTCGCAAATAGATCCATATGCACTGTGTGTGAACCTAATATTTTTAGTCGAATCTCTATTTTTTTTGATTTTATAGACCCTATTTCGGGCGTATAAATTATATTTCAATGCGCACGAGTTATATTTTAAAATTTTATGATATTCATTAATTTATTTAAATTTTAAAAATACGTAAATCCACGTGCTGAGCATACGAGGATACACGCAGCCCTCGCATTTGTGGTGCCGATGTTTTAGGCGTGTAACAAATATTCCTTCGGTCATAAAAGTTATATTTCAATCGTACTAATTATATTTTAATGATACCCCTCCACCTCCGGTGGACGCTCCACTCCAACTCCAACCCCCGTCCGGTCCCCCTCCCCTTCCGACAGTTCTCCCCCTCCCCTTCTTGTGTCCCCCTCCCCCTCCGACGGTCCCTCTGATCCCCTCCCCCTCCGGTCCCCTTGGCCTCAGACCCAGAGAGAGAGAGAGAGAGAGAGTCAACAGGGTTATTTTAATATTTTTACATATATTTGATGAAATATCTTGCGGAATATTTTTTCTTTGGGACGAAAATAAATCACGGGAATTCATTTGTAAAATATTAATGATTATGGGGATTATTAAAATAATAGTCAGATTTGAAGGTCTAATTGATAATTCACTAAATTTGTAGAGATTAATATGTAAAAATCTTAAATGTTTTTAATTTATTTAAATTTTATATATATATATATATATATATATATGTGTGTGTATGTATATATATATACGATGTTACATGTAGCCAAGGCATTTTTTGCAATTTGAAAATTTGATATACCAGTTTGTCGGCGTCAGATGACTCCTCTTTAAAAATATTTCAAATAGACCAAAGAACTAAAAATATTTGAGGAATAAACTAAAACTGCTTGGAAAAAGATATTTAATGAGAAGATCGAATGATTTATCAATATTTTTGATCTTATCGCGAATTAATTGTGAAGGAAGTATAACATATCAGGCCTCTCCTATATATTCGCATTTTTTTAACGAAATATCACAGAGATACGATACAATGACATTGCTAAGAATAACTATATTTGCTATGGTACGAGGTCATGCACGCCATGTGTTTTATGGCATTTAAGTAACTACATAAGTTACAGATAAAATTAAAACGTAATTAATTATGTGAGAGAAGAATAAAAGCAAAAAATATTGTAAAAAAAAAAATTTTCTTTTTGGGCAAAACCATGGAAATGGTTCACACCCATGTTAGGTGCCTGTCCACCGGACTGTAGTGTAGGTGGGTGCTCTTTACAAACAACGACGGCATGTTCCAGCAAGTCAACCCAAACTGGGGTAGACAAAACTGAGTTGGGTTGGGCCCCGACCTGCATCTGTTTTCAGGTCGACCTACAACAATTTTCGCGTCAATTAGGTTGGCCATGAGGTCTATCCAATTCTGGCAAAAAGCTCCAAGGCCGTCTTTGATAAGCGAGAATGGGGGTGTCGTAATCGATTCCGAAGGGTCGATTACGGTATCCGAGATCAGTTATCGGGTTTCTGTGAGGGGGAGGGCAAGCGGAGGCGGAGCTCACCGGTTAGTCGATGTCGGCTAACAGAGGGACAACCCCGTTGTCAAAGACGCCCTGAACGAATTATTTATTTAAACATACCTACCACCCTGTATATTAGAAGAGAGGAAGTTTTAGTCCGATGGGTCTAGCAAAGAAGTCCGTTGTTGCAGGAGGCCTACGGCTCAACCGCATCATAATTTTTTTTTAAACGATGAAGAATCTAGCATAACGGTGCTCGAGTATTATACATAAAATGCGAGAGATTTGATTTCAAATCTAGGGACGTTCAACTCGTGCGTGCTTCTTTTTTTCTCTTCAAAACTAATGAATTTTAGACTCACCTCTCTCGAAAATTAAATATGAGTAAAATAAAATCTCCTCTGAAGTAAAAACTGAGACATCCCGGGCACCCGAATTCCTTTGCATAGTGATTAGTGAGAGACGTGGGGTTCAATTCCCATCTCCAGCTGCCGTGCAAGAGGAGGGAATTGTCCATTTGTCCCTCGGGTTTGTGGGGGTCACGTATGCCCTTGTAACCTCTAATTCTAACATACATACTCTTGATTTATATGAATCGTTAAAAATCCCACTACGTTGTCTCAACGGTTACATTCCTTACCACACTGTCATTGGAAGGATGGTTCTAAACGGATACCGTGGAAACTGGTATTAGATGTAAAAAGCCTGATAACACCTTCACGAGAGACCATAAAATTTTGCTTGAAAAATAGATTCATCGTTTCAACATTTGAATTACACACAGGTTACGGCGAGAATATAACTGTAACTATTTAAATATATTAGATATTTATTTAAAATTTTATATAAATTAAAAATGTATATATGGATCGATGTTATCAGAATCGAACCGGTATCTGAATCGGTCGATGAACTGGTTCGATTTGAATTGGACAGTTCAATCCAACCGGTTTGAACCGTGACGTCATCGTAATATTAATACATGATCCGACCCAATTCTATAGTCCAAGATAATAAGATATAAGATATAATGAATAAAATAAAAAAACATACTCGTATAATTATTAGTCATGATTATGTAACTATAGTTAAATAAATTGACCGTAAAAAATTGTAATAGTCTATTAGTCTTCACTCTTCACAATTGACATCTACGTTCTTTTTAATTTTTAAATTCTAAATATATCTAAAATAAAATGATAAATAATAATAAAATAATTTTATTTATATATAAATATCATTTTAAATATCTAAAAAATTTTATGTTTATTTTTTTATATTTTAAAAGATGAATCAGGTCAGACCGATTCACCAATCGAATCACGATTAATCTGATTCATTTAATTTTTTAATATTAGATCGCATCGACATTAATAACATCAATTTTTAGACTAATTCACGTACTGACTATCCAATTCAGATAACAATGATACGAATAGACCATTACCACACAAATTTTTTTTCCATTTTTCCCCTCCTCACGGATGGCCTCACGGGCAGAGTCGTTCCTCCTCCCTCCCCTCTTTCTTCCTCCTCCCTCCCCTCTTTATTCCCTTCCCGTTTCTATAATTTTCTCCGTCTCACGGGACAGCCTCATCTTCTTCCCACCTTTTTTTTCTGCGCTAGCCGTCACCCCGTGGCTGACAGCAAGCAGCAGCTTCCTATGGCCGCGCAAACAGTACGGGTGACATAAAATAAGGTATTTTCTCGTTCATTTTTCCATTGTTTTTCTCTTGACTTTTTTTTAGATACTAGACTACCCTCCGGCCAATCTTGAGATGCATGATTGCAGCATTGAACATGATTCGATTAATTGCTTCCTCAACGTTGTCATTTCACAAAGGTATTCAATTTGTTGCTGTTTTTAGCTATCATACTTACGACTCTTTGCTCCTCCTCTCTTCTTTTGTTGCTTCCCCAACGAAATTTGTGTGATCATAAAGATACTGCAAAGATTGCAATGATACATGTTTGAGCCAAAGCACGTTTTAGGTTTTATTGGAGAACCCCCATGTTGTGGACTGCCCTTCGTTAAATGTTCATTTTGAACTCGCATAGAGAAGTTAAGAGAAAAGTTCTCATTTACTCCTCTCCAACGGAAAATAGGTGTTAAATGAAGAAAATTACGGTGGACATTGACTATTTTTGAATAGTAAATAATTCCGTATTTTTGTTTGCACGTAGGGAAAAAAGAAAAAAAAACTAACAGTAGTAATGCACACAATAAATCTGCCGCTTGCTATTCACTCTGGACAGATGGAAATATGCTAAGCATATTCTATTGTTCTAAAATTATGTAGTAACATAAATTACATATATTCTCAGCAATTACTATCAAATAGCATGTTCAGAAATGAAATTATTCATTTTCATATTCATTATAAAATCACATCCATCTACATTCATATCCATTAAATATATATATAATCTCACAACCATTCATTAAATATATATTTATAATCTTACGACCGTTCATTAAATTAACATCCCTCTCAGATAAAACACCGGGGGACTTAAGTTGACTCACACGATAAAGAGACAGTTGACGCCGCTCAAATATCATGTTGGCAAAATCATGACAAAGCCGATCACACCACTTGACATCATGCCCCCGCCCACCTCAGGACACAAGAGGCAGAGACAGCGCTTGCTTCCCCCCTACCAGGGTTACCCCACAAATCCTATAACAGCAGTCGGATCATCCGATTTCAAGTGGATTTCCATAATTATTATCACATTCTGCGGGCTTAAACAGCAAACGAGGAAGTCCTTCCAAAACAAAAAGGCAAGTTGCAACTTCACGTTAAGGTAATCCCTCCACAGTGGCATCAAACAAAAATGGGCACATCTATCTGTATGTGCTCCGAAGGCCGGATTATAAACGTTAAAAGAAAAAACCACCATGAGTTCAAACTTCTTTATTGAAAGGCTCAAGAAGCTAGAAGTTAACTGCGATTCACAAAACAATAATACCCCGCGACTCGATGCCGTCGGAACTCATGGGCCGTCCATTCAGTAAGGCTCCACAGGTGCTCTGAATTTTGCTCCAGCGTACACTGCAGCAGCTCCCAACTCCTCTTCGATCCTAAGTAACTGCGCATGGAGACATGCAATGGTTCAAGTAAGTGAGGAAAAAATGAGAGACCTGTCATAAAAAGGTATTTTCATCGGCAGCTCCCTCTCCATCAATGTTTAACCACAAGACTCACCTGGTTGTATTTGGCAAGGCGCTCTGACCGGCACGGAGCTCCAGTCTTGATTTGGCCCTGTTATCAGTAAAAATAGTAATGACCGTGGATGAGACTCCGGATAAAGCTAGAACATTGAACAGATGGGAAAAAACTGAAAACAAAAAAAAAATGCCAATGGAACATAAGAAATATTGTCAGGCAAATTACCGTAGCCAGACCCACTGAAAGGTCCGCAATAAAAGTGTCCTCGGTTTCACCACTGCACCCAATCAGCCAAATAAAATAAGAATCCATGATTTGGAATATCAAAAATAAGATATCTAGCCTCCGAAACCTACCTTCGGTGGCTGGCCATTACACCCCAGCCTGCATGTTTGGCCATTTTGACAGCCTCAACACTCTCGGTAACAGTACCTATCTGATTCACCTGGTCCACACGAGCAATAAATGGAGTTCACTATCAAACATAGCGTGCCTTGAAGTTTGTCAAAATAATATGCACAGAAAATGGTGGGATTCGGATATAAATAGAAAACAGAGATCAAGTGTGTTTAAAAAATTGGTAAGTACCTTCAAAAGAAGGGCATTGCAAGCCTTCTCCTTGATAGCTTTAGCAACACGCTGCAGCCAAAACACAGAAAAATGAGTAAATAAAACAGACTATGATATAGTCTATGCACAAAATTATTGGGAGTTACAGATTTGTAGATCATACAGTGGGGTTGGTGACAAGGAGATCGTCCCCAACAATCTGAACTTGGGCCCCAATTTCTTCAGTCATCTTTGCATAGTGTGTCCAATCATCCTGGTCAAAGGGGTCTTCAATGGAAACAATGGGATAATCAGCCACAAAGGACTTGTAAACATTCTTCAAACTGTCTCCCGATATTTTCTGAGAACCATCATTGTTCTGCAAGAAAATGAACTTCTGACATCGGTACAACTTGCTGTGAAATTGAAATCTAGGAGGAAATAAATATAGCAAAGAGGCTTCTGAATCCGCAGAGGTGATAAAACTCATTTGGCGTTCAAAACAACAAAGTGGTTGCAACAGCAAGGCATATTTTACCTCTTCCTTGAAGTTAAGGTCATAAGTCTGATCCTTGTCACCGTAAAATTCTGATGCAGCAACATCCATCCCAATCACAACCTGCAAGAAACATGGATGAGTGGATGAGGAAAATAAAGCTTAAAGCTATTCTTTCGGAAAAACATTGCTGGTATAGAACTTCAGTTATTGGGGAAAAAAATGGAAAACAGGATCTTACTTTCCCAGTATAGCCTGCCTTTGCAATAGCTGTCTTCAATAACTCAAGACCTTCCTTGTTTTCCTGTTTAACAAGGCAAAAAAAAAACCAGAAAGGGATAACAAAATCGTGCCTGCCAAAATTGTGATCATAGTTACAAAAATGATGCCAGATACAGATAGTCATATTCTCACAAAAACCATTAGTAGATGCCAGGTCATATTACTGAATAAGCCACCACTAGAAAGTCCCAAAGAGCCAGTCTTGAGTTTAGAACATCCACGAACTATCCAAAAACAGTTTGGGCATCCACAAATGCAGAGGCAACAGAGGATAGAGTTTGATTCTCTAACTAAAAAGAAGATGACAGAAAATTTGGATACTCAGTGTTGTAAACACATCGGTTTACCAGCTGCTTCAGAGAGTAACTTTCAGTGTTTTTGCCAAGTGATCTTTCTGCTATCAAACTGTGATTTGCCTTATCCTGTTCCCCCACCCTAGTGGCAGGGGAAAACCTTACCATTCCACCATGGGGCAAACCCGGGGACTCCCCCCCCACCCAATATCAGTTGTTGTCCCATAGGCAGATGCACATAGCTTACTGTCATTTCCTTACTGGTAGATAGGAATTCAACTTAGAAAATACTTAGATAGCAGGCCGAACCCAGAGTCTGATGGACATCCAAGACATGATTCATGTACACTCAACATTGTTGAGAGCTTTCCCTGAGGGGCGATAAAAATTGCCAAAATTACCCACTGAATCTGGCCAGGAAGGCATAATGGACTGTTGCCATGTTACATGCTACTGTGGTCAATTTATATCAAGGAACTTCAAATTGTATGAAAAGAAAATTAAAAAAATGATGCAGGACTGACTACATGGATCCAACAAGACCTCCACTTTGACTACATGGATCCAACAAGACCTCCACCAAATCACTATCAACCTGAATCCTATCTGCTTAGTAATTTTCTCAATTGACCTGACCAATCACAGCTGAGATAACATCAGACAACATCACCTGATCCAACCCAAAAACATACGCATCACATGAACCATTTATTCCCCACAACAAGTACCCTTAGAGTCAAGGGTGGTGACTGCAGGACCTAGTCTGATCCAACTCGAGGAAATTCTAGTCAGGCATGTGTTCACCCACACGCACTAAAAATATCAACCCGAACCAACAAAATTTTCAGTTGACCTGATCAAGTTCAGGCAGCCCGCCAAAACTTGCAACACTAAAAATCAAGAAGGAATCTTCACTGATATTAGCAGCCAGGTCAGTGCATCGGAGAATTAAAGGCTTATAATCAGCTTTAGCATAATACCAAAGGAAATTTGAACTACATAGAAAAAAAAGAACAAGCAATGTTGTAAAGGCAAACCTGGATGTTAGGAGCAAAGCCACCTTCATCTCCTACGTTGGTAGCATCTTGCCCATACTTTTTCTTGATCACAGCCTGAAAACAGAATGTAGATAATCAGACTTTCTAATTCTAAAAAAACAGAAATTATACAAACCTATCACCAAAAGAGTACCTTCAAATGATGGTAAACCTCAGCACCCATCTTCATGGCTTCTCTGAATGAAGAGGCACCAACAGGAAGAATCATGAATTCCTGGTGACACAAAAGCAGGTAGTTAGAAATAGTTGCCTAAGGAATGGCAAAGGACAAATATATGAAGTATGGTTAGCAAGAGTATTGGCGCTACCTGCATAGCCAACTTGTTTCCTGCATGTGATCCTCCATTGATAACATTAAATGCAGGCACAGGCAACACAAGGTTCTTGTTTCCAGCAAGATTGGCAATGTGCTGCAAACCCAAGGGAGGTAAATGAGCACTAGTAAATAAATCAGATAAATCCAGGTGAAATAAAGATCTAGACCTGGTAGAGGGGGATATTTTTCACACAAGCTCCTGCCTTGCAAACAGCAAGGGACACAGCCAATATGGCATTTGCACCAAGCTGGAAAAAAAAATGAAGTCAACACTTGATGATGAATGTACAGTGTCCAGAGTTAATTAAAGTAGCATGGGTGACAAGTGTATGGCCAGTCTACCACAAACCTTCTGTTTGCACCATCCCCATTCATTGGATGTTCCATCAAGCTGTTGTACCATGAAGTTATCAATCTGAACTTGCTCCGTAGGGTCCTAAAAAAGAAGAATGTGTAACTATAATGTTCCATAAACAAATGTAAACCAGTACCATAATGGCTCAAAGTGCACCAAACACAAACCAGTGCAACTCTACCTCCTTTCTACCCCAACAACCGAAATGAGTAAACAAATAAGGTAAAAAAAATAAAGTTAAAGATACCTTTCCAATCAATGCTGGTGCGATTATGGTGTTCACATTATCAACAGCCTAAAACAGAAGTAAAAAAAGAGGGTTAGCTCGTTCAACCACATAATAGAGAACACCAAACAATCGATATTATTCATGGTAAATATTGTAACTACCAAGTTAGGAAACATAAATCTGTGGGGGGGAAGCTAAAAATGGTTCTAATTACATTATTTTTCTTCAGAACAAAAAAGGTATTGTCTTCCTTTCCCTTTTGATGATTAAAGCACAGAATTTTATATAGACAGACTTATCAAAAGTAAGCTTATATAAGTATCAATCATATAACCAAAGAGCCACATCATTCATGGTAAATATCATAACTACCAGTTCAGAATACATAAATCTTTGGGAAAAGCTACAATAAAGGCATTGCTTTTCTTTTCCTTTTCAATAGTTAAAGGATAGGATTGCCTTTCTTTGGCTTATTATGTAGATGTACAATTTAACATTTTTTCCTTCATCATAAGTATTAATCACATAGGCAACTTCCTGGCAGGTGAGCTCTTTAGATTAATATACTTATAATTTTGACCATAAGAGAGGCCAATGCTTCAACAAAAACATATCATATAATGAACAAAATCTTTAAAAATCTTGCAGGGGAAGAATCAAAAAAGATCAGTAATCGGTTATTGCGATGAAAAATGCCGTTTACCTTAAGGACACCCTTCCCAAGGTAGTCAGATCCGCCATCCCTCAGCTCCAGAGCCTCATAGACACCTTAACAAACCGAGGGTATAATTAAGAGCACTTGCAGACAAAAGGCCACTCATATCAATATGCTAGTTTTTTCTATTGGAGCTTAATCATCATGCAAGCTGATAGAATTACTAGATTTTTTACTTGAGATTTCCTTTTAGCCACCTTCCCCAATCTAAGTGACCGATTAACGAATTGAAGACAAACGCATGGGAAGCATCAGAGGTTCAAGCGTCATACCTGTAGAGGCACCACTAGGGACAGCAGCTCTGCAGACCTGACCGTTGGAAAGCTTCACATCGGCCTGAACAAGGAAAATCCACATAAAACAATAATCTAAGATAAACGGATACGTAAAGTAATATGCATGGTACATTCCAACATGGCGAGCAAATAAAATCATAAAAAGAGCATCAACTAAGATCGTGAAGAAACCAAACAACAGCAACATATCAAAATTTTCCGAATTTGTAAACAGGAGAAATAGAGAAAAAAAAAAAAGCAAGACGACGTGCTGCATGAAGGAAATCAAATGCACAGCAAGTTTCCAATGCATAAACTGGAAGCAAAATCCGGAAGTTTCAGATCGAACGCAAGTTGGAGCAGATCGACGAGACAAAGGAAACCCCTGAATTACGTAGATAGATGAACACTAAGGCCGCGGAGACAAAACGGGAAAGAGATCCACGACCGCGACAGCGCTCCAGATCTCCGGTTCAGAAACCGAGACCTAAAGCGGAGCAAACACCGGATCCGGAGAAATGGGGTCCTTCGCCCCTCCGACGAGAGGTGTTCCCGAGAGAAAGAGCAGGAACAGGCGGGTGTGCGAAGTGTGTGGTTGGGGTGGCGGGAAGCTCACCTCGACGGTGGGGTTCCCGCGGCTGTCGAAGATCTGCCTCGCCACGATGGCCTGGATGGTCACCATTGTTGCCTGCCGTTGGAGGAGGGAAAAACGAAGGTGACAGGGAAGGAGGAGAGACTGGAAGAGCAGGATAACAGCGGCTGTATCGATTTATAGGAGGGGAGAGCTGGACAGAGCAGATGCCAATAAAGGAAGGTAGGTCGTCACAACACTAGACCCACGTGAAAGGGTTCGCCCCGCCCTTGCTGTTCGATTTTATGATCTCGTATCCACGGGCTATCCCACGAACGAGAGAGAGAGAGAGAGAGAGAGAGAGAGAGAGAGAGAGAGAGAGGTTTCGGCCGGCTACTGCGGCTTGGCGCCCACGAAATGCTCGCGAAAGGAGCGGGAAAAGAAGTGGGGAAGGGGGGTCGCATCGGACCAATCACGTGGCGGGCGGCTCGCCCCCGTAGTATCCCTTTCCCTCTTTTCCCTTCACTCGGCGGCGCCTTTGTGGCGGGAGCGTTCGGATTACTCTCCTGGGAGTCATCGGGGCCGTCCACCTGGCTGGTTTCTGTCTTCAATCGCTATGGTCCGATTTGGTGAAACGTTTCCGTCGAATCACAAACAATTTAGTTAAAAATTAAAATTAAATTAAAATAGAGTAATCTTATATATCTGAACTAATAAATCTTAAAACAAAAATAAAATTAATGAGATATTTATATTAGGAGAGAGAGGATGAGGGCGAGATTTTATAAAAGGATGGGTAATTCGATTAAAATATACACAAGAAAAAAATCTCGTGAGAAGCTTCCATTGTCATAGTTCCGATCTCACTCACCTTTCTTTTTTTTTGATATTTTTAGTCACAACTTAATCAAAAATAGTTCTGATCTCACTCACCTTTCTTTTTTTTTGATATTTTTAGTGACAACTTAATCAAAAAAATTTACAGTGAGTTATGAAAGATTCGAATTAACATGACAAGTAATACGGGACAGTGCCAATATCCCAAGCCAACAGCAAGGAACAACAAGTGTAATACGGGACAATGCCAATATCCCAAGTCAACAGCAAGGAACAACAAGTATAATGTCGCAGATTGATCTCAGGGCGCGTTTGAAAAAGATGTAGAAAAGGCATTTTGAGTTCTCCAATCATTGGAATCCCTCTTTTTTCAAAAGTTTTTCTACCCTACATCCTTTCCACCGGTCTACCTTTGAGTCATTACTAACTTTATAAGAGAGCGTGTCACAGAATGGTCTTGACACCACTAGCATCATCGATTCGGATCTATTCTGAATTTCTTTTGTTATAGATGGTTGATTCCCTTTTTGTTTGAGTTGAGACCTCTCTAGAAAGTCGCCCACTATACATACAAGCTCTATGGATCTAAAAGAGGTTGGAGGAGTGCATTTTCATGAGAAACCCTAAAGCTACATGTGATGGCTCTAAGGAGAACATTTTGCATCACCAAATAGATCCCTCTTGTGTCATCCTTTGCTACATCTATTTGGGGATTTGTACTATCCATTATGTACCATATTTGTTTCTTATTATCTCATTCTATTAGAAAAATATTTTTCACAAATTTAATGTTTTAAATTATGATAAAATAAATAATTATTTATTTATGTAATTAAAGTCTACACGTTTAACCAAAATTTAAGACTCTATCTGTATCATGGATAAAATAAGAAAATTATTGTCTAAAGTACACAAAATACTTAATAGACAGTGTACTGTCTACACATATAGTCGAAGCAATTGACTAAATCCTGGAACATAGTCAATAAGGCCTTTTGGCAAATAGGTGGACTTCTTGCTATGATACAAATATAAAGCAGATAGGTGGAGATGTCTTCTACTATCTTAGAAAGAGAAAGGAGGGAGGTGGAAAGATATTATGCTGTAATAGAATAACAAAACAGATAAGTAAAATTCCTGCCATATTAAATATATAATGAAGATAGGCAAAATTCCTGCTACGTCAAAATTATAACGCGGATAGGTGAAAAGGTTTCATGTTATGTCACGAAGGCAAAACAAATAGGCGGAAGGTTACTATAACTGAAGTAGACGAAGTCAAGACAGAGATAAGGTGGTACTGCACCTACTTATGGAAAATGACAAAATATTAAGCCAAAAATATTTATTGATAGGCGATCTTGCGCCTATCTTAATTAAAACATCACATGTGTCTACTTTTTATCTCTCACTATTTAAGTGGCACATGTCCTCACTTAATTGGGTAACAACCGACCAATCATCCTGTAAAGTATGTGAAATATCTTGAAGAATCACATGCATGCACTGTCCTATGTAGAAGCACTCTTGACTAGTTGACTAGTCATATAGCATGCATTTAATGCCAATTATCTTTGGAGATATGCCGCTGAATCTATTGAGATATTCAAGCATTACGAAGACGTATAATATCATTTTCTGATGTATGGTTTAAATGAAAAGTACTATATTTTTACGTAGTATTTCAAATCTCTCTACTTTATCTCACGTAGCATTTAAAGATATACATGGCAAAGACATGTTGAGTATATCAACATGCATGCTTATCGTGGAAGAAAAAGGAATACAAATACGAAAGAAGAAAAGATGCAGACAGACGTATCTCTGTAGAAGAAGATATGCCTTACCTATTACTTGGACAAAGACTAAAGTGAGCACGCCATGACAAGGACCCAACGTTCCGCGGCGAAAACACAAGGTCCAGGCTGTACACAGATCTATGCATACTAAGAGCTAGGAATCCGACCGTTGGAGGATGAGGTATCTAACGGACACAAAAGTATCACCTTATAAATACTCAATGATTGGAGAGAACAGAAGAAGACGAAAGATTGTTGAGCAAACGATCAAGCCTTCAAGCATTCTTTGGCAATAAAGGCTTCTCAGCACTCTACTTCCTCACATTCACACCAAGAGAGGACTTCATTATAGTAAAAGCTTCATCCTTGAAGTCCTCAAGTTCAGGAAGCATTCTAGAGAAGAAAGTTCTTCATCGTATTCATAGTGTCTCCTCCGTCTATCAATTTAGTTGAATAACTTATTTATTTCTTGTGTATTTCTGGTCCACTATTAAAGCTCATCTGGGAGCAGTTGGATGGAACTTTGGTACTATCTGGTTGACAATGGAGTGTTTGAGAATTTGATACTGCAAGGATACTTGCTTCACGTGAGTAAAGCCAGTTTGCTGACACCGTAAAGGTCAGTTGGGTATTTGGTTCCTGAAAAATTAGTAGGAAGGTTTGCTGAGACCTGAGAAGATCAATTAGGGAGCTCACACTATCGAAACAGCAAGTGTAACCTTAGTTAGAAGGTTAGTGGAACACCCAAGCATGTTGATGGGGACTGGACGCAGGGAAGCCAAGAAGAGCTGACCGAATCAATATAGAAATTATGGTGTTCATGTGGTGTGTCTATTCTTGATTTTATTTTTCTGTTGTGCATACACTTTTATTATTATTACGTGATTAATTTTCAAGGCACACATATTCATCCTCTCTATAGGATGTGCCCGACTACTAACATATTCTATGTGCTTAAATCGTTTTATCATTTGATTTGTTATGTGCTTGATTAAGTTGCTCCCTTCATAAGGGAGAGTGTGTGCCTTTGCACACATGTTCAATTTGAGAGGTGAGCTAACATCTCTGTGTCTAGTGTAGTAGTGATGAGCTAGCACTCTTGTGTCTGGTCTGTAAAAGGTGAGCATACATCTTAATGTCAAGTGCATAGGTGAGCTAGTACTTTAATGTTTAGCGTGTATAAATAAGATTTAGTAGTGAAGTACCCCAAGGAGATCTTGGGGAGTAGACATAGGTCAATTGTGGTTGCACCAAACCACTATAAAAATTGTAATCCCACTTTGTGTGATTACTTCTTTATTTCTCCCCTTTCTTATACTCATGTGATGAGTTGTTCCATTTAATATTGTGATCATTTTCAAAACCCAATTCACCCCTTCTCCCTTTTGGGTTAGCCTAGCTCGGGATTCCTAACAATTGGTACCTGGCATTGGTCTCTTGGTAAAGGCTTAACCACCTAAAAGAGATTCATAGCGCATCCCAAAATTTTATTTCTATTTGGTGAAAGTCAATCTACTCGTAGACCCGCACTTTTCAATTGTTCAAGTTATAGTTATTGGAAGAAAGTATGATGATTTTTATTATAACTATGGACTTTGAAATGTGGATAGTTATTGAGAAGGACCCCATATGCCAAAAGGAGAAGGGGGGACTAGAAGGATGAGAATTTTGACAATTATCTTTAAATGTTGAAGTAATAAATATTTTACATTGCACTCCAGATAATAATGAATATAATAGAATTTTCAATGTGTGAAAAGCAAAAGAAATATGAAAGAAATTGTATGTTACCTATGAAGGAACATCGGAAGTGAAGGAGATGAGATCAACCTCCTAGTGTATAAATACAAACTATTCAATCTAAGTCTGGAGGAGTCAATTGGAGAGATCTTTACTCGCTTTGATGATAAATAAAATGGCTTAAAGTCATTGATAAGGTCTACTCTAACTCAAATCGTGTACATAAAATTTCCCGACCATCACCTTCTTCATGGAGTCTCAAGGTTATGACATTTGAAGAGACAAAGGACCTATCTAGTCTATCCCTTGATAGACTCGTGGGCTCTTTAATGACTTAAATGAGATAAATATGACGAGCGTGAAAGATGAAGAACCAAAGACGAAAAAGATAATTGTTCTAAAGGCCACTTCATCAATCTTTAAGCTCAAGTAATGAACATGAACAAAATGAGAATGAGGAAGATGAAAAAATATGCTAAAAAGACAAATGAGAATATTTTTGCAAAATAAAAAGTGCAATAAGCTAAGGAACAAGAAATACAAGAAAGCACCCTCTATGGGGAAGGCTCCTAATGATAATGAGATCATATGTTATGAGTGTAAGAAGGCTGGTCCCATGAGAGAAGGTCCAAAATTGAAGAAAATGTCTAGAAAGAATAAGGATTATGGGAAAAAATAATAAAACTATGATTGCATTATGAAGTGATGAACACGCATCTTCTAACGAAGAAAATAGCGATGACATCTCATATCTTTGTTTCATGGCTCAAGATGCATTTAAGATATCATCTGAAACACACTGCCCCTTTATTAAAAAATTACAATATGTATTTGATGAACTTTACTCTTGTTACAAAATTAAACAATGAAAATAAGATATAGTAAAATGAAGTTTTTGTTGTGCATGATGATATAATTGCTGAAGAACAATAGAATTATTGCAACTTGAGAATGAAAGTTTCAAAAATGAGAATGTTTTGTTGATATATGAGATTGATTCTTTAAAACTTGAGATTGCTTGCTTAAAGTGATGAATGCATCTTTTAAAATTGAAATTGATAGATTAAAAGATGCTCTTGCTAAATTTCTTAATGTAAAGACAATTTGGATACTATTCTTGAATCATGTGTTGGTTATTTCATAAAGAAGAGGTAAGGTATAAACCCACTACTAAATCTAAAGACTAGAAATATTCTTTTGCGAATGGTTCTCTTTCTAATGTTCCATCCATTATATGCAACTTTTGTGATAAAAAATGTGACCTTATTAAAGGGTGCTAGATTAAGAAGAATATCTCTAACATTAAAACTAAATGGGTACCTAAATCATCTTTTAATGTCGCTACTAACACAAGTGGACCCAAATGATTTTGGTACCAAAAGACCATGCATGAGATTGTGATTTTGTAATTTTGACTCAGGTGGCATTTGGAAACGTGGCTGGGGATGAGAGATTTTCAAAAATCTCACAGTTGTATAGGGTCTAACATGTTGTTAGATATTTCCAAAATTAATTTCAAATCCCATTTGCCTCCATGTTATGATAATTTGAGAGAGAGAGAGAGAGAGAGAGAGAGAGGGAGAGAGGGATCACCAAATTACCACCCTACTCTTCCTTACTGTTGTATCTGTATGAGATGAACATTGATTTGGGAATGCTACTGTGAACATTGTAACTCATTATCACAACACTGTAGCATGAATAGTAACTGCGATCTTGTTCATCTTCTCCATGGCGAGTAGTAAGTGGGGAGACCGGTGGGCAGCTTCTCAGGCAAGCTAGGGCGAATGTGGTGGGCCTCTACGGCCGGCGAGGGGGAGGCGGCAGGCTTCTATGGCGACTGTCACAGTCTTCTGCTGAGAAGAAAAGAAGAAGAGCTTTGATGGCGCGGTAAGCGTGACGGGGAGCTCCGGTGGTCCACGAGGATGGGGAGGTGTTAGCGTCGCCCTAGAGGAGCTCAGCTCCGATCGTAGGAGGGGCAGTTTTATCCAGGGAGATAAGATGAAACTTCATTTAACTTCTGTTGGAAGGAGAGTTGGATGATACTTCATCTAACTCATACAATTAGACGAAAGAACTAGACGATACTTCATCAATTCAGTAAACGACAAAAATCTTAGATAGACATATTCCATTGTTTGGGGAAAAAAGGCACATGCCCGACGCAGAGGCGGGCTTTCTCTGGTCGAGCATGCCAATCGAATCTCGATGATGACTCGCGGAACAGGGACGTGCGGTGTTGGGGTGGCACATGGTGCGTGTGTGATCTGATGTATGTGCATGTTTATAGCTGTTTGGGTAGCATGCGCAAACTGGGTTCCATGAGTGTGGGTGTATCATGGCGATTCTGTGGTTTGGGTGCAGGACTCTTCCTCACCAACCGCAGTCGGTGTTAATTTACATCGGACGTAATCCGATCACCCTTGCTTAACTATCGAAAAGAAGAACTAGGGACCCTATGTAACGACCCGAGAATCTGATTACCGGGAAGGGCCGATAACCCGAGACTCGCACCGCCACCCACGAGTCCGAAGACTCGGAAGGGTTAGAAGGATGGTGTGGAAACTACACAAGTATCACAAGTAATTGCAGAAATTAAACAGTTATAATATTAAGCAGGAAATAAATTAGCAATTTACATGGTCCACAATAGAAAATGAATAACAACAACAATAGTCCATAACTAGTACAGAGACAAGAAAGAAAAGTACAGCTACACGGGGCATACCCTGGCTCTGACCTCTGGCACTATCTCTAGGCACCCGCACCACGCTGCACCCCAGACGCGCTCCCCTGGGGCGATGCCTCACCTAAAATACGGTGAAAACACGCAGGGAATGAGTCTCGGAACAAGACTCAGTAGGGATCACTCGAACCCTACCTCGTAAAACGGGAAACCACTACGCTAGCGGTAGGAGAGTACCTCGGAAAGGAAAGCCATGTACTCTACCAAACAAAGGTCCTACGGCACGCAAATCGGCACACGTGCCACGGAGAGACAACCGGAACTCAACGGTCGACCCGGCAACCCGAAGGCCAAACACATGACTGACAGTCTGACACTCCGTACTCGACAGGAGTACCTCCCACTAGAAGCACAGCCGGTAGCGTCCCCTGACGTCTTACACCGCACCGTAGGTGAACTGCCTAACGTGGTAGCGCCTACCCAAGGCACGAACACCGAACAAGTAACCACAAACAAGTGACTAGCTGGGGCCACGCCCATCGATGTGGGTCCAACCGCCCCCAACCACGTGTGCACACACAGACCGTGCGTCCCTGGTCTGGTCCTCTGACCGGTTTTCCCCTCAGCCGGACTCTGGCTGCAAGACGTGGGGCCCGACGGCAACCGGTCCACAAACCGCCTCTAAGGGTAAGCACGTACACCACTCCCTGGTGCGACCGGTACCGCGTACTGGTAGGCTACGACTAGTGGAGGGTCACTAAAGGAGTAGACTCTCAGGTCACGGAAAACGACGCCCACATCCGACGACGCACGGGGACCACCCCACGCACCGGCCCCGTCGCACGGTGGCCACAGTCAGACTAAAAATGGGGTTGCAGTCCTCTTGGGGCAACCAGGCGCCTGACAGTCCACCCTGGGACCGTCACAAGGCTGTAACGGTCTAGGCGAGACCGTTACACACACACCTGGCGGTCTAACGCAGGCCGTTACATGGCCTGAGGAACGCAGAGGGTAACGCGCCTGGTCCAGCGCGTTACGCGAATGTAACGCGCCTGGCCCAGCGCGTTACGCGAATGTAACGCGCCCGCCCTGGCGCGTTACACGCGCCTCACGCTCCCCTCGAGAAAGCAAGATGTAATGGGCCTACCCCAACGCGCTACACGAATGTAACGCGCCAGGCCCAGCGCGTTACGCGCCCCTCACACCTGGGGTAACCCAGGGAGTAACGCACTCGCCCCAACGCGTCACTCGGATGTAACGCGCTCGCCCTGGCGCGTTACACATGCAGACCCCCAACAGTCAAAAATCAACGGTCGGAAAGCCCCTGGGCCCAGCCCAGGCGCGTCACATACAAGTGGCGGTCAATCGTGGGACCGTCACAGTCCCTGGCCCCCGAAGGCTAACCAAAGGGCATGTGACGGCCCCCCCGAGGCGCGTCACATCATGTGACGGTCCCTGGAAGGACCGTCACACGCGCCCGACGGCGAGAACGGCGGGAAAGCCCAAAAACTTCAACCACGCCCCCATGCCTCCACCGAAGAGGGGGAAATCAAAGGGGAAGACCCCTGGGGACCCCTAGCATGATTCTAGGCCATCTAAACGTGAAATCATGCATCAAATCCATAGATCGGGCGAGCTCTCCTTAAATCATGAAAAAACCCCAACATGCTCAATCACACCCCTCTCGGCCTCCCCTCGGCCTATAAACCACGGAAATGAACGGCGGGGAGCTAGGGAACGTCACCCTACCTCAATGGAGCGAATGCTCCGCCGGATCGTCCACGAACGCAAGAAATCGCTTTGGAAAACCCTCGTTCTTCAAGCTTCCCATGAGCACCGCACGTCCCCACGATCACCTCGCCGCCGCCCACGTCGCCGCACCGTCGCCCCGCCGCTGTCTGCAGCCGGAGAGGAGCTCGCCGCGGTCGAATGGGAGGAAGAGAGGGAGAGGTCACGATGGGGAGGAAGGAAGGAAGAAGAAGATGAAGAAGAAGAAGAGGGTGGGGAGAGAGAAAAATGGGATATTTACAGAAAATCCAAAAAATCCAGAAAATATCAAAAAAAAATAAAATTTATATTTTCAGAATTCTCGGGATGCGCCGATCGCAACGGTACCACTCGTGCCCAGGTGAACGGTCCCGTTCACCCGCAGCGAGGTTCCGAAGGAATTACCGAAACACACACCGGAAATCAGAAAACACGTGCGGAAAAGCCGCGGAACGCCTCCGGGCCTCCGAAACGACTCCGGATCGCGCCTATCCGAACACGAAGAATGACCGAAACGAAATTTCGAACACAACGGAGCCGGACGCTCCGAGAAACTAGATCCGGGACCCACGAAGAAGGATCCGAAAGGTCCGGGATATTACAGCCCTCCCCCCTTAAGGAATTTCGTCCTCGAAATTAAGAACAACCCAAGGGGAAAGAAGAGGAAGACTCACTCAAACAGGTAAGGGAACTGCTGACGCATCTCGTCCTCACGTTCTCAAGAAGCCTCACCACCAGAGTGCCGCTGCCACACCACCTTTACCAAGGGGATGACCTTGCTCCGCAGGCGCTGCTCTCGCCTATCCTCCACGTGGATCGGAAACTCTGGGAGAGAGAGATCTGGAGTCACCTCAGGCCAAGCAGAAATCTCGAGCACATGAGAGTCATCGGGCATATACTTCCGCAACATCGAGACGTGGAACACGTCATGCACCGACGCCAACTCAAGGGGTAACTGCAACCGGTAAGCAACCTCACCGATGCGCTTCAAGATCACAAAAGGACCAATGTAGCGGGGACTCAGCTTCCCACGCCGTCCAAAATGCATTACCCCCTTCATCGGAGAAACTCTCAAGAACACGCGATCGCCTACGGCGAACTCGAGAGGCTGCCTCCTACGGTCAGCATAGCTCTTCTGCCGACTCTGGGCCGCCAACATGTTCTGACGAACCATGTGCACAACATCCACACATTGCTGCACCAACTCTGGTCCCGTCAAAACACGCTCACCAACCTCAAACCAATCAAGTGGAGTCTGGCAAGGACGCCCATACAGAGCCTCATAGGGAGCCATACCAATGCTCGAATGATAGATGTTGTTATAGGCAAACTCCACCAATGGTAGGTGATGAATCCAACTCCATTGCCACTCCAGGCAGCAGGATCTCAGCATGTCCTCCAAAGTCTGAATGGTCCTCTCAGACTGACCATTAGACTGAGGATGATAACCCGAGCTAAATGACAACTCCGTGCCAAGAGCTCGTTGGAAACTCTTCCAGAATCCAGAAGTAAAGCCCGGATCCCGATCTGACACGATCGAAACGGGAATCCCATGCAACGGCACGATCCGCTCAACATACAAACGAGCCAACTTGGACACGCTCCAGCTGACTTTGACCGGTAACAACCGAGTCACCTTCGTCAGCCTATCCACCAGCAACCAAATACTGTCCTGCCCACCCGGGGTCCTCGACAACCCCACCATAAAATCCGTGGTCATGTGGTCCCACTTCCACGCAGGAACATCCAAGGGCTGGAGAGTACCTCCTGGTCGGTGATGCTCCGCCTTCACATGCTGACAGATCAGGCACCTGGCCACAAATTCTGCGACATCTCTCTTCATGCCAGGCCACCAGAACTGCCTTCGCAAGTTTCGATACATCTTTGTCACACCCAGGTGTACGGTGTACCTGCTCCCATGAGCCTCGCGCAACACCGCACGATGAATCTGCTCCTCCGCTAGGACATACAGCCTGCCGTGAAACCTCGCAGCACCGTCCTCGTCGAGTTCCACATCAGCCATCGCCAAAATCCGGGGCAACTCAGGGTCCGCAAGCTGAGCCTCTGTCACCTGACGACGGATAGCAGGAGTGACAGTTAGACTCGCAAGCACTGCCAACCCTGGCTCCTGGGGAATCTTGAGCCTGAAAGATACTTCGGGCACTTGTTCCCAGAGCCTCCACTTCCTCAACATCAAGGCACTGACCGTGACCTTCCGACTCAGGGCATCGGCGACGACATTCATCTTGCCCGGCTGATAAGACAGGGTGAAGTCATAATCCTTCATGAATTTCATCCAACGTCTTTGCCTGAGGTTCAGGTCCCTCTGCGAGAACACGTACCTCAAACTCTGATGGTCCGTGAACACCTCGAACTTCTCGCCATACAGATAATGCCTCAAGATCTTCAGCGCGAAGATCACCGCCGCCAACTCAAGGTCATGGGTAGGGTAGTTCTCCTCGCGGGGCTTTAGCTGTCGAGATGCATAAGCCATAACTCTACCATGCTGCATCAACACAGCTCCCAATCCAACACCGGAAGCATCTGTACACACCACGAAACCTCCCGATCCAGAAGGTAAAACTAACACCGGAGCCGAGGTGAGCAATCTCTTCAGTTCCATGAAGCTCTGCTCATACTCCTCAGACCAGACGAAAGGCACATCCTTCCGCGTGAGTCTAGTCATCGGGGCCGTAATGCGAGAAAAATCCTGGATAAATCGGTGATAATAGCCCGCAAGCCCCAAGAAACTTCGGATCTCCGTCACCGACCTCGACCTCGGCCACTGCACTACTGCCTCGACCTTGGCGGGGTCCACGAAAATACCATCACTAGAAATCACGTGCCCCAGAAAGTGCACCTCGCTGAGCCAGAACTCGCACTTGCTGAGCTTCGCATATAACTGGTGATCTCGCAACGTCTGCAGCACCACACCCAAATGGTACGCGTGCTCCTCAGCAGACTGCGAATAAACAAGGATGTCATCCATGAAAATGACCACGAACTGGTCCAAATACGGACGAAACACCCTCTGCATCAAGTCCATGAAGGCTGTTGGGGCATTGGTGAGCCCGAACGGCATCACCAAAAACTCATAATGCCCGTACCTCGTACTGAAAGTAGTCTTCTCCACATCGGACTCACGAATTCTCAGCTGATAGTAACCGGACCGCAAATCAATCCGCGAGAACACTCGCGCAGACTGAAGCTGGTCGAATAAATCATCAATCCGTGGCAACGGATACTTTTTCTTAATGGTCACTTCATTCAGCTGCCGATAGTCAATGCACAGCCGCAGACTACCGTCCTTCTTCTTCACAAACAATACAGGCGCACCCCAAGGGGAAAAGCTAGGACGAACATACCCCTTGTCCAGCAGCTCCTGCAACTGCGCCCTCAACTCTCTCAACTCAGCGGGGGCCATACGGTAGGGAGCCTTCGCCAAGGGTCCCGTACCAGGCACAACCTCGATCACAAAATCGATCTCCCGCTGGGGAGGCAATAAGGCAACTCCTCGGGAAAAACGTCAGGAAATTCGCACACCACCAAAATATCCTCGACATTCGGCTCCATCTGGTCAGACACAACCATGGACGCGAGAAAACCCTGACAACCAGAATCAAGCAACCGACGGGCTCGAATAGCAGAGATGAGGAATCGAGAAGAGGTGGAACGGATACCTTGGAAATATAAGGTCCGCTTGCTCGGATGCTGGAAGTAGACCCTCTTCATTCCACAATCCACCACCGCTCCATGAGTCTCGAGCCAGTCCATGCCTAGAATCACATCGTAATCCCAAAGCTGCAACGCATACAACCTGCCTGACATACTCTGCCCATCGATCCAAACCGAAACCTGATCGAAGCAATACGGAGTGATCATGAAATCACCCGAAGGCAACTCCACTGCCAAATCACAGGACAACTGGGTCACCGGCTCCTCGATGCTCAACATGAAATCCTCCGAAATAAACGAATGAGACGCGCCGAAATCAAACAAAACCCGAGCCATACAACCCAAAATTGAAACGGTACCTTCCACGAGCTGCGACGCCACTGGCTCTGCCCTGGTCATGTGCGTGATCTGGCCTCGAGCTCTCTGCCTGCCTCCCACACTAGCTGACCTGGGTAGCGGCGGATACTGTCCCTGCTGCTGCTGCCTCTGCTGCTGGGGAACCTACTGCTGCGGCGGCCTCTGAGGACAGTCACGCGCCATGTGCCCTGGCTGGTCACATCGAAAACAGATAATCGGCGCCGTGCACTGCCTGCCTGGGTGGAACCCACTACACCGTGGACACGGTCCTCGCGACCCACCCACTGATCCCTGACGCTGCAAGGGGATCGGCTGCTATACACTGCCCGATGAAGCTTGCCCCTGATCCTTGGACTTCTTCTTGCCGAACCCTTTCTTGAAAAACTTCTTGACCTTCGTGCCAAAGGACGCAGATCCTGTTACCGACGCTGCCTGTACCGGCACTCCTGAACCACTCATCGCATGCTGGAAAGAACCCTGCTGCTGGGTAGCCGACTGCTGACTGCGGCCAGACAAAGAATGCCCCTGGCTGATCGGTCCTCGGGTCCTCTACATATCCATCTCCAAGGAAGCCAAAACACTAGACGCTGACTCTAGATCAGTGGCCCCGTTCGCGATCAGATGGTGCCTCAGCTCCTGCCTCAAACCCTGAACAAACTGCGCGGTCTTCACCCTCTCATGCTCCATGATATGAGGTGCATACCGCCCAAGCTCTACAAACCGGCCCCTGTACTGCAACACGGACATGTCACCCTGCACCAGCTCCAGGAACTTCCGCATCCGCTGCGTAGCAACATAATCTGGACAGTACGTACGCTCGAAAGCACTGACGAAGTCGTCCCACTCGACCTGCTCAAGTGGACGAAGCTGAAAGGACGTCTTCCACTCGGAATACCACCACTTCCGAGCCGTACCCTATAACTGGTTGTAGGCCAACACCACTCAGTCCTCGGCAGCACTCTTCGCAGAACTGAACACCCGCTCCATCTCATCAAGCCAATCACGAGCCGCATCAGGGTCTGCCTGGCCGCTGAAGTAAGGTGGATGGAACTGCAGAAAGTCCCTCACTGCTCGGCCTGGCCCACCCCTAGCTGACGAGCCCTCACCAGCCTCTCCACTGAACTGCTGAGACATAAGCTGGTACATGCCACAGAAGAAATCCTCGGCCCCCGGAACCCTCGTAGTAGCCGCGGCCTCGGTAGCTCCTAGTGGCGCTCTGCTATGCTCCTCCTGGTCCCCCTGGACCCCCTGCTGGATCTCCTGACCTCCAGCCGACTGCCCCTGCTAAGAGCGTGAGCTCCTCCTCGACGCCATGCTCGCTCCTAGAGCAAAAGACAGAAAATACGAAAACGGCATGGTCAAGAAAAACACACGATGCCCAATGCCAGTGTCAACTGTACATCATTGCTGTGGAAAAGTGGATCACTACAATTACCTATGATTCTCATGTAATTCCACAACCGCGCTCTGATACCAGCTGTAATGACCCGAGAATCCGATTACCGGGAAGGCACAATAACCCGAGACCCGCACCGCCACCCACGAGTCCGAAGACTCAGAAGGGTTAGAAGGATGGTGTGGAAATTACACAAGTATCACAAGTAATTACAGAAATTAAACAGTTATAATATTAAGCAGGAAATAAATTAGCAATTTACATGGTCCACAATAGAAAATGAATAACAACAACAGTAGTCCACAACTAGTACAGAGACAAGAAAGAAAAGTACAGCTACACGGGGCATACCCCAGCTCTGACCTCTGGCACTACCTCTGGGCACCCACACCACGCTGCACCCCAGACGCGCTCCCCTGGGGCAGCGCCTCACCTAAAACACGGTGAAAACACGCAGGGAATGAGTCTCGGAACAAGACTCAGTAGGGATCACTCGAACCCTACCTCGTAAAATGGGAAACCACTACGCTAGCGGTAGGAGAGTACCTCGAAAAGGAAAGCCATGTACTCTACCAAACAAAGGTCCTACGGCACGCAAATCGGCACACGTGCCACGGAGAGACAACCGGAACTCAACGGTCGACCCGGCAACCCGAAGGCCAAACACACGACTGACAGTTGGACACTCCGTACTCGACAGGAGTACCTCCCACTAGAAGCACAGCCGGTAGCGTCCCCTGACGTCTTACACCGCACCGCAGGTGAACTGCCTGACGTGGTAGCGCCTACCCAAGGCACGAACACCGAACAAGTAACCACAAACAAGTGACTAGCTAGGGTCACGCCCGTCGACGTGGGTCCAACCGTCCCCAACCACGTGTGCACACACAGACCGTGCGTCCCTGGTCTGGTCCTCTGACCGGTTTTCCCCTCAGTCGGACTCTGGCTGCAAGACGTGGGGCCCGACGGCAACCGGTCCACAAATCGCCTCTAAGGGTAAGCCCGTACACCACTCTCTGGTGCGACCGGTACCGCGTACTGGTAGGCTACGACTAGTAGATGGTCACTGAAGGAGTAGACTCTCAAGTCACGGAAAACGACGCCCGCATCCGACGACGCACGGGGACCACCCCACGCACCGGCCCCGTCGCACGGTGACCACAGTCGGACTAAAAACGGGGTTGCAGCCCTCTCGGGGCAACCAAGCGCCTGACGGTCCACCCCGGGACCGTCACAAGGCTGTAACGGTCTAGGCGAGACCGTTACACACACACCTGGCGGTCTAACGCAGGCCGTTACACGGCCTGAGGAACGCAGAGGGTAACGCGCCTGGTCCAGCGCGTTACACGAATGTAACGGGCCTGGCCCAGCGCGTTACGCGAATGTAATCCTCCCGCCCTGGCGCGTTACACGCGCCTCACGCTCCCCTCAAGAAAGCAAGATGTTACGCGCCTGCCCCAGCGCGCTACACGAATGTAACGCGCCTGGCCCAGCGCGTTACGTGCCCCTCACACCTGGGGTAACCCAGGGAGTAACGTGCTCGCCCAGCGCGTCACTCGGATGTAACGCGCTGGCCCTGGTGCGTTACACACGCAGACCCCCAACGGTGAAAAACCAACAATCGGAAAGCCCCTGACGGCCCAGCCCAGGCGCGTCACATACAAGTGGCGGTCAATCGTGGGACCGTCACAGTCCCTGACCCCCGAAGGCTAACCAAAGGGCATGTGACGGCCCCCCCGAGGCGCATCACATCATGTGACGGTCCCTGGAAGGACCGTCACACGCGCCCGACGGTGAGAACGGCGGGAAAGCCCAAAAACTTCAACCACGCCCCCATGCCTCCACCGGAGAGGGGGAAATCAAAGGGGAAGACCCCTGGGGACCCCTAGCATGATTCTAGGCCATCTAAACGTGAAATCATGCATCAAATCCATAGATCGGGCGAGCTCTCCCCAAATCATGAAAAAAAAATCCAACATGCTCAATCACACCCCTCTCGACCTCCCCTCGGCCTATAAACCACGGAAATGAATGGCGGGGAGCTAGGGAACGTCACCCTATCTCAATGGAGCGAATGCTCCGCCGGATCGTCCACGAACGCAAGAAATCGCTTTGAAAACCCTCGTTCTTTAAGCTTCCCACGAGCACCGCACGTCCCCACGATCGCCTCGCCTCCGCCCACGTCACCGCGCCGTCGCCCCGCCGCTGTCTGCAGCCGGAGAGGAGCTCACCGCGGTCGAATGGGAGGAAGAGAGGGAGAGGTCACGATGGGGAGGAAGGAAGGAAGAAGAAGATGAAGAAGAAGAAGAGGGTGGGGAGAGAGAGAAAAATGGGATATTTATAGAAAATCTGGAAAATCTGAAAAATACCGAAAAAAATAAAATTTATATTTTCAGAATCCTCGGGACGCGCTGATCGCAACGGTACCACTCGTGCCCAGGTGAACGGTCCGGTTCACCCACAGCGAGGTTCCGAAGGAATTGCCAAAACACACACCGGAAATCGGAAAACACGCGCGGAAAAGCCGCGGAACGCCTCCGGGCCTCCGAAACGACTCCGAATCGTGCCGATCTGAACACGAAGAATGACCAAAACGAAATTTCGAACACAGCGAAGCCAGACGCTCCGAGAAACCAGATCCGAGACCCACGAAGAAGGATCCGAAAGGTCTGGGATATTACACCCTAGGGCCGCGACGTCAGGAGGGCTTAACCCACAGCGAAGCAACATCAACAATAAGGATGAGTAGAAGTGGGGTGTAATGCCCTGGATCTTGATGGATCTTTTGCAGGTCTTGTTGGATCTCTGTTGGATCTTTCGGATCTATTTCGGATTGGTTTCGTTGAGTTTTGGTTCGCTTTTGTAGCTTCCGAGTTGAGTTTGACGAGCCGTGTGGGTTTTTCTCACGTACTAGTTACAGAACCCTACGGTGAGTTTGTTTGTTCATTCTCGAACTCGTGGATGCTACAGCGACGATGTACTCTTCGAGCCGGTCGTTTCGGCTATTTTTGCGTATTTTTATGAATTTATGCATTTTCGACGTATTTTCGGAATTTTCGGAAATTAGGAAAATTTCCTAATTTCTTTCCTTTTTTATTTCTTTTCCTCTCTCCTCCTTCTCATTCGCCGCCGTCGCCTCTCCCTCTCCCGTTTTCTCTCCCGTTCGCCTCCTCGGCTCCGGCTGCAGACGGAGGACCTAGAGGCACGTGTTGGGGACGTGATGGAGCTGGCTGGGTGCGCGATGGAGTGAGGATCGGATCGATTCTGGCGCGATCCCGAACGGTGGATTCAAAGCCGGTGAAATCGGTTCGCGAGTGGTTTTCGGCGTGGTTTAGACCTTTCGGGGCTCGGTTTCTTCGGTGGAGGTAGGGTGACTGATCCTTACTTCGTCCTCTCCGTTTTCCCTGCCATTGCACGTTGTTCGACTAGGAAACGGTCGAGTTTGGGCTTGGTTTGCCTAAACCGTGATTTTCGTGGTTTTTAGGGTCGGCCGGTAAACGGCGACTGTTTGCGGCGTAGTTAGTTTCTAACTGACCGCTGGGATGTTAGAATCTCATCCACGTTGATTTCGTGCCGTTTGGTGTTCATTCGAGGCCGGTAGAAGCCCGGGAACCTCGGTGACCCACTTTGGGTCTATTTGATGAAATCGCCCGGATCTTGAGTTTTTGAGCTTGCATGTGGGCTTTTTAGCCTTCTTACATTGTTTATTGTCGTTTGGGTTTAATTCCCCTGCGTTTCGACGTGAATGGGGCGTGGAACGGGCCGGTTTGGCTGTTCCTCTGTTTTCCCGCCGTGACCGATGTAACAGTCATTCCAGTGGCCGTCACTTGTATATAACGGCCCTACGACTGACCGCTACTTCGTCTGAGGTTTTTGAGCTTTCTGGCTTCCGGGTGAGTGACGGCCCTAGGGTGGCGCGTCGCTTCCCTGTAACGCGCCTAGGTCTGCGCGTTACTTCGCTTGTTGTTGCCTTGTTTTGGGGTTGAGTCCGTTGGTCTAACGCGCTTGACCCAGTGCGTTAGATGGAAGTAACGCGCCCTGCCTTGGCCGTTATTGTCCGTTTGACCGACGTTTGACCGTTGAGGCGGTTCCCCCGACGGATGGGTTCCCATCCGTTATTTTGAGTGTAACGCGCTTGCCCCTGGCCGTTGCATTCTATTTTGGTCGACTGTGGGTGGCTGTGCCGTTGGTTGTAACACGCCTATCCCCATGCGTCGTTTGTGTGTAACGCGTCCTTCTTGGACCGTTACATGCTGTTTGGCTGAGGGTTGTGGGTGTTGTGCTGTTCGATGGTGTAACGGCCGTGCCCCTGTGCGTCGTTGTTGTATAACGCGCTTGCCCCTTGCCATTATTTGTTGTTTTGTGCTGGGTTGCGGGTGGCTGTGCCGTTGTGAGTAACGCGCCTGCCCCTGTGCGTCGTTTGGTTCTAGCGCGTCTCCCCTGCCGCGTTGCTTGCTTGTAACACGCTTGGCCTTGTGCGTTACTTGGCCTTGATTCGTGTGTTTGTGTTTTAGAGTGGTTAGGGTGGTGTGTAAGTGACGGCCTATCGTCCGACCGTCACTTGGTGTGTAACGGCCCTGGTCTAGATCGTCACATGCTTGTAGCGGTCTAGGGGTGGCGCGTTACATGCCTGGTGCCCCATTTTCCGTGATTTCGGTTTCAGCTTATCTTGGCTTGTCCTTGTGGTCTGCCCGTTGTCCTGTGGATGTCTCCCGACATCCTATGAGAGCTAGGACTACGTTGTAAGGTAGCCAGGAGTCTTCTTGCTTGAGGTAGGATTTCCTATCCTACTTTTGCTTGTGTTTTGGTCAAGTTCCGGTCAACCCGGTGTGACCCAGTGGTTGACATGTGACCTTGGGTGTGTGTGTCTCGGTGGTTGTGCCCGGCTCAAGACACTGCTTCTGGATGCCTCGAGGTGTTGCCTTACCTCGGTTTGCGTGTCCAGGTGTACTGAGGGTTCTTGGTGTTTCCCTCAGGTCTCCGTGTGTTGTTTTCTGCGGAGCGTGATTTCTTCTGGCTTAGGATTAGACCGATTGGCGGCTTGTTCCGCTGTTTGTGACGATCTTGCCATTGAGTTGTCTGACTCAAGGATCGTTACGGTGTAGGTCTAGTTGCCTGATCCTGAGTCTGTTGGTGGTTGTTCGACTGCCGGGGTGCTTTGCTGTGCACGAGACAGGGCTTTTCTTAGCTGTCTGTGCTTTAGCACCTGTGTTTCAGAGTCTGTGCCTTGTGAGCCTCCACTAGTTGTAGCCCTAGGCTTGTTGCCGACCCACCGGGAGTGGTGGAGGGGTTTTCCTGTTGCGTCTTGTTACGAACGGTTCTTAAGCTAGTTCCGTAGGCCCCGGCCAACGGTAGCGTCCTACCGAGGGGAATACTAGCTAGAGGCCTGACCTAGGTAGAGGTCGGTGTGTGCACACGTGGTTAGGGACTGGGGACTTGCGCCGACGGGTGTGGCCCTGACTAGTCACTCGCAGTTGGTGCTGTGGTACCTTGTTTCCTTGGAACTGTTGTTCCTCGGACCTGGTTCTTGGTGTGTCTTGTCCTTGAGTGACTTGACACTTGTGGCGCAGTGTAAGACGTCAGTGGACGCATCTGGATGTTCTTCTGGGAGGAGGGTGCTCCTGTCACTTGGTGCGGTGACTCTCGGAGTTTTCTTGCGCGCTGTGACCTTGTCGAGTTGCCCGCTCGTGGCCGTACTCGAGGTCAGTGTTCTGTCGTTTGCATGACGTTCTTGTCATGCGTGGGGCTACGTGCACGACGTTTCCAGTCGTGTTTGTCTGTATTTTTGGCGTCGGCGTCTGCCTTCGCCTTTGCTTTGGCCGACGGACTGGGTTACCCTACTGTGTGAGTTTGGGGTTGACCGTCTGTTGCCGTTTGGAGTAGCTTAGGGTGCCGAGTTCTCCTCGGTGGCCGTTGTTCCGTGTTTTACGGCCTCGCTCTTCTTTGTTGTTGAGCTCCCCTTGCTCTTAGCCTGCTCCCTACTCCTGTTGTACCCTGTCTGTTTACAGCTGTGTAGTGTAGCTTTTCCTGCTTTGCTGCACTCGTTGTTTCTGTTGCTTCCGTTGCTCTGTGCGTTTTTCCAGTGGGGATCCGCGTGACCCCTACTGAGTTTCTGTTTAGAGACTCACCCCTGCTGCTTTTCAGGTGAGTTTCACCGTCTGCCTCTGCTGTTCCTGGTGGAGCGCGTTCGCTGTAGCTGCCAGCTGTACCTACGTCGGGTTTCCCCCGACTTCAGTGTACGTTTCTTTCTGTCAGACTGTACTGTGTTAGACTTGTTGTCTTTCCTTTGGGCAGGACTCTGGTGTATAATTGTAATTATTGAAATTATTAATAAAAAGGTAATTTTATTTCTGCTACTTTAGCAATCCAATGTAATGAAATTTAATTGCTTACTGTTATATCTGCTGGCTTCAATGTATTCCACACACTCCTTTTTCCCTTCGGCACTTTCCCCCGCTTGGGAGGCCTCGCGGGTCCCATGTGGTATCACGTGTATTCGGTATTTATACCGGGTGCACCGGGTATCCGGAATCTGGGTCGCCACATGGGGAGACCAGACTTAGTCTAGCACTAGAGGAGACACGGACTCTGGGTTTATGTGAGTGGAGTGACTGGGCACTGACTCGATTGTGGAGTAGATGGGCACTGCCTCGGGTTGGAGAAGACATCGCGGGCTCAAGTGTGAAGCAGGCGGGCACTGGCTCAGTTTGGAGCAGACAAGCACTGACTCAAGTTTGGTGGTCCACTCTGTCGGATAGGGGTAGACCAAGTGATATGGGCGGCAGCTTGATGGATGACATTGAGACTAGCAGCCAGATGGAACAGTAATCAACTCCTTGAGGGGTTTCATTGATATACATCATGAAAGGCTCCATGTAATATCCCGGATCTTTCGGATCCTTCTTCGTGAGTTCCATATCTGGTTTCTCGGAGTGTCTAGCTCTGTTGTGTCTGAAATTTCATTTCGGACATCTTTCATGTTCGGATCGGCGCAATCCGGAGTTGTTTCGGAGGCCCGGAAGCTTTCCGCGGCTTTTTCGCGTGTGTTTTTCGATTCCCGGTGTGTGTTTCGGTAATTCCTTCGGAACCTCGTTGCGGGTGAACTGGGTCGTTCACCTAGGCGAGAGTGGTACCGTTGCGATCGGTGCGTTCTGAGGATCGTAGAAATATAATTTTTCATTTTTTGATATTTTTCAGAATTTCCGAATTTTCTATAAATACCCCCCTTTTTTTCTCTCTCTCCCCACCCTTCTTCTTCTTCTTCTTCTTCCTCCCACCGTGAGAACCGCCCCCCTCTCTCTCTCTCCCATTCGATCGTCGCGGGCCTCTCTCCGGCTGCAGACGGCGGCGGGGCGACGGCACGGTTGCGTGGGCGGCTGCGAGGTGAGCTCGTGGGCGTGCGGTGTTCGTGGGAAGCATGAAGGAGCGGGGTTTCCAAAAGCATTCTTCATGGGTTGAACTCGATTCGGCGGAGCTTTTGCTCCATTGAGGTAGGGGGACGAATCCCTATGCTCATCCCCTCATCCCCCGCGTTTTGTAGGGCGAATGGGAGCCGAGAGGGGTGTCTTTGAGCGGGTTTGGGCAAAAGCATGATTTTGGGAGAGTTCGCCCGATCTATGTTTTTAGGTCGCGATTCGGTGTTTTGATAGCTTAGAAGCATGCTAGGGGTCCCCAGGGGTCTTCCCCTTTGATTTCCCCCTCTCCTATGGAGGCATGGGGGCGTAGTTGGAATTTTTGGGGGTTTCACGCCGTTTCACCGTCGGACTGGTGTGACGGTCCTTCCAGTGACCGTCACACCATGTGACGCGCCTAGGTGGGTGCGTCACAGCCCTGTTTGTAGCCATTTGGGGTCTGGGGGATGTGACGGTCCCACGATAGACCGCCACAGGCGCCGTGACGTGCCTGGGTTAGACCGTCAGGGACGAGTCGACCGTTGGCTTTACCGTTGGTTTTGACCGTTGGGGGTCAAGGCCTGTGATGCACCAGGACTGGCGCGTCACAGCCTTGTGACGCCCCTGTGTGGGAGCGTTAGAGTGGACGCATTCCCACCCTGTAACGCACCAGATTTGGTCCGTTACAGTCTGTGACGCACCGAGTGGCACGCGTCACAGTTTGTTCCTTCGTGCCTTGTGACACATCAGGCTGGGTGCGTCAGAGCCTGTGACACATCAGGCTGGGTGCGTCAGGGCCTGTGACGCACCAGGGTAGGCGCGTCACAGTCATTTTTGCACCGAGGACCTGACGCCCCTGTGTTGGGCCGTCAGATGGCTGTGACGGTCCAGCCTTAGACCGTCAGAGCCTGTGACGCGTCTAGGGTAGACCGTCAGGCTCAGGGTTTCCCCGGGTGGTTTGCAACCCCGTTTCTTTTCTGACCGTCACCGTGCGACGGTGCTGGTACGTGGGACGGTCCCTGTACGTCGTCGGACGTGGACGTTATTTTCCGTTGACTTGAGAGTCTACTCCGTAGTGACCCTCCACTAGTCGTAGCCTGCTTACACGCGTGTGGTCCCACCAGGGAGTGGTGGAGAGGCTACCCTGAGGATGGTTTTTAGACTGGTTTCCATCGGGTCCCTCGTCGGTAGCCAGAGTCCGGCTCCAGGGGAAAACCAGTTAGAGGTCAGACCTAGGACGCATGGTCTGTGTGTGCACACGTGGTTGGAGGTAGTTGGACCCACGCTGACGGGCGTGACCCCAGCTAGTCACTTGCTTTGGGGTTACTTGTGCGGTGTCTCAGTTCTCGCTGGGCCAGAGGGAGACACCTGAGACGCAGACTAAGTCGTCAATGGACGCATCCGGTCTTACTTCTAGTGGGAGGTACTCTTGTCGAGTCGGGAGTGATAGACTATCAGTCGTGCGACTTCGACCTTCGGGCTTTGTCGTGTTGACCGTGGTGTTCTGGTCGTTCCACCGTGGCACGTGTGTCAGTTTTCGTGCCGTGAGATCGATGTTTTGTAGATTGCAGGACTTTACCTTTTCGAGGTACTCGCTTACTGCTAGCGTAGCGGTTTCTCCGTTTGCCAGGTAGGGTTCAAGTGATCCTTACTGAGTCTTGTTCCGAGACTCATTCCATGTGTTCTTTCACCGTGTTTCAGGTGAGTCGCGGCCTCAGGGGAGCACGTCTGAGGCTCAGCGTGGTTCGGGTGCCCAGCGTTAGTGCCAGAAGTCAGAGCCGGGGTATGTCCCGTGTAGCTGTACTTTTCTTTCTTGTCTCTATACTAGTTGTGGACTACTACTGTTGTTATTTTATTATTATCTTATGAACCATGTATCATGTAAACTATTTAATTTCTGTAATTATTTGTGATACTTGTGTAGTCTCCACACCATCCTTTTAACCCTTCCGAGTCTTCGGACTCGTGGGTGGCGATGCGAGTCTCAGGTTATCGGGCCTTCCCGGTAATCAGATTCTCGGGTTGTTACAGCTGGTATCAGAGCGCGGTTGTGGGATTATACGAGAATCATAAGTAATTGCAGTGGTCCACTGGTCCACAGTGATGATGTACAGGTGACGCTGGCATCGGGCATTGTGTGTTTTCTTAACCTTGCTATTCCCGTGTTTCCTGTCTTTTGCTTCAGGAGCGAGCATGGCGTCGAGGCGGGGCACTCGCTCTCGGCAGGGGCAGTCGGCTGTGTAGACACGCTGTTTCTGACATCCCCTGAGAAAATCTCATATTACTATATGACGCCCCGCAGTGGCTTTCGCACCTAAATCGCTTGAGTGCTTCCTATTCTTGAGTCTTTTTCGTCCCTTTGAGTGGGTAACGTAACACCCCTGCAGCATCCGAAAATCACCTCGTCGCAGAAATCATGCAGCATACGGACGGCATCATCACCGGTCGGACGCATCAGAAGATTTCGGAGACAGGAATTGTCCGATGGACGGTTACCGACGCCCTTTCGGGGGAATCCGGGGGGTCTTCATGGAGGCGTCCAGGCCCCTGGACGCCTCCATTAATTTGAAAATACATAAAAAAAATATAAAAAATAAATAAAAAATGAAAAATCATGAAGGCGTCTAATTGTCTGGATGCCTTAATTAATGACAAAAATACAAAAAATGAAAAATATAAAATAAAAGAATAATATTCTTGAAGGCGTCCAGGGCCCTGGACGCCTCCTTTTGAGGCGTCCAGATGTCTGGACGCCTTCATTATCCGGCTCACGGATGCCCCCGATCCGCCGATCGATCTGGAAAAATCCAAAAACTTTGAGGCGTCAAGGTGCCTGGACGCCTTCAATCTCCAACATCCGAACAAACCGAACCGCCGCTCGATTTGACGTTGTGCAAAAATCCAAGAATGTGAAGACGTCTTACCAGCCAGACGCGCCCACTCGTGAGTCACGGGTGCCAACCAAAATCACACGTTGTACCAAACCGTGTGCGGCTTTCGGCGGGGTTCCGGTGGGCTGTTATGAAGGCGTCCAGTTGCCTGGACGCCTTCTTGAAAATATTCAGAATAAAAAAAATAAAAAAATAAAATATTCATTTTACCTCAGTGGAGGCGTCCAGGCCCCTGGACGCCTCCATCCTCCATAGCTCTATAAATAGAAGAGCCCCCCTCAGTCCGAGGGAGAGCTTCTAAGAGGTCCGACAGGCTGCCGGATCTCATTTCTAACCCGTGGGTCTTTTGCAGGGGGATGTTCTGCCGGATTCTCGGGTGCCCGCGCTCGCGGGAGGAAGGCCGTCTTCGTCCACCGTGCTTCCACGCCGTCCCTACGCTGTCGAAGCTCCGTCGGATTTCGCCATCGGCACATCCAATAAGCCAATCCTTTCCTTTTCTTCGTAGTTCTTTTACATTCATCATCTCGCATCCTCAATCTTGTTGGGTTCGGTGCAAGTATTCAGAGGGGGGGTGAATGAATATAACCCTTTAAAAATTTCGCCCAAATAAAAACTTATGCTCACAAGACAGATTTAGACAATCTGAAGATCTAATTGAATTCTCTTATAAGCCACTAAGCAGAAAAGTATGGAATCTTAATATCACACTCAAGCATATAATGGGCACAGTTCGCTTAACTAGACAAACTTGAAGTCTAATAAGCGATGGCAGAAATAAACAAACACTCAGTGTGCAATCAAACTAAGATTTCGCTCACTTGATAACTGGAATGCTAACAAGACAAATTAGACACTCATCTACTGAACCTATGATCAAACACATGGAGCGCCCCTATGCAATCATCTAGCGGAAGCAAACAGATAGAAACATCAAACCACTGCACAAGGGGTTTTTAGGTGGTTCGGTCCAGCAGACCTACATCCACCCCACACTCAACCCGAGTGTGGCTTCCTGCTGACTCACAGCTTGAACAGCTGGGCATCACAGCTTGCCATACATCAGCTGGGCAACACAGCTTGCCGTCCGAGGAATCCTCCTCGCCCGCTGAGCAACACAGCTTGCTGTCCAGTGGAATCCACCACTGCAAACCGCTAGGCAATACAGCTTGGCCGTCCAGTGGAATCCTCCACTGCAAACGCTGAGCCTCACAGCTTGCTCCGCTGACAAACAGCTTGAAGGAAAGTATAAAAAGAAAATAAAAGACGGGATGAACAGCAATCGGAAAGCTGTAAACATAAAGCACAATATGGCTCTCAAAGAGCTGACTGGCCTGGATTTGATCCACGGTCCAGTGAAGACTGATCTTCAGACAACCTTTCTCACACTCTTCTTCTTACGATCTCACTCTCTCTTTCTCTTTTACTTCTTTCTTCTCTGCTCTCTGTCTCTCTTTCTTTTCTTCACTCTTTTCTTCTGCTCTCTTCACTCTTCTTCTGCTCTCTTCAGCCGGATCGAAGTCTCTGCACTTCTATCTTTTCTTTCACTCTCTGCTCTTCTCTTCTTTTCTCTTCTCTGTCTGGATCGTGGCTCTCTGTATGGACTTCACCTCTCGCCAATTCGATCTGCCTCCTTCAGATAACGGAGACTACCCTTTATAGCAGCTCAAGCAGGGGCAGCACTGGGCGCGTGTGGCCTCCACATTTCCCGCCCAATCGACTCTGCCACGTGTCAGCATCTCAGCTCCTTAGATCACGTGCCAGACACCTGCAAGACAAATGAGGAGTTCAGTCGATTAACAAAATCAACTGAAGACAGTGTATAGACTTTATAACTCATACTGTAAAATGCAGTGTATAGACATGTGAAAGCGCATGCATTGTACAGACTTAGTGAAAGGGAATGCATGTAATACAATTCTTTTAAATACCCAGAGACTAGTGCGTTCTGGCACGGGAGCATATGAAGTCTCAGGGGAGCATCTATGGCCTCTGGACAGCATCACCAGCGTCAGGGGAGCATGTGGAGCACATGCTGTCTCTGGGGAGCAATCGCTACTCCAGGGGAGCATCCTCAAAGTTAGGGAAGCATTAGCAGTCACTGGAGGGCATACTCGGTCCCAGGAGAGCATCCGGGGGGACAGGCGAGCATGCACGTCTGATGTACAGACTCTACCAATGTATAGACTTGGTGGATAGTGATGCATAGCCAAACGGATGTACAGACTTCACTGTGAATGCATGAACAGTGAATGAGTGTATAGACTTGATCAAGAGAGACGCTGGCCAATCGGAGCATTAACAGTCACTGGAGAGCATACTCGGTCCCAGGAGAGCATCCGGAGGGACAGGCGAGCATGCGCGTCTGATGTACAGACTTGTGAAAGACTTGAATGCACGACCGATGGATGCAATGTACAGACTTTGCAAGATGTGAAGGAGTTGAGTGTATAGACTTCACGATGTGAAGACTTGTCCACAAATGATTGTACAGACTTGAGGTGAAGACCGATGTATAAACTTTCTAAAAGAACGGCTGTATAGACTTGAAGCAATGGAAAATATCAACTGTATGGACTTTGTACTGCAGCGTAGGCAAAGGCATCGATGTATAGACTTGGGAGCATATGAAGCCAATGTACAGACTTGCCGATGCAAGGCCAATGTACAGACTTACTCGAGTGAGACGATGACCAAGACGATGCAGCTACAGTGATGTACAGACTTGGCATGAGACGCAAATTGAGACGATGCACAGTGTATAGACATTAATGTGATGCACAAGTGCACAGTCCAATGTATGGACTTATGAAGTTTAACTGGTGAGTGTACAGACTTCACCAATGAAACGCTCACTGTACAGACTTGCTGGCTGCAACGTGAGACGCTGTATAGACTTCGTCTTCCAGCGTATAGACTTGATGAATGCATAAGTCACAAGACCGACAGACTTAGCCTGTATAGACTTAGCATGAAGCACACATGCGATCTACAGACTTCAAGTCATGCAGTGCAATGTACACACTTCTGCTAAGCAAGCTTCAGTGAATATATGGACTTTATGAACGATGCAAGCAGCTCTGTACACACTTTAGCCAATGCAATGCAGTGAAAGCAATGCAACAATGTCTAGACTTGGCGGTGTGCTGTGCAAACATGCTAAGATGCAATGTATAGACTTATAGAGTTGACGCTGCAGACTTGAGAATGCTGTGTACACACTCACAGCGTTGACGCTGCATGAGACACTAAATAAGATATAACACACTCAAGCATTCAAATCAACATGCCATCATCAAAACAAAACATAATATCATAATGCACTCACTGTGTTGCAATCATCAAAACAAAACAGCATTGCTATCATCAATTCAACATAGCACATGCTTGTGCCTAAGGGGCACAACAAATCTCCCTTTATAAGTGAGCCTTCTTTTATATACCTCTTTACATAATTTCATTCATCATTATATTTTTCTCCTACTCGTGTCCGAGAGGGGTTTAAAACCACACCAACCAGGTGTGTGTCCTGCCACGATTTCATCACTTTTATTGCAAAAGATTGATACTACACTGCCATTTTCTAATTCTATTTATCTACTGACTGTTATTTTGCAAGGGTAACTGAAGAAAGCCCTCTCCGTCGGCCGGCCGAAGGGGGAGGAAGAAGCAACCCGCCACTTCCTGCTAGTGAGGTAGGCGCGATCACTCTTTATTTTTGGGGTCCTCGACCCCTGGCGATCACATCATAGTCTCGAGGCCGCAGCGAGTAATTTCCCGCAATGGCCGTTTGAATTCTGTCTGCTCCTTGTTATATCTTGAACTGCTCTTATACTTGCCATATTCTCGAGGCCGCGGCGAGTCACTTCCCGCAATGACCATTTGAATTATGTCATTTATACCCTGTTATATCTCTATTCTGCTATATTCTCGAGGCCGCGGCGAGTCACTTCCCGCAATGGCCATTTGAATTCTGCTTCTTTTTATATCTTGTTATATCTCTATTCTGCTTTATTCTCGAGGCCGCGGCGAGTCACTTCCCGCAATGGCCGTTTGAATTCCGCTTCTTTTTATATCTTGTCATATCTCTACTCTGCTATACTCTCAAGGCCGCGGCAAGTCACTTCCTGCAATGGCCGTTTGAATTCTGTCTACTCATTGTTATATCTTGAACTGCTTCCATATCTGCTATAATCTCGAGGCCGCGGCAAGTCACTTCCTGCAATGGTCGTTTCAATTCTTGCTATTTAATTTCCGCACCATTCCCATCCCCCGAGGCTGCGGCGAGTCACTTCCCGCTATGGCCGTTTAACCCACATATCTTGCTATATCGCATCTATCCCGCACGCCCCGCCGGAGCAATCTCCCGTGGTGGCCTCTTCTCTCCTCTTCCCGTGTTGCAGCAAAACAAAACGAGCCCGCGCGCTCCGCATCATTTCTCAACCGCGTGACGTCGCTCACAGATTGGCGATCACGGTGGGACTTCTGGTTGCTTTCTTTCAGTTACCCTTGCAGTTTCTTGTAATTTGCTTTATTGTCTCTTGCGTGTTGTGATATCTTGATTGTTTCATTGTTCTGTTACGCTCCATATATCTGTCAGCAGTTCATTGCATACATCCATCCCTCTTTTCTATTCTTTTTCATTTTTTTCTAAGGATCACCCTCTCTCGGTGAAGGAAGGACTCTCCGTTCGGGAATTCCTCTCGACGGACTATAATCTCTTTCACTGGGACCTCCGTAAGTCCCCGACATCGAAGAATCTTCTCTTCGTTCACTAGGCTGGTTGTACCATTGAAGTTCCCCGGAGTTAGTCGACCCATTCGTGGTGAGACGAGAGCCCCTAACTGACACGGCGGTGAAACAAAAACGAACTAGGCTCCCTATTTTGTGAGAACTTTAGATATGGTTAAAAACACAAAAAAAAATCATCGAAATCAAAACACAAAAAAGGCGTAAAGGCATTCACTTGTTTGATAATCTTTGCTATTTGCTTGCCGGTGTATGTTTTTGCCTTCCGGAAAAACTCTGAGCATGGCTCACGAGTCTTTTGAGGAGAACCACCCTGGTCGTGGTGAGTCAGTCGAGCCGCGAGTCCATGCTATGGACTCGAGTCCTTCCCATGAGCCCTCACGTGAGGTGCAGGTTACCGCAGGGGACACATCCCTACCACAGGACATCTCCTCCCTACTAGGTGTCCTCGTCAACACGGAGCTTACCTCTGAGCAGCTCCGGGCCTTCCAGGCCATTCTGAAAGGAAAGTATGTTTCTCCTGCACCCCAGGAGTCAACCCCAGCCATCGCACCCGTCCAAGAGTCGGTGCAGGCCATCCCATCTCCTTCACTGGCGCAAGCCATCCAATCTCCCTCGCTTCAAGGGCAGGCGAGTCAACAACCACCCTCGTTCCAATTCCCTTCACAATCTCAAAACCATGTTGTTCCCCACATACCGCTCTAGCCGGGGCCAACTGCCGGCTGCCCGGCAGCTCCCTCTCATTCGGGGTTTCCCCCTCAAGTCGCCGGGAGACATTTTCCTCCCTAGTGGCAGATGCCACCTTCACCTCCCGAGGAGCTCGCCCAATCGCTCCTCAACAGGTTCAATAGAATGGACGAACAATTTCAAAATTTGAAGAAAATGGTGGACGTGAAATCCACCCCGGAGGTTGCTTTAGCAATCCTTCCGGTCATCAATCTTCCTCCCTCCGAAATGCCCACGTACCACAGGTACAATGGCACTGACAACCCCTTTATTCACCTCAAGGACTTCATGTATGAGTCCTCCTATTGGAAAAATGATCAGAGATCCCTAGCATACCTCTTTCGGAGGTCATTGGATGGTCCTGCGCTAGAGTGGTTCTATTCTTTGGAGCCCGGCGAGGCCGAAAATTTTGAAACAGTCCAGAGAAGATTTTTACAAAAGTATCGGGATATGGTCGGTCCCTCTCTTTCCATTACTGACCTAGTGGCCAAGAAAATGAAGCCCGACGAAGATTTCGTCTGTTATGCTGATAGATGGAGGTCTCTGGCAGAAAGGATAAGGGATACCCTCTCAGAGCCCGAACAAGTGAAGATGTCCAATGCAACCCCACAGTTCAGGCATGTCCTGGCCATGAACAAGTTGGCCACAATGGAAGAGCTCTATGAGAGGGCCCGGTATATCCAAACCCAGTTAAAAGATTCTCCTATCATGCACATGTTTGAGCCGCCAAAGCCCAAGATAGTCAGAAAGACAAGCACTGGTGTCCCGAGTGGAGCGACAGAAGGGGTCGTAACAAATGAGCAAGTGAGTGCAGTCAACAATGCCAACTATGCAGCCAACCCAAGGTTCCCACAAATGCCTCGACTTCCCCTCCAACAAGGTCCTTTTCCCTCTCGTCCTACACCCCAAAACAATCCACCTCAGAACAACATGCCTCCACCATTTCACCCCCAGCAACAACCCCAACCCCAACAACAACAACCACCATCTCCATACCACCAAGTTCCACCCCCAGGGAATTATGGACCCCCACAGCAACAAAGGAGACCAATCGGCCCCAAGAGAGCCCATTACCCACCGTTGCCAGAAACCTTAGCAGATATTTTCAATGCCCTCATGGCCTCAAATACACTCGTCTTACCTAGGGAGAGGCTCGCATGGCCACCGAATGTCGACACTTCCAGATACTGTGTCTACCACATGCAGCCAAGACACACAATAGAGAATTGTTTTCACTTTAAGGACTACATCTATGATATGAATGATGAGGGTGGGATTGACTGGGATGAAATGAGGCGATACGTCGCCGCTCTCAAAGCCAGGAGACCCCCTCCTAGACCACAGTTCCAACAGCAGCAGTTACAACAGCAGCAAAAACCACAGCAACAGCCTCAGCAGGCACAACAACAACAACAGCCCAACATGGGCATAATTCAGAATCCATTGCCGGAGCACCAACAGCCCAATCACCAGGTCAACTCCATCTCCTCCTTCCTAGAAGTCGGGAGAGAGCAGGTGTGGCACCCAGAAAGTACCTCTATTCTTTCTACCGCCAACCCTATCGTCATGCAACCCCCTCGCGTTACCCGGGTAGCACCTCTCTCTCATCAATCCGCATCAGTACCGCCTTCACCATTTCCACTGCCGTCACCTCCTCTCATTCGCACCCCAATGACCTATCAGCCAACACCCTCCACTACGCCCCCACACCCTCTCATCTTCTCTTACTCCTCCATTTTGCCGTCCACCTCTACTACATCTACCCCTATGCCTTCAAAACCTCTCATCATCCGTCAACCATACCTGACCCCACCTATCTCCACAATACCATCACCAATGCCTTCAAAACCACTCATCATCCGCCATCCCTCTCAAAACCATCACCCGCCTCAAGCCTTATCCACCTCCACTTTGCCTCCACCTCTACCTTCCAAACCCCTTATCCTTCATCGCCCATGTGATATCCCCTCTACCTCCACCATGCCTCCACCGAACAAACCTCTCATCAGAATCCCTGCTCCCATTGCTACTCCCGCTTCGTCAACCATTCCTCCACCACTACCCCTCAAACCTTTGTTAAAACCCACAGTTACCCCCATAGAGGTATAAAAGCCGCAGGCAATGGTTCTCCAGAGTGGAAGGATTTTCCACAGGGTCTTCCCCCAAAACAGTCAGAACCCCGAGCAGTCTCAGCTAGAGAACGACGATGGAGAATAGCCAGAAAATTCTATCCCTGGAACACAATATGATTTGTTGAAACACTTGGACAAGACACCTGCTCGGATCTCTATCCTCGAGCTACTTCAAAGGTCCACGTCCCATCAGGCGGCCTTGATGGATTATCTTCAAAAGGTTATGGTGAATGAAGACCTCCCCGTAGAGAAAATTTCAACCGTCCTGACACCAACAGACACACAACCGGCCATCATGTTTCACAACTATGAGCTCGCTCCCAAGGAAGCTCGAAAATATGCGTTGTGCATTGCAATAAAAATCAACGGAGTCTCCATAAACCCGTGCCTTGTAGACACGTGTGTGTCCATAAATGTGATCTCCATGAGCACCCTTCAGTTGTGTGGGGTCGACGAGGAACAGATAAGACCTTCCTCGATCACAGTCACAGCTTATGACAATAGCAAAAGGCCGCCACAAGGGATGATTATCCTGAAAGCGGAGCTAGGCCCTGTGTCAGTCTCCATGGAATTCCACATCCTTGACATGGACCCCACATTCAAGGCCATACTGGGTCGCCCCTACATTGAAGCCATGGATGCTGTGCCTTCCACCAACCATCAGTGCTTAAAGTTTCCTTACAATGGGAGAATTATTAAAGTGGTCAGTACACTTGTCCTTCACACAGTAGATGCTATCAACACCTCTCTGCTCTCTGTTTGGCCGTCTCATCAGCCCATATTTTCGCTGCTAGATGTGGGTGATTCATCTCACACTCCGCTAGCACCAAAGAAGCCGATCAAGGCGACAACGCCATGTCTCCCTTTTCACTCCAAAGGTTAGAAGATTATGAGGAATATCGGCTATCAACGGGGCAAAGGTCTGGGCGCGCAACTACAAGGTAGGCTGAAACCACCAAAGGAAATCAGGCCGAACCGCAGGTTTGGCCTAGGCTTCAAAGGACCACTCAAGGCAGATTGGAAGCCCCTCACATGGACCTTATCAAACCATTTCAACAAAGGGCCCGTTATTCAGATGGGGGATTACCCGCAAAAAGCACACGGGGGATCACATGCTGTATATTCGGCTGAAAAATATCTGAGGGTCACCAAAAAAGGTAAGATCAAAGATCCAGAATGCGAATGGGACAAGTGGTTTGATTACGGGATATTTCTGTTGCACTGGAAAGGATGTTCTCGCCTCCACAGCTTGAAGGATCGTCATTGATCTCCGAAATGCTAGAGAATATCACTACTGTTGCCAAGGTTCCAAACTATCCTCGTCCTCGCCAGAAGGACTCTGTCACCGGTGGATCTTTATCTGTCATCAACATTGCCATCGACGGCTCATTAGCCGCCGTCTTCTCCATTCACTCATCTCAGCCTTTGTTGATGTCTTCTTCCTAGGCCAGACGATTGTCTGATGATCTTCCCAGGTCCCCTTCTCTACTCACCTACCTGCGCGGGTTTCTCAACCCGCGCCAGGTTTTCAATCATGATCTACTCTACGAGCCTCCCAATCCTTTAGCTATAACCACTTTTCGCTCCCCTCCGATTTCTTTTCATTGTTTTGTCATCAAAAATGAAAACGAAAAAAAAACGTCAATTTTCAAACTCCTCAACAACACATCATTATTGAGGAAACCTCCTACATCTCCCACGAGTGCGTCCCACCTTGCGGGCCACTCATCCAAGGTCCCATGAGTGACCTTTTCTACCCCTCCTCTGAGGGGTCTTTCTCTGTACATTCTTCACCATCCCCCTCAACCTTTTCTCCTTCTGTAAATAATGTGAGTCAAACTAGGGATAATAAGTCAAGGGTAGTATCCAAAAAGAAATCTAAGGGTAGGCAGATCCCTCGTCGATTCCTTCTCGATTTAGCCACTAGGTGTCAAGCCCTTCTATCCATCCCTCAGTTGCTAGAAAATCCCATCCAGCTACCGGAGATAGAGTGTGAGCGCAACTGCATAGTTGATGAAGGATATGGGGTTTATGAAATCACCGATGAAGAATACCCTTTTGAAGAAGGGGATGAAGAATATGAGGATGCAGCTGGCGCATATGCTAGTGGAATAAGAAGATTCGACGAGCCATCAGCCGCCGTAGAAGAGTCCACCAAAGAAGTCAACTTGGGAACTGAGGAAGACCCTAAGATCATCCTCATAGTGATAATCTACCACCCTCTGAAGAAGAGGCATTGATCGAAGTTCTTAAAGAGTATAAGGATACGTTTGCATTGAGCTACGAGGATATGCCGGGTCTGGATTCAACCTTGGTCAAACACTGTTTAACTCTAAAACCAGGGTCCGTCTCGGTAAAATAAAGGTTAAGGCGTTTCCACCCTCAGATGGCCTTGAAAATGAAATAAGAGGTCTACAAGCTCCATAAAGCCAGGTTTATTAGAGTCGTCCTTTATCCTCAATGGGTGGCAAACATTGTCCCGGTCATGAAGAAAGATGAGAAAGTCAGGATTTGCATCGACTTTCGGGACCTTAACCGCGCGTGTCCAAAGGATAATTTTCCCTTGCCTCATATTGATGTGTTAATCGATAACATAGCAGGATATGAAACCCTCTCATTTATGGATGGATTTTCAGGATATAATCAAATCCGTTTGGCAAAAGAGGATCAGGAGAAGACGTCATTCACTACACCATGGGGAACATATTGTTACGTGGTCATGCCGTTTGGGTTAAAAAATGCTGGAGCTACTTACCAAAGAGCTATGATGGCCATATTTCATGACATGATGCATATATATCTAGAGGTGTATGTGGATGATTTATTGGTGAAATCAAAGACCAGGATGGAACATCCAAGGGTTTTGGCTAAGGTCTTGCAGAGATCAAGGGAGTTCCAATTGAAAATGAATCCGAAAAAGTGTGTGTTTGGTGTATCATCGGGTAAATTACTGGACTTCATTGTGAGCAAAAGGGGGATCGAGATAGATCCCAACAAAGCTAAGGCCATCATGGACATGCCACCTTCCAAAAATTTGAGGGAAGTCTGAGGTTTAATTGGGAGGCTGCAATTCATCCGTCGGTTTGTGTCTCAGCACTTGCAAAGGTGTAGACATTTCTATGAGTTGACCAAGTCGAGAGTAGAATTCCATTGGGATTCTAAATGCCAAAAAGCTTTTGAAGGGTTAAAGGAATATCTGGCTAGTCCACCTGTTCTCATTCCACCCAAACTAGAAAAACCTCTGATCCTTTACATCTCAGTCTTGGACGACTCCGTGGGAGCTGTCCTCGCGCAAGCCGATGAAGAAGGCAAGGAACGGGCAACCTATTACTTGTCTACACTCCTCAATCCCTGCGAGAAGAAGTACACGGCTATGGAGAAAACATGTGCTGCCCTCGTTTGGGTAGTACAGAAATTAAAGCATTACTTTCTGGCTCATGAAGTCCGTTTGATTGCTTGCATGAACCCCATCAAGTTTCTCTTGGAGAAATATGTCCTCATTGATAGGCTAGCACGCTGGCAGAGTTTCCTCTCCCAGTTTGACATCACCTACATTCAGCAAAAGGCAATTAAAGGCTATGCTATAGCCGAGCATCTCGCTCATCATCCTCTCCCCAAATTTGATCCTGTCTAGTTAGAGTTTCCAGATGAGGAACTAATGACCATCAACCAATCAGATGATTACATATGGACGTTACATTTTGATGGAGCTCTAAATTCTCAAGGGAAAGGAATTGGTATTGCCCTCCTGTCGCCTGAAGGCCTTACATTCCCACTGGCATACCAGCTCAAATTCCCTGTTACCAACAATATAGCTGAATATGAAGCTCTTCTACCTGGCCTGTAACTCGCTCATTCTTTTCGTATCACCGAATTACGAGTCGTAGGTGATAGTCAACTCATTCTTCGCCAGGTGCTCACCAAATATCGCACCCGCGATCCCAAGCTCAAGCCATACCAAGAACTCACTGCTGACTTTGCCAAGCTGTTCACCAAATTGATCTTTGTCCATGTCCCTCGTCATCAGAATATTCTGGCCGATGCCCTCGCCTCGTTGGCATCATCTTTAAGGTTCCCTCTAGGAAGATGGTTTGATTCCATTTCCATCTACAAGCGTCACGCCCCTGCAATCGATGACGCTTCCTACGTAGATATCAAGGATAAGATAGCAAGGAAGGCCCTACAGAAAGAAATCCTTCAGAAGAGGGAAATCATGTTGGCAGAATTTGAAGAAGAATTGGCCGACGAGGAGAAACCTTGGTTCTACGAAATTGTCAAGTATTGCAAAGATCAGTCTTACCCTGAAGGAGCCACCACGGAGGATAAGAAAGCCATAAGAAGGGTGGCTCAGAAATACACATTGGTTGGAGGTCTACTGTACAAGAGAAGCCTTACAAGTGTTCTACTAAGATGTCTTGATGACGATGAGGTTTGGAAATGTGTAGAGGAAGCACACTCAGGTGTATGCGGTGGCCATGTAAATAGCCAAATGCTCGCTAAGAAGATCGTTCGGCAAGGCTTTTACTGGCCCACTATGGAAGAGGATTGTGCTATTTATGTCCGTAGATGTGTCAAGTGTCAGCTTCACGTCGATAAAATTCATTCACCATCTTCCTCACTTCATCCAATATCCTCCCCATGGTCTTTCTCCATGTGGGCATTCGACATCATTGGTCCTCTAGGTGATCCAAATTCCCTCACCAAATAGAAATATTTCATCCTCACTGCAACGGAGTACTTCACCAAATGGGCCGAAGCTGAAGCTTACGCGAAAATCAAGGCATCAACAGTCTGCAAATTCATCATGAGGAGCATCCTCGCCAGGTTCGGCGTCCCAAGCACAATCGTCACCGACAATGGGCCACAGTTCATTTCTCAGGACCTTCAGGACCTCTGCAAAAGGTATGCAATTGCATTGTATCATTCATCACCTTATTACCCACAAGGTAATGGCCAAGCAGAGGCCACCAACAAGACATTGATCAAAATCATAAAGAAAACCTGCGAGTCTAGTAAGTTTTCAGACTGGCCAGAAAAGCTTATCGAAGCTCTATGGGCCTATCGCACCTCAATCCGTACCCCCACCGGACAAACTCTGTTTACCCTGACTTATGATATGGAAGTGGTAGTCCCGTACGAGACTCTGATCCCTTCTCTTAGAGTACAATTGGATGAGTAATTTCCCCTCGACGAACGTCGTAATTCACTCCTTGCCCAGTTGGAACTCTTAGATGAGAAGCGGCTGGCCGCTGCCGAGCATGCGCGTGTGTATCAAAATAGACTCGCTCGCTTTTACCAAAAGAAAGTCATTGAGAGAAAATTCAAAGTCGGTGAGATGGTTGTTAAAAGAAATTTTGTCAAACCTGGAGGGCCACATTCTAAACTTCAACCCAATTGGGAAGGACCGTACGTGATTCAGGCTGTGCATCCTGGCAACGCCTACAGACTAGTCGATGCTGAAGGGACCGAGTTATCCCACCCTTGGAATGGGCTTTATCTTAAAAAATACTACCCTTAGATAAGTGTCAAAACAACAACAAAAAATTGAAAAGAAAAGAAAACAACAAAAAATTAAAATAATGAAAAACAACAAAAATATGTATATACAACAACAAAACCCAAAAAAAAAATATATAGAAAAAAAGAGAAAAAAAGAAAAAAAATTCAAAATGTCGATGCCTGGGAGTCACCATGTTGTTAAGTCACTGCATCCAACCTCCATGCTGGGATAGGGCCCATTAAGGCTTGGTAGGCACCGGGTCTTGGTCTGCCAGAACCGTGGAGATCCATGTCCGGCCACATCAGCTTATGCTCGCTCAAAGCAAGCCAACATGTATACACTTACGTATTTTATCAAAAAAAAAAGGGGTTGGTAGCATCACCTACGTTGGGGCATCACCCAGAAGATCTCCAGAAGCTGTAATCTTTATTCTCTTCTCTTCGACCAAATGAGACAGTCGGCGCCCTTAAAACGCTGAGCATGAGAAACCAAAGCTCAAACCCCTTAAGGTGAGAGTAGGATCCATTTCCTCGAGCATCGGTTAGAGCACGAGAAGAGGGCAGTGTCCCCGCAGGCATACAAAAGGGAGCCCACAACGTCAAATGACTACATCTCCCTCGCAAAAAAGAAGCACAAAATCAAAATCAAAAGAAAAGCCTGGTCGTGACCGTGCCTGATTCAATCGATGAAACCCCTCCAAGCAAAAATCTAAATCCACAAAAGGGGCCATGGAATGTAAATGCTCGAGATTTGGTCCGAAGTTGTCCGAAAGGGAAGAGTTAAATGGGCCCTTATTGGCTCGCCGGGTTAACGGTTTTACCGGTCCTCTCAGGAGGTTTACCCCCTACACTCTTCCTTCTTCCTTTGAAGATGAAAGCTCGATGGAGTTTCTGAAGGGTGAAACCTGCCAAGGCCTGCCACCATATTTTAACACACACATATGGTTGTCTACTTTGAAAAGTAAGAGCTATTGCTGCGAAGGAGTCTCTATGTTTCTGGCCGGTCAAGACCCCTGTCTACTACCTTGATGTCTTCTTATTTAACCTTGGGCTTAGGCCGATGCAAGCGCGTCACCTATGGGTGCAACGGCATCTGATTCTGGGTCAGCGTTGCGCGGTTGGTCGTTAGGGTTCCAGGGTGTTCCATCATATACCATCTAGAGTTGTGAGGAGATAGACCCGGGTCGGGCAAATCATTTACCTCAAACACCTTTTGGGTGAATCCATGTGATCGGAAGCAACTGGGAGCCTAAGCATGACATGACGGTATTGTCATCAGGGTAAGTCTTAGCCGGAGGGATTATCATTCGAGGGGTCTAGAGGCCCAAATCAACCTAGATGTGCGCTTAGGATACTTGGGAGGTTAGTAGGAAACCCATGTTCTCATGTAGGTTAGGTGCCGTATGGGTGCTTACCAGGCGTTAGCGACAAAAAAATGATAACAATAAAAATAAAAAAGAGAAAAAGAGAAAATGTAGATATTTGCAAACAAAAAAAATAAATATAACAAAACAACAAAAAGCGCCAGAAAAATAAATAATAAATAAAAAAATAAATCATTTTCGCATGATTGCATTTGTATGCAGCATTTCACTTTGAATTTCGCTTGCATTCGTGTGCCTGTCTGTCCCGTTCATCACCATCGCATTTTCCCCTTGCCTTCATTAATAAAGGCTTGGCCCCTTGACCCGTTATCAAGGACAGTCAAAATGACCACCTGCTTATTGGGCAAGTGGCCAAGTCAGAACAGAAATTCTGACTTGTTTGTTCAGTGATGTGTGCAGGGATTCGAGATGGTAAGAATGAAAATCAACAAAAATAAACCTTTTATGCCATTCCTTCTAGTAATTACATTAAGTTCCACCTTCTCTCTCTACATTACTTGTCTCGTCACTCTCTGGGCAAAACGCTCTCAAGGGTGCTACCCAACTACGAAAAGTGGTACTTCTGCCGCTCTGCACTCCTCTTCCTATCCCCACACCCCGACGTTGATCCGTCGGGGCAGCAAAGAAGCTACTAACACGAAAGCCACGCTCTCGTGCTCTTCGGTAGCGCTCCTCACCATCTCTCAGCCATTGTTCAGCAAGACCAAGACTGGTTCGGAGTTCGAACAGCTGGGCCTCCATGGCCCTTCGTTCCTCCCTTTCAGTCAATCTGTCAGCTCTCTCTCTTTCTCTATCCCTTTCTTTCTCTGCCCGTTCTCTCTCACGGTCTTCCCTCTCCAGTTGAAGGGTGATCCTCAGCTCCATGGCATCTCTAGAAGAGTCGTCGTTAGGACGACGCTGCAGTTCCTCCTCCATCTCTGTTATTCTAGCCTCCCTCTGCGCAGCATGGGCAAGTACATCTTACGTCTCCTTTTCCTGCCAGATGTATCATCTCAGATAGGTGGCAAGGTATGAACAAGGAGAAATCAATAGTGAAACCCCTACCTGTATAGAGAGCATTCCTTCTGCCTCCGCGGCACGCTGTGTGGCACGAGCAAGTTGCTCATGAAGCAAGTCAAGTTCTGAGGTAGGGATCCATAAGCTAGAAGAGACTCCACCGGCTCCCATCGCCGATGAGGCCGCGTCAATCTGGGCGCGCTGTAATCATGAGATGATAATTAGTGGCCGAACACCATGAATCTAGGGTCATAATTAGGAGTGTGCACTGTACATACACCTACCGAAGCACTCAAGGCTCCACGGGTGTCACCCAATTGTTGCTCCGTCTCTGCCAGGCGAGATCGCAAGTTCGCTATCATGGTATCACGGACATCCTGCAGCCATAAGAGTCAGCATTTCCACACACACACAAAAACACCCAAAAAAAAGAGAAAAGAAGAAAAAAAGGGGAGACCCACCTCCACAAGTCCCCGGGGTTGGAGTCGCTCTGCGTACATTGTCTTATACAGACGTAGATAGTTTTCACTATCCTGCGCATGTGATTCCACGATTGTGCCACCCCGTTGCCAGTCTTCATACTGTTCGGGGAACTGCACACACCAATCAATGCAAGTTGCCGGTCCCCATGTCTTTCTTCCGACGCGAGGTGGCGCAGTCGTATCCACCCATTCCTGGGCCAGCCCTAGGGTCCTCATAACCAATCATAGCTGAAGCGGCTCGATTTCATTCAGGCAGTGCATCCAGAGGTACCGTCCGAAACGGGCACGACTTGTTAAAACCCATGGTTGGTCGGCATCGACCATGTCTGCGTAAGGTCTCCAGTTTACCTAGGATAGGTTGTACATACTCGTTTAGCTGGTCAGAATCAAAAACAAAATAAAAAAATAATGCCAAAAAGAATCCCACCATCGCTGCAGGGAACTCCTGTAGCTCGCGTCTTAGCACCATCAGTTGGTAGGTTAGAGGTGCTGCACTCATGATGGGTTGCCACCGCCTGGCTAACGGCACCATCAGTGGTCGCCAATGTCGAGCTCTCCCCATCGGGAGGTAATAATAGCTCCACAGCTGCATTAGCATATGCCATCAGTACCTTAAGTGGACTATTACAAAAAATAAATAAAAAAAATAAAAACAAAATAAAACAAAAAATATACATGGATAAGTGGTGTGAAACCACTCACAGTCATCTCACGGTCTGCCTCTTGGGACAGACCTGTAAACAAGTGCGCCAGCATGGTAGCTCCCCAGGCGTATTGCCCTACTCTTTCCAGGTCTGATAGCAGCTCCAGGAAACGACAATGGATACCGTCTCCTTTCGAGCTCAGTATCAATCTTCCCAGCAAGAAGAGGAGAAATCTCCTCAAATCCATATTAGATCTCTCCCAATTCCCAAAATCCGTGCAGTACACAGCATGACATCCTCTTTCCATCTTTTCCATGAATTCTTCCGAGGACTAATCATCCCGTCGATGAGTATCAGTGAGCCCTAATGCCTCCATGATAGATACCCTAGCTACTAACATGTTCTTCCCACCATCTAGGTCCAACCCCAGTAGCTTCTGGGCGCCTTCTCGGTAGTCCGCATAGGTGACTCCGGTCACTACGTCGCCATCCACCTTGAGGCTCGTGATTCGGACCACATCTTCCAGGCTGGGCACCATGTGCCCCCAGGGCATCAAGAATGCCCGGCTCACTGGGTCCCATCTTTCACGCAAGGCTTGGACCAGGACCAGGTCGAGTTTGATCGGCTCAATCCGCAGGAAGGCACCAAATCCCATCACGTCTAGCCTGGCCTTCTGAAAATCCGGGAGACCCCGGTATGCTGCCACTACTAATTCCCACGAAATATGGGATTTCATCACACTCTGCGCATGCACGAGGAATGGAGAATGGTTTTGTCAAAGGAAAGAAAGAAGGAAAGAAAGGAAGAAAAGAAAAATGAGAAAGGGGGCAGGAAAGCTCAGCTTACAAGTTGTGATTGGGTCCTTTCGCTGAAGTGCCCTTCGAGGTCCGAGAGCTTCCGGGAACTGCTACCACTAGACCTACTCCTCTTCGAGGAATGGGAAGATTCGCCCTCCATCCAGACCTCAGAATTCTGGGTTCTGTAGACACGCTAAAATTGACATTATTTTGAGTATATTTCATATTGCCGTGTAATGCCCCATTTGACCCTCAAATTAGCTTGTTTGAAGTGATTTTTCCCATTTTTATTGAATTTCTCCTATTTTTCCCTATTTATCTCCTTTTTCCTATTTTTCTAGATTTTCTGGGCATTTATCTCATTTTTGAAATTCACGACATGGGGAAGGGCGTGTTTTTATAAAACACAACTTGATCTAGGACGTTTCTTTGAGAAAGGACGCCCACCCTTGAGGGCGTCAATTCTTTTGGTTTGACCGACTTCCCCATTTGAGCTCTTGAAATTAACGCCCTTCCCAGGGGCGCGTTTTTTAAAAGTGGCTTTGATTGAGGCGTGTTTTACATTTTTCAAATATGGGGAGTTTTTATTTCTAAAAATTTGGTTTTTGAGAAACGCCCTTGTGCAGGGCGTGTTTTTAAGAAACGCCCTCTGGGCAGGTCGTCAATTGAACAATTGACGCCCTGAACCAGGTCGTGTTTCACTTTTGTGCTCCGAACGAACGCAGCCTTTCCCAGAGAGACTCCTGCTTCGTTTGGGCTCTTGCCCAGCTTAATCCCCCCTATTTGGGCTCTTGCCCGTTCTTATCTCTTCCGCTTTTGGACTCTTCCCTCCTTATCTCCTTTTCTATCTTATTAATAGAGCTTCTAAGCTCTGTTGATTTTTTTTTGGATTGGGAATACTCCTCCCTCCGTTCTTCTTCTTCTGTTCTTCTTTCATTTCTTTTCTTTTTTGTCTTCTTCTGTTTTCTCTTTTCCTATTCTTTCCTTCGCAGGTTGCTTGGCTAATGAGGGGCTTCACGTTCAAATCTTCATCTCTTGGAAGACTTTCTCCCCATCGAGCATTCAAGCCCAAAAGCAACAAGCTCCTCTTTTATTTATTCTTCTTTTTTTACTATCATCATTCATATGCATGCATGTTCATACACGTTTATATAATTGTTCCAACTCAACCACGTTGAGTACCTCCCCTTTAAGTGCAACTCTTGCACTCTTTCCCCTTATTCTATTTTGCATTCATCATCATATTCCCCACACCCTCATTGCATAGGGGTTTAAGGGTAATCACCCTTAAGGTGTGTTCTTCACTATGATTTCATGATCATCTTTATTTATGAATTGATGCTACACTCACCACATATCTAATGCAATTTTCTTTATTGGTGTTTATCTTTTTTTTTGCAAGGGTAATAAATTGGAGAACTCTCTTCATCAGCCGGCCAATTTGAAGAGAAAGGAAGCGCTCACATCCCCGCACTTTGAGGTATTTTCGCGATCATCCTTTCCCTTATTATTTTCCACTCGAGACCCTCGTATCTCTGGCGATCACAAACTCCTCTTAGCACATCGTGCTATTTCATGCTTTATTCATTCACTTAATATTTCTTTGTTTAAGTGGATTTCTTAGAATCTACAAATTGGCGATCACGGTGGGACCCTTTGTGTTCTTCATCTATTACCCGTTTCCCCTTAGGCACCCGCGTGTGCCGTCTCCCCTATTGCACCCTCGATGCGTCCCCCTTTTGTGCCCCTCGGGCACCCTCCATTGGTTTTGTCCTCTTCCCTAAGTGATTTGTCAGTTTGTTGATTTTTCTTTAAAATCTCCACTTATTTGAAATTTTGATGAGCATGCTTATATCTTATATTTGTTGATTGCCTGCGACTGTGAGTGGTTGTTACTGTTGGCCGTGGATTGAGAATTAACGCCTCTGCCGGAGGTGCCTTTTGATTTCACGCCCTAACCCAGGGCGTGTTGTTTGAAGTTAACGCCTTCTGACAGGGCGTTTGCTATCTGTCTCCAATTATTTCTGCTTGCTTGGTGAATTCACGCCCGTTGCAAGGGCGTCTTTATCTTTATTAGCGCCTCCCTTAAAGGCGTTTTCTTAGATTTGACGCTCGCTGGACAGGGCGTCCTTTTATTTATAGCGCCTCACTCTAAGGCGTATTTCACCCTGCCCCTGGGCCCCTCACGTTGATTCACGACAGTCACACCGTCGTGTCCTTGTTTAGTAGCGCCCCCTTCCAGGGCGTGTTTTTACTGTGGGTTTACAGAACCCGTGTGTGTGACTTGTTCATCATGATTCATGCCTATATTGATTGATCATATTGTGTTGTTTGGCTTATTTACCCTGTTGCATTCATTCTTTGCATTTGGTTCGGGAGACCTCCTCTCTCTTCATTAGGATTCCACACACCCCCTTGGTGAAGGAACGACCCTCCATTGAGCATTCCGTCTCTTTGGACCGGAAATTCCTAAACCAAGCCTCCATAAGTCCCCGCACCCGTGGATTCCCTCACGGACGCCGGGCAGGTTGTACCCTTTTGAAGTCCCGAATTAGTTGGCCTAAACGTGGTGAGAGAGTGTTCCTAGTTGGCATTGGAGTTCAAACCATATTGAAACTAGGTTTCCTCCCCTTGTGTGAATCATCCCAAACTTTGCTAAAATTCATTAATTCACTAAGGATCGAACATAAGAAATCAAGGTAACCATCACAACTTGTGTGTTTCTTTGCAAATTGTTTGCACACTAAATTGCTTGAATGGCTTACTTTGATAGACAAAATAACATGTTCAATTCAATTAATGTTCATGAGGGTGATCAACCTAGCACATCTTATTCCCCTCAGATTCAACATTCTCACCATACTTTCAAAGGACTACGTCCTCACTCTTATGGTGTTACCCGACCCTTGGGCAATGTCCAATCCAATGGTCCTTCAACTCAATTTCGAGCCACTATTCCTATTAAGCCCTCTCGTCCCAATGATGAGAAGGTCTCCCAAATTTTGCATGCATTAGATCATCTTACCCCTCAACAGATCCAAGCCCTTAAGGCCGCTGTTGAGGGTGCATCTCCTTCATCTTCCCCTTCCAATCCTAATCGGGTGGCCCATCACCCACTTCCCTCTTCCACTCATGTTCCTGATCGGGTAGCCCATTACCCATCTCCTTCTATTCACACTCCTCCTCGGGTGGTCCGACACCCGCCTCCTTCTATTCCTCCTCCATCACGGCCCCGAGGCCCATTTACTCCTTGCAATCCGGCCCGTCCGGGTTCTTTTACGGGTCATCCCATTAATTCCCCTCCACGGCCTTTTTATGCGGCCCCTCCTCCTTCAAGGCCTTGCCAGCCCTCGGTTGTTCAAGTCACACCCCTCCAACAATCTCTGCTTGATAAGATTACTTTGATGGAGGAACAAATAAAGAGGGTCACGGCTCCTCCTACTCCAGTCAATCCTCTCCATGCCGCTTTGGACGAGATTACAAAGATGGAGAAAGAATGGAAAGACAGGAGAGATGATTATGGCATCGGCATTCCAAGCAAGCAAGAGCAGGCATTTGAAGAATCCGAGGCAATATACGATGATGAAGCTGCGCAGGCACCCCTTCTGAGTTTCCTTAACTTTCCACTTCCCCCACTTTCATTCGATGAACCCCCTGCTCAGGATGAAACCATCCCTGATCCAACCCCTATTTATGAGACTAATTGGTGTTACGATGATGGGTCGATACTTCAATCACCCACACCGGCACATTGTAAGTCTCCTCCTATCCTTGACACCGCATACATTACACCTCCTCCAGTTACACCATTAACCTCCGCAACACTGGCCTCCCCCAAGCCTTCCACTATTAAACCTCCACCCGTTAAGCCATCTACCTCCACACCATTAGCCTCCATCGAACCCACCATTGAACCTTCCCCAATTAACCTCCCATTACCGCCACCTCGGCCTTCCATTATCCCTTTAAAACCCACTTTGCCTATTCCACCATTTAACCCTTTACCCTTACCCGTGGCTAATCCTGAGCAGGATCCGCCCCTTTTTACACCCGAGCCAATCCCAACTGCTTCCGAGCAAAGGGAGAAACTCGACGTGTTTGAACCTCCGCTTACGCTCACCCATTTGCCTACACTTTCCATCATGCCTCCACCATTCATGGAGCCTTCCGCCTCCGCTTCACCTCCCCTTACTACTCGGAATGGGGGGCCTTCTGCAAGCACAGGTGCCGAAGATAATCAAGAGCCGGGCAGCAAGGATTTGGCCGTGCCATTCAAGATTCAAGAATTCATTTGCCGGATGACAATCCGGGTTATTGTGCCAAGCACGGTCGAAGAAGCCAAGTCGCCGCCATGCCGAGCATTGATGCTGTGTAAGGGCCGGGCAGGGCACCCCTTGTTCCAATTTCCGAATTCCGAATTCATTATTCCTTACAAGGGGCGAATGCCCATTTTGCTCAACTTTCCATATATACCACATTCAATGGGCAACACGATGCTTCCCGTTCCAACTCTCCAACTCCCTCACATTGTTGATCTTTGCCTTCAAAGGGGGTTGCCACTTATTGAAACTCCTTTTATTGGGCCAATTGGCTGTATTCTTTCACTACCGTGGAGGGGCAGTTATCTTGGTGCCGAAAGGCCTTCCGCTATTTCATCCACCTTCTTGTCTATCACATCTTTTCCATGGGCCATTCCCAGGGTTAGGAGGAGGACCTCGTCCTCTCGCCCTTCATATTCTCCATATTCTTTGCATCCCATTGCATTCGCGCATTCATTGCATTCATCGCATCCATCCCATTGCATGCATTTGCACCTCCTGCTTCACGGGTTTCCAAACCCGTATCTTCTCCGCCTTCCGGTACCGCCGGATATTCCGCATTTCTCATCTTATTCATATTCATCTTTTTGTCCACTCTCCTTGGGGCATCGCGTCCCTTTTCCTGCTATTTCCCTGGAACCTCCAGGAATTTTATCTCTCCTCTTTGGGCATCTCGCCCTTTCTGATTCTATTCCTCCGGAACCTTCGGACTTTCCCCTCGGGCATCGCGTCCCTTTCCATTCTCCGGAACCTCCGGACCTTTCTCTTGGGCATCGCGCCCCTTTCCACCTTCCTCCTCCGGAACCTCCGGATTTTCCCCTTGGGCATCGCGCCCCTTCTCATTTGCTTCCTCCGGAACCTCCGGACTTTCCTCTCGGGCACGACTCCCCTTTCCACCTTTTTCATTTCCTTCCTCCGGAACCTCCGAATTCTCCGTCTTATTCTCTCTATCATCTTTTCGTCTCAGGGCATCGCGTCCCTTCTTTTGTCATCCCTCCGGAACCTCCGGACCCTCCATCTTTCTTCCGATTCATCTTTCTAATCTTCCTAAACATCACATCCTTCATTTTTTTCTTCCTTTTCCATCATCTTTTTCCCTATTTCGTCTCAGGGCATCGCGTCCCTTCTTTTGTCATCCCTCCGGAGCCTTCGGATTTTTCCTCTCATGATTCTCCTCTGCCTCCGGACCCTCCAGATCCGCCTCTTTCCATCTACCAATTTCTTCTTCTAATTCCTCCTGATTCTGGGTCCGACCCGACTTCTTCCACATCCACTGCCTTGGGCATCTGCCCTTTCTCCCACTACTTTCGAGGCTTTAGTCCTCACCGCTCTTCTTGATTTTTCGCTTCTTCTGTAGACTGTTCCATGTGATCAGGGTCTCCGCGCCTTAGTGAGGGAGTTCTAGCCCTCGCCTCTTTTCTTTTTTTTCCTTATTCGTCTGAGTCTGGTCTTGGCACCACTCCTTCTTGTTAAGCCACTCCCAAAATCCTTTGCTTCCAATCCTTTTGACTACCAAAGAGGACAAATCCCACGATGATCAACCTCGCCTCTGACAGCTGCTTCTACAAAGGTTGCAAGGTAACATATTGGCGTAAGTATGCATTTTAATGATATCATTTTCTCATTACTTCACGCATGATTTTCAAAATCAAGTGCTTCTTAACGAGATTAAGAGTGGTGTTTTAAACCTTTATCTTAAGCTTTTGTTTAATTGAAATCATTCTCAAAAGAGTCCTTTAGGCTTATTTTTTTGCAGCACCTCTGGTTAATAAAAACCCGCGCTGGGAATTCAACATTCTCGCCCCGCTTGTTAAGAGCAACCCTTAGTTGGGCACCGCACACACTTCACGGCGTCCTTAGCTGGCTCCTTTGATAAAAACACCGTTGCTATCTTGGCCATGCCATGAGAATATCTGAAAGTCTTTTCTCTTCTTTATTCGGCCACATGCAGGGGCAAGAGGTTGACGGATGAGATGACCAACCTAGGTAATCCCCAATACGAGAGGAGTCTCAAATAGGGGCAGTCTTGACCCAAAATCAACATCAATATGAGTTTTCATATGAGTTTTCATGATATACATCTAGCCAAAAGGGCTATTATAAAAATCAAGTCAGAATTTCGATAAAAGCAAAAGTATGAATTATGGCATGACAAGAGTGGCAAAGTCCCCGCAGGGAAAACCCTGGTCGTATGCATGTCAAGGGTCTAAAAATCAAAGGCACAAAGCCCCGGCACAACAGACTACCTCTTTGAAGGGAACACCTTGGAAAGAATTCAAGTCCCGATATCTCCCATCCTGCATAAAGCTTATCCACAATTGTTCTTCTCTTCTCCCTCCAAGACCGAATGTTTCTCAGGTATGGCCTTGGTAGGAGCACCGTTAATCAAGGGCAGTCAATTATAGGACGCCACTTTCAATGCACGCCTAGCTTTGGGTAATTTTAGCGAAAAGGGAAGGAACTAGGACCCCTAGCCAGTGGTTCAAAAACAACCCTTTGATGCTGCATTAACAATGTCTAAACCAAAATCCACAAAAAATTGAATATTTCCTGAGCAAAATCAAACAAAAAATTGAATACTTTCAAAATTCATAATAAAAATTCAAATATTTTTCAAAATTCATAAAAATTCAAATATTTTCAAAACTCATAAAAATTTGCATATTCCAAAACTCATAAAAATTTGCATATTCCAAAACTCATAAAAATTTGCATATTTCCAAAATCTAAAAATTTGCATTGTATTTTCTGATGGTGTTTTCTAGGAACAGCTTTGCAGAGACCAAGAGCACAGGATGAGTCCTATCTCCACTCATTACTATCAATCTATTGATTCTCCCGATATTCTCATGACATGCCACCCTGGGCATTTTTGGTTATCACCTCCTCATATCTTTTTTGGTTATATCTCCTGATTATCATATCTCATGATTATTCATCTCCAAATCTTTCAATCAACTCCTGCTCGTTTCATCTGATTACTCCGCCGATGGGCATTATCAGATCTTGATCATTTAACTCCAAAAACTTGATTAGTCAGATTGTCATCCTCATGACAAACAACAAATAATGATGCTTTGCTATGCCATGATTTGACTTATGCTGTTCATGATATATGCTATGATTGGTTGCTTTGATTCATGCTATGCATGCTATGATTTATTCATTGCTTGTTATATCTTGGCTAATGAATTTTTGAGCGCAGGATAAGAGGCTCTTGGTCCCGCCGGCAGGGCATCATCACTCAAAGTCCCACGGTGCTTGCAGCTCAGTTCTCAGTTCCCATGCTTATTGATATCACCATCTCCCTGTATGCATTCTACTATATGTTACATATGTTACTAGATCATATCAAGGACCTTGTGGCTTTGGTAAATCTGGGATTTGAGTTCCCCTTCATCAAAAACAATGATGATTCCAGAGAAGTCTTAGTCACACGGATAGGCCGTTGAGCCGTCCAAGACTGGGGACGATGGTTCCCTTTTTACGAGTTGGTGCATGGATAAACGAGCTTCGGCTTAGTATCAGCTCGCAGAATTGGTTTCTTGACCCAGTCTGGGCAGTTTAACAATATTATCATTGATTATATTATATTTTCATTTGTTATTTTCCCTTTAGCCCAGCATGCATTCATGTAGGACTTTGAATTAACATTGGAAAATCATTCTGATAAGCTGATGTTGAGAGTTGAATTGATCTTAATCTTTCTCGATATGAGATTTTCATTGTCGAATTGGATCCTCAGTTCGTTTTGTTGCTGTTTTGGGTGATTTTCTCGAGAGCTCCTTGTTTGGATTTTTATCATCTTTTTTTATCTCCTTTCCTTTGATCCACCTTGGCTGCAGCACGTCCACTGGCTGGTAACCGCTCCCCAATGGTGAAACTTACAGGTTTGTGACCTGGGGTACTTCCACCGCGCTGGAAGTTGATCATTTTATTTTATCTCCTTCGTGCACCGCGTGCACATTCCCCTTTTTCCAAACATTGTTGATTTCGTTGGATTTCCCGAGATTTGCTTCATCTCGTGCTTTTGATTTGATTCTCATCAAGTGATGTTGATTGCGTGTCTCATCACACCTTGGCATCTACTTTTCAGTTTGCTACGCTCCCTTGCAAAGCAGACGCCAAGGCGGGGCAGCTGTAGACACGCTAAAATTGACATTATTTTGAGTATATTTCATATTGCCGTGTAATGCCCCATTTGACCCTCAAATTAGCTTGTTTGAAGTGGTTTTTCCCATTTTTATTGAATTTCTCCTATTTTTCCCTATTTATCTCCTTTTTCCTATTTTTCTGGATTTTCTGGACATTTATCTCATTTTTGAAATTCACGACCTGGGGAAGGGCGTGTTTTTATAAAACACGACTTGATCTAGGGCGTTTCTTTGAGAAAGGACGCCCACCCATGAGGACGTCAATTCTTTTGGTTTGACCGACTTCCCCATTTGAGCTCTTGAAATTAACGCCCTTCCCAGGGGCGCGTTTTTTAAAAGTGGCTTTGATTGTGGCGTGTTTTACATTTTTCAAATATGAGGAGTTTTTATTTCTAAAAATTTGGTTTTTGAGAAACGCCCTTGTGCAGGGCGTGTTTTTAAGAAACGCCCTCTGGGCAGGTCGTCAATTGAACAATTGACGCCCTGAACCAGGTCGTGTTTCACTTTTGTGCTCCGAACGAACGTAGCCTTTCCCAGAGAGACTCCTGCTTCGTTTGGGCTCTTGCCCAGCTTAATCCCCCCTATTTGGGCTCTTGCCCGTTCTTATCTCTTCCTCTTTTGGACTCTTCCCTCCTTATCTCCTTTTCTATCTTATTAATAGAGCTTCTAAGCTCTGTTGATTTTTTTTTGGATTGGGAATACTCCTCCCTCCGTTCTTCTTCTTCTGTTCTTCTTTCATTTCTTTTCTTTTTTGTCTTCTTCTGTTTTCTCTTTTCCTATTCTTTCCTTCGCAGGTTGCTTGGCTAAGGAGGGGCTTCACGTTCAAATCTTCATCTCTTGGAAGACTTTCTCCCCATCGAGCATTCAAGCCCAAAAGTAACAGGCTCCTCTTTTATTTATTCTTCTTTTTTTACTATCATCATTCATATGCATGCATGTTCATACACGTTTATATAATTTTTCCAACTCAACCACGTTGAGTACCTCCCCTTTAAGTGCAACTCTTGCACTCTTTCCCCTTATTCTATTTTGCATTCATCATCATATTCCCCACACCCTCATTGCATAGGGGTTTAAGGGCAATCACCCTTAAGGTGTGTTCTTCACTATGATTTCATGCTCATCTTTATTTATGAATTGATGCTACACTCACCACATATCTAATGCAATTTTCTTTATTGGTGTTTGTCTTTTTTTTTTTGCAAGGGTAATAAATTGGAGAACTCTCTTCATCGGCCGGCCGATTTGAAGAGAAAGGAAGCACTAACATCCCCGCACTTTGAGGTATTTTCGCGATCATCCTTTCCCTTATTATTTTCCACTCGAGACCCTCGTGTCTCTGGCGATCACAAACTCCTCTTAGCACCTCGTGCTATTTCATGCTTTATTCATTCACTTAATATTTCTTTGTTTAAGTGGATTTCTTAGAATCTACAGGTTCCTCCTCTCCCGTGGGAACTTGTACCCTTCAAGTTGGCTCTCGATGTCCCTGGGAGAACGAAAGGGGCAGATATTTATAGAAATGGGAGAAGTGCAGGCCAAGATTGCCTCCGCCACCTTTGACGATAGCCCTCACGATAAGCCACCTACCCTGCGGTCCCATGTGTCAGGGTGACCGATTGGACAGTGTAATATGATGACCCGCTCCCTATGTTGTTAGGGATGCCCTGTCATGATGCAGAGGTCATACGGGAAGCTTGAAAGATCAGCCCATGAGAAGGGGCTAGAGCCGTCATTATTGACTTCGGCAGCGGATTTCCGTATGAAAGAGGATCGGAGCGAGACATGAGTCCCCGTTTTCGGACGGGATCTCAACAAGCACGTCACATGGGAACAGTGCAAAGGAGAAGAAGCGTAGGAAGGAAGGAACGCACGAGAGGACCAATGAGCAATAGGGACATAAATCATTCCATTCATAGGTCTACATAAACTGTCATAAACATCACAATCATAGAGAGGAGGCGTATGCTAGCTCGCCAACTCTTTCCATCACACTCACGCATATCCCTCTAGGCGTCCCTCTGCTCCCCCCTAAGGTGAGGGTCCCTCAGGGGCCTTCTGGAGCCCCGTACAATAGCAGTCCCCTCACCCTGTGGCAACTGCTCCACAGCAGCGGCCCGCTGCTGATCCCCTGGAGTGGCGAAGAAGCCACCGACAGAAAGGTGGCCAGACTGGCGGAGTCGCACCCCAAACTCTCGTGCCCTCTCGTAATTCGCCTCCATGTTCTCTAGCCTTTGTCCCGTAGCTCGAAGGCCTAGCTGGAGCTCCCTCACCTGGACCTCCATGGCTCTTCTGTCCTCTCTCTCCTTCTCCCTCTCCAGCCTTTCTCTCTCCGCCTCTCTCTTGGCCACCTGGAGGAACACCCTCAACTCTAGGATGTCCAGATGTGGCCTCTCCTCACTGTGACGCCGCAGCTCCGCTACAGTCACTACCCAGGCATCACGCTCCTCTTCAGCCCGGGTCGCGCGGGCCACCGCACCGGTAAGTTGCTCTCGGAGGGAGGCAATCTCCATAAAAGGGGCCGAGGAGCTGGAAGACGCGCCGCTAGCCATTCCCACCATCGCTGCCTGCTGGGCACGCTGGAACAAACAAACAACGGCCGTCGGCTAAGCTTCAAAAAAAAGAAACTAAATAAAAATTGTAGCACTTAACTTACCAGGATCGACAGTTCCTGTTGAGTGACAGCCAGCTGCCGCCTAGCCTCTGCCAGTTGGGCACGCAAGCCATTGATGTCGCGCGTATCCCCGAGTTGGAGAGGTCCCACATGACTCTCCCTCCGCTGCCGCTGGAAGTCGGCACTGTCATGCACCAATACGCTCCCTTACTGCCCAGGGAGACGTATGCGCCAGTCCTCGAGCTTCGTCTTGCCGCGACTCTCCTTCCTGACACGGCTCGGCTCATCAGCGCTTGCCCATTCATAGGCCAAGCCCGGGGTCCTTGCCATGCCCTACACCAAGAAAGAAGGGTCTTACGTCAAACAACGAGAACGCGTCTCCTGTCAAGGACGCGTCAATCATTTGAGTGCAACACTCGCCGAACCCTTTTTCCCTCTCACATGGCTTGCTCAAAACTCAAAATAGATCAAAGAGGAGAAGATCGAAGGACATACCGGGCCGTGTTCACCTCCCTCCGTGCCATGGGCCCCTCGGGTCCCTCAAGTACCCGAAGAGGCCCTTCCTCTTCCATGGACGCCTCTCTGTGCTCTCGCGCGTCCCTCCTCGGGTGAGGAGTTCCTCGCCCCTCTCGCCCTTCATCACGATTTGGCCCACCAAACTCCATCGATCGAGAATGGAAGAAGACGAAGATGGGCAAGCAAATCTCAACGGGAGGCGGGCTCATTTGCGGGCAAGGCACGGAAGAAGAAGGGCTGCCTGGCGCTTTAAATTTAAATTTGAAAGTTAAGACGCGTCCCCGCGCCTGGGCGCACCCAAAAGGAGAAAAGAAAAAAAAAGAGGATCCCTCCATGCAAGGCATAGTTCCCTGCTTTTCAGGGTAAGGTCCCGAGAAGCGTGCCTCGAAACAACTCGGTGCAAGAGAAGAAGCGTGGAAAATGGAAAGTGCATACGACCAAATTAACCATTTCATTACACATAAGCAAATATTCAGTTATACATCATAAAGTGAGGAAGGTGGGGTGTACAAGCAACTCTCTAACTCTCGCTACCACCCTCCTGATCATCTCTCTCCTCCCTCCTCTGACGGGGATCCCTAGGGGGCCTCCGCGAACTCTGAGAGGCGGTGCTCGCCTCGCCCTGTGGTGGCACGCCAGTCTCGAAGGCGCGGTGACGCTCCTCGGCCGAAGAAACTAGGAAGCTGCCCATGGAGAAGGAACCAGACTGACGAAGTCGCGCCCCGCGCTCCTTCGCCCTCTGATACCGCTCCTCGCTCTCCCGAAGCCTCCCTCCGCCGTGCCGAGACTCAATCGGAGCTCCATCAGCTGGGCCTCCAGAGCCCTCCTCTCATCCCAGTCTCGCAGTCGCTCCGCCCTCCTGTCCTCCCTCTCTCTCTCTCTCTCCCTCTCCCTGTCCTCCCTCTCTCTCTCTCTGTCCTCCCTCTCTCTCTCTACCTCTCCCTCTCCCTCTCCATGTCCTCCCTCTCTCTCTCCATGTCCTCCCTCTCCCTCTCTCTCTCTCTCATCGCCTCTCTCCTCGACAGCTCGAGAGCAATCCGTAGCTCCAGCACGTCGCAAGGAAGCTCCTCAGCCTCCCGTCGTCGCTCCTCCTCTAGCTCTGCTATCCGCGCGTCACGCTCTGCCACCCAAGTGTCGCGGGCATCGCGCTCCTGCTCGGCACGGACTGCACGAGCCAAGGCATCCTGAATCTCTGCCACCTGCAAAAGCCCACATGCCCCATAAGAGGTCAAGAAAAGCAACTAGAAAGAAAGTCGGGGTCAAGCAAGCACTCACTCGAGCCTCGCGCTCGCCCTCGGCCTCCTCAGCCCGGGCCACCGCGTACGCCAGCTGCTCCTGAAGGGAAGAGACCTTCGGAGGAGGGCCCCGCGAACTGGAACCCGCTCCACCAGCCATGCCGGCTGTCGCTGCCTGATGGGCCCGCTGAAACACAAGAGCAAACGACAGTCGGTGGCTAAGCATCGAAAATCCAGGTCAAAAAAAAATGCATCATACATTGCATAGACTCACTAGGATCTCTAACTCCTGTCGGATGGCCGCCAACTGCTGCCTGGCGTCCGCCAGCTGGGCACGCAGGTCGACAATCATGTTATCACGAGCATCCTGCATTTCACATAGGAAAGTGTCGCATGCATATGCATATAGGAAAAGAAAAATCTTCATCTCACACTTACCCCTGCCGCCCCACCGAGGTGTAGACGCTCCCCGTACGTGGCCCAGTACCGTCTCAGGTAGTCGGTGCTGTCCTGCACATGGGACACCACTGGGACCCCGCCCTGCTGCCAGTCCTGGTACTGCGCAGGGAAGCGCATGCGCCAGTCCACGACCTTCGCCTTCCCCCGGGTCTTCTGCCCGACGCGGACCGGCTCATCTACCTCGACCCACTCCTGGGCTAACCCCAATGTCCTCATGACCAGCCTAAGCCGCAGCGGCTCAATCTCGTTCAGGCAATGGACCAACATGTCCCGCCCGAAATGAGGACGAACCGCTATGACCCAAGGCTGGCCAGCATCGGCCATGCCCAGGTAGGGCCTCCACACCACCTGCATCGCCATACATGCATCATATTAGTTGCCATTTTACTCAATTGAGTCACATAAAAACAAAAATAATCATACGCATCATACCATAGCCTCGGGGTACTCGGTCAGCTCCCGTCGAAGCGACGCCAGTTGGTAGCCGTGTGGTGCCGCAACCATGACCGGCCTCCATCGCCGCGCAAGGGGCACGGCTCTCCTGTTCCCCTGCCTGGCTCTTCCCATCGGGAAGTAGTAGTAGCTCCACACCTGCATCCATCATACATCATTAGCACGAATAATCGCATATTTAACTACGGTAAAATGCATAAATAAAATATTTATCTGGAGAAAAGGTGCGAAGCCGCTGATTGTCGTCTCTCTCTCTGAAGTATGGGAGAGATCGGCGATCAAGTGGGCAAGTAAGGCTGCTCCCCACGCATAGTCCCCCACTCTGTCCAGGTCCGCCAGGATCCCAAGGAAGCGGCAGTGGATGCCGTCCCCCTTCGTCCCCAGCAGAAGGCGGCCCAGGAAGAAGAAGAGGAACCTCCGGAGGTCTAGATCCACCAGCTCCTGCTCGCTCGGATCCTAGGTGAAAGCTGCGCGGGCGTCTCCCTCCATTCGTACCAAAAACTCTGCCCCAGTCTCGCTAAACCGCTGGCGCGGGTCAACGAATCCGAGCGCCTCCATAATCTCTACCCGGCCGACTACCCTACTGTCTCTGTCGGTCGCGCTCGTCTCCAGCCACAGCAAGTCCAAGGCACTCTCTCTGTAGTCGGGGTAAGTGACCCCGATGACTGCCTCTCCATCCACTCGTAGCCCGGTGATCCGAGCTACGTCCTCTAGTGTCGGCACCATGTGCCCCCAGGGCATCAGGAACGCCCGGCTCGGCACGTGCCACCGCTCCCTCAACGCCTGGATGAGAGGAAGGTCAAGCCGGAAAGGCTCAATCCTCAGGAACGCTCCAAAGCCCATGGCGTCCACCCGTGCCCTCTGGAAGTCTGGCAGCCCCCGATACGTTGCTACCACCAGGGACCAGCTGATCCGGCTCTTCATCACGCCCTGCACATCACAAAATAAACAAACAAAAGGAAACACATCAGAATCATGAATGATAAATAACAAAGACTGCACATATTTATTTTCTATTTATTTTCCCTAAAAAAATATTTTTTTAATAAGGCATCCAACATACTAGACGCTTTCTTATTTATTTATTTATTTATTTTATATAAATATACATATAATATAAATAATAATATATGAAGGCGTCCAAACATCTGGACGCTTCCATATTTTGTTTATATTTTTTTAATTTAATAAATAAAAAATAAAAAATAATAATAATATAATAATAAAAATTTAAGGCGTCCACATAAGCGGACGCCTCCTTTTTTATATATATTTATTATATACGTAATAACCCCAAAAAATAATAAATAAAATAAAACAAAAATAAAAAAGAAAAGATTGAGGCGTCCAGGCCCCTGGACGCCTCCTTCCCTCACTCCCCCCACCTTCTAAACACCGCCTCTCGCCCCATTTCACGCCTAATAAAGCAACAGAGTGGGATTCTGAGGGGCTTACCGGGTCGTGCTCATCCTCCCCCGCGTCGTCGGGGCCCTCAGGACCCTCCACGGCCAAGGGAGGTGCCTCCTCTTCCGCGGCAACCTCCTCCTCCACGGCAGCCTCCTCTGCATGATCCCTCGACTTCCTCGGACGACGAGCAAGTCGTTTCCGCTTCTCTCCACCCTGGCTCGGGCCTCCTTGCTTCATTAGGAACTGAGAATGGTTCGTTCAGAGTAGAATGGGTCGTTGGAATGAACAGTGAAAGAGAAAAGGGGGTGGGAGCCCCCTTTTATAAAATTTCATCCCTCTTTGGGGCGTCCAGGCGCCTTGACGCCCCCATAAAAAATTTTAATTAAAAAAATTCATAAAGTTTGGGGCGTCCAGGCCCATGGATGCCCCCATAAAAAAAATATTAAAAAATTCAAAAAAGTTTGGGGCGTCCAGGCGCCTGGACGCCCCCATAAAAAAATTTAATTAAAAGAAAATTCAAAAACTTTGGGGCGTCCAGGCCCCTGGACGCCCCCCCCCTTTAAAAAATGTGTATATATATGATCATAATATGAATAAATAAGAAAAAAGAAAAAGAAAAAAATAATAATAATATGATAACAAATGTGAACAATGGTCCAAAATGTCAAATGCCAGATTTTATTCCATCAAAAAGTAAAGTGAGCTACATCAGGGGCTTAGGAACTCTAGGCCTTAGCTTCCCCAGTTTGGTTACATAAGTCCTCCACAGCTCACATTCTTCCTCCACGTGCGCTAATGCCTTTCCCGCAACACTTGTCTTCCACGGTGCTTTAATGGCCTTCGCTTCCTTCGCATCCGCTTCTGTGCCCAGCTCCCTCTTCTTCAAAGAAACGATGCCGGTTAGCAGTGGGAACGAGTGGCGTGGAATGCCGATCTGGATGCAGCACCGATGCGCGTTGTAAAGAACAAACTCCGTCGCGCCAATCAGTTGGAGTTCAGCTTCGGGAGTAGACCGCGTGAGGAGTTCAAGCGAGAGTAGGCATGCCGGTGCACAAGTGAAGAAGCTTTGTGTCATGGTTCTGAAATGAGACCGCCAGTCTTCACGTTTCCTCAGCCACGGAACACGGTTCGCTATGGTACCACCGAAGCCTAACACATCGGCTATGTGATGAAGGGGGCTCTGTTGAAAGAGCTTTGAAGCAGTCGGCATCCCCTCGCGGTGGTCAAATTTGAAGTGCAAATCAATCCAGCAACTCAGAACAAGTGCGCAACCGAGAGGATGCTTACCCATGCTAGAGGCAGTAAGGCCACTGTAAAGGTAGGCGAGGACAGCGGGTCCCACCCTCTTTCCACTCCAAATCCCGCAGATGGCACTCAATTGGTCTTCTTCCACTATGTTGTCGGTATAAGGGAATAAGAGGGCACCCGCCAAACAGATGGTAAACCCCTTCATGATTCCTTTCAAGTGGTTATCGTCTGGCGACCCTCTCAGGGCATCCATGACCCATTCCGCGAGCTTTTGTAAATCAATTCCCTTTTGAGTGCGGACCTTTCTGGCTGCGCTAGGCGGTATGAAGCTTTCGAGGACACTCTCGGAAGTCACCCTTGTCAGCATCCGCATAACCTTTGTCTTCCCGTCGCTCTTGAATTTCTTCAGTTCGAGCAGAAGTTCCACCACCTCGAGAAGGATGGTCACCTCGAAGGTCGGGAAGATGAAAGTGTGGGTCTGGGGATGCCAAATCTCCACCAATGCGCCCATAGTAGCCCAGTCCATGCGAATCCTCTCGTAGTGCTTGGCATGAATAAGGAGTCCCTGAAGATGCCACCTCGTGAGTATGGCCCTCATGCCAATGGAGATGTTGAAAGTTAGCTTCGAAAGCCACGGCAGTTTGGAGAACTTCCTCGGGCCTGGGAAGAGTGGATACGGCTTGAAAGAAGAAGAAGGATAAGGAAGGAAAAGAAGTGAAAAAAGAGTTCGCGCGAAGAATTTGAAATGAATCAGCTTACCATATGCGACTGGATCATCCCACTCAGATGACCTTCAAGGTCGTAAAGTCGCCTGATCTCACCGCTAGGCCTGCTCCTCTTCACAAGGTGGGAAGACTCTCCTTCCATCTTGAAAATCCCTAGATTCTCCTCTCCTCCTCTTCTTGAGCTTTCAAAGCTCTCCTTGATGCATTTGGCTGAACTAGCCTAAGGAGGGTACTTATAGGAAAGGAGAGGCGCTACAGGACGGAACATGTCACATCAGTGGTCAGTCGTCGAGGTTTTGTCTGGATCTCCCTTGTACTGTGGTGCGATTCTATTATGATTCTGTTGCTTTCTGATCTATGCTGCTTTGTGCAGGTTTTACTAACGGACATCTTTGTCCCATCTCCTGTCCCACCTTTCGGTAAGTGGTCCCACCATGTCATGCATCATATTAAATGATACCTACGCTATTAGAACATGTCAAGGACCTTTCGACCCGAACGATTCTGGGATTTGAGTTCCCCTTCAACAAAAACAGTGATGATTCTAGAAGAATTTGGGTTGTACGGATAGGCCGTTAATTTGTGATAGCGTGGGGACGACGGTTCCATTCGGTGAGTTAGTGCGTGGATAAATGAGCCCCGGCTCAGTATCAGCTCACTGGATCAGTATCCTGACCCATTCTTAACAAGTTGATAATATTATCCTTGACTATTTTCTATTTTTGTTTGTTTTAAATTTTCTTTAAACCAACATGCATTCATATAGGACTTTGATTTTACTGTGGAAGATCATTAAATACGATTCGATCGTGACAACCACTGTGCTTCAATTCTTGCAAAATATGAGATATTCCACTCCGAATAAAACGTGGAGTTTCCTTGAGACGGCCCTACGTTGTTCTTCCAAAAGAGACCCTTGTTTGGACTGACCCTCAGATATTCCTCTGCTTTTTACCTTATTTGACCCACCTTGGCCGCAGCACTTCCACATTGGCTGGTAACCGCTCCCCAAAGGTGAAACCTGCAGGTTTACGACCCAGGTACTTCCACACCGAGAAGTTGGTCTCCTTTATGTTCGTGCCTGAGTGCACATCTCCCCCTCCCTTGTTTGATCTCTGTTCAAGCAATCGTCAAATTTGGAAGACCTTCTTCAAGGTCGCCTCATTGAGAATCCGTGAAAGATTCCAGACAGTAATGTCAAAAGCGTGTCCCATCGCACCTTGGCATCAACTTTTCAGTCCATTCCCACTCCATGTCACTTCACTTCGATACCATTCCATTACGTGTCACTCCCTTGCAAAGCAGACGCCAAGGCGGGGCAGCTGTAGACACGCTGTTTCTGACATCCCCTGAGAAAATCTCATATTACTATATGACGCCCCGCAGTGGCTTTCGCACCTGAATCGCTTGAGTGCTTCCTATATATTCTTGAGCCTTTTTCGTCCCTTTGAGTGGGTAACGTAACACCCCTGCAACATCCGAAAATCGCCTCGTCGTAGAAATCATGCAGCATACGGACGGCATCACCACCGATCGGACGCATCAGAAGATTCCGGAGACAAGAATTGTCCGACGGACGGCTGCCGACGCCCTTTCGGGGGAATCCGGGGGGTCTTCATGGAGGCGTCCAGGCCCCTGGACGCCTCCATTAATTTAAAAATATATACAAATATAAAAAATAAATAAAAAATGAAAAATCATGAAGGCGTCCAATTGTCTGGACGCCTTAATCAATGACAAAAATAAAAAAATGAAAAATATAAAATAAAAGAATAATATTCTTGAAGGAGTCCAGGGCCCTGGACGCCTTCATTATCCGGCTCACAGATGCCCCCGATCCGCCGATCGATCTGGAAAAATCCAAAAACTTTGAGGCGTCCAGGTGCCCGGATGCCTTCAATCTCCAACATCCGGACAAACCGAACCGCCGCTCGATTTGACGTTGTGCAAAAATCCAAGAATGTGAAGACGTCTTGCCAGCCAGACGTGCCCACTGATGAGTCACGGGTGCCAACCAAAACCACGCGTTGTACCAAACCGCGTGCGACTTTCGGCGGGGTTCCGGTGGGCTGTTATGAAGGCGTCCAACTGCCTGGACACCTTCTTGAAAATATTCAGAATAAAAAAATAAAAATAATAAAATATTCATTTTGCCTCAGTGGAGGCGTCCAGGCCCCTGGACGCCTCCATCCTCCATAGCTCTATAAATAGAAGACCCCCCCCTCAGTCCGAGGGAGAGCTTCTAAGAGGTCCGACAGGTTGCCGGATCTTATTTCTAACCCGTGGGTCTTTTGTAGGGGGAGGTTCTACCGGATTCTCGGGTGCCCGCGCTCGCAGGACGAAGGCTGTCTTCATCCACCGTGCTTCCACGCCGTCCCTACGCTGCCGAAGCTCCGTCGGATTTCGTCATCGGCACATCCAATAAGCCAATCCTTTCCTTTTCTTCGTAGTTCTTTTACATTCATCATCTCGCATCCTCAATCTCCCTTTATAAGGAAGCCTTCTTTTATATACCTCTTTGCATAATTTCATTCATCATTACATTTTCCTCCTACTCGTGTCTGAGAGGGGTTTAAAACCACACCAACCAGGTGTGTGTCCTGCCACGATTTCATCACTTGTATTGCAAAAAATTGATACTACACTGTCATTTTCTAATTCTATTTATCTAATGACTGTTGTTTTGCAAGGGTAACTGAAGAAAGCCCTCTCCGTCGGCCGGCCGAAGGGGGAGGAAGAAGCAACCCGCCACTTCCTGCTAGTGAGGTAGGCGCGATCACTCTTTATTTTTGGGGTCCTCGACCCCTGGCGATCACATCATAGTCTCGAGGCCGCGGCAAGTAATTTACCGCAATGGAAGTTTGAATTCTATCTGCTCCTTGTTATATCTTGAGCTGCTTTTATACCTGCCATATTCTCGAGGCCGCGGCGAGTCACTTCCCGCAATGGCCGTTTAAATTCTGTCATTTATACCCTGTTATATCTCTATTCTGCTATATTCTCGAGGCCGCGGCGAGTCACTTCCCGCAATGGCCGTTTGAATTCTGCTTATTTTTATATCTTGTTATATCTCTATTGTTGCTATATTCTCGAGGCCGCGGTGAGTCACTTCCCGCAATGGCCGTTTGAATTCCGCTTCTTTTTATATCTTGTCATATCTCTATTCTGCTATACTCTCGAGGTCGCGGCGAGTCACTTCCCGCAATGGCCGTTTGAATTTTGTCTGCTCCTTGTTATATCTTGAACTGCTTCCATATCTGCTATAATCTCGAGGCCGCAGCGAGTCACTTCCCGCAATGGCCGTTTTAATTCTTGCTATTTAATTTCCGCACCATTCCCATCTCCTGAGGCCACGGCGAGTCACTTCCCGCTATGGCCGTTTAACCCCCATATCTTGCTATATCGCATCTATCCCGCATGCCCTGCCGGAGCAATCTCCCGTGGTGGCCTCTTCTCTCCTCTTCCCGTGTTGCAGCAAAACAAAACGAGACCGCGCGCTCCGCATCATTTCTCAACCGCGTGACGTCGCTCACAGGCTGGAGGTCAGGAGATCCAGCAGGAGGTTCAGCGGGAGTAGGAGGAGCATAGTAGAGCGCCACCTGCGGCCACCGAGGCAGCGGATGCTGCGAGGTTTCCGGGGGCCGAGGATTTCTTCCGTGGCATGTACCAGCTTATGTGATGTTGGCCTACAACCAGTTGCAGGGTACGGCTTGGGAGTTGTCTTCCGAGTGAAAGATGTCTTTCCAACTTCGTCCACTTGAGCAGATTACGTGGAGTGACTTTGTCAGTGCTTTCGAGCGTACCTACTGTCCAGAGTATATTGCTACGCAGCGGATGCGTCAATTTTTGGAGCTAGTCTAAGGCGACATGTCCGTGTTGCAGTACAGGGCCCGATTTGTTGAGCTAGGGCGGTATGCACCTCATATCATGGAGCATGAGAGGGTGAAGACCGCACAGTTCATACAGGGCTTGAGGCAGGAGCTGAGGCACCATCTGATCGCGAATGCGGCAACTGATCTGGAAATAGCGTCTCGTGTTGCGGCTTCCTTGGAGATGGATATGCAGAGGACTCGAGGACCGATTAGCCAGGGGCAGTCTTTGTCGGGTCGCAGCCAGCAGTCGCCTACCCAGCAGTAGGGTTCCTTTCAGCATGGGTCGAGTGGTTCAGGAGCGCCGGCACCAGCAGCATCGGCGACAGGATCTGTGTCTTTTGGTTTGAAGGTCAAGAAGTTCCTCAGGAAGAGTTTCCGGAAGAAGAAGCACAAGGATCAGGGGCAGACATCATCGGGCAGTGTACATCAGTGTGGACGCGGGGATTTATTTATGTTAAATATTTATTGATTTATATTTATGGGGGAATTCCCTTATATGTATTTATTGATTTATTGGTGTGCCAGTCACCATGGTGACAATTTTTATTATGCGCTCGATCTGACTTGGTCAGTCGATTGTGAAGTCCGAGTCGGGACCAAAAGTCCGTCATACCATAAAGGCAATGACGTTAATTACGGCCCTTCCTAAGAAGGACAACCCTTGATTAAACGCCAAAAATAGGAGGCCGCTCGGGCGGTAATAAAAGAAAAATAACAGTGCATGATATTGAAGATATTGTTATTCTAAGAATGTATTTAAGTAGGTAACAGGCTTATTAAATCGACATAACCCCCTCTTATAGGGGGGGGCATGCCAGATAAGAACTAGGACACCATCCACGCAGCGGCGGGCGGAGCCTGAACAATCATCGGGGACAGGTCCCCTATCAGATTTCTTATCCGCCAAGGGCCTCGCGGAACTAGTATTCCCCAAAAGATTGTGCCGAATGGGAGGTGTATGACGTGCACTTCCCGGGACTCATCGGGGTTAGAACGTCGGATCGACATTTCGGCAGTATCTCCCCATAATCTGGATTATGCCCAGGGGAGAATAGACTATCACCCACGGAGTGTCGGGATGAAAGCCGAAAGAAAGAGAGGTTGAGCCTCCCGGATCACATAGCTGCCGTGGGACATATTTTACTCTTCCCTACGGAAGCCGGCGAGACTCACGCAGTGGCGAAGCCCTCCGAGCTAAAGGGATTACTCATAACCCGACATGGGACGGTGGAACATAAGGGAGTTTGACTCCCTTTAATTTTATCCTCGAAGAGGGGTTCTGGTGACTCGTGGACATCCCTGAGTGAGTTTGACAGGGGAATCGGAGGCTCATTAGGCAGCAGAGTAGGTTTTCGGCGCACCTCAAACATATGTATAAGTTCTTGGCGCCGAGACAAGGAAGCCAAGGAGGGGTTCTCGGCGCCAAGGGGAAGATGCCATGGGATAGGTTCCAGACGCGCAGGGGAGAAGGCAAGGGGTTCCCGGTGCGGGCTTCCCGGTGCGATGAAGAGCAAGCCAGGGAGGCTCCCGGCGTGGGCTTCTCGGCGCGAGGAAGAGAAGGCCAGGGAGGCTCCCGGCGTGGGCTTCCCGGCGCGAGGAGAAATAGTGAGGCGGGGGTGGCTTTTCGGCGTGAGGTAAAACAACAGGGTTCTCGGCGCGGGAAAGCTCACGCCGAGGGCTATTCATCGGTTCTACTGTTCGTGGAGCCGAGATAGATGAGGGCGCCGAGATGTGTTTCAGGGTTCTACGACACTCTATTTTGGGGTTTATGGATGATTGAGGGGTTTTCCTGGTGATTAAGGCCGAGATTGACGGGCCCTGAGGGGTCAAAGATGGATGTATTTATTGGGTATCGACCAGCTTTGGAATGGGTTTCGAAGGAAATCCAAGGACAGAGGGAAATGGGAAAGAAGAACCGAACATAAGGAGCCTCTGTCACCATTACTTGTGCAGAATTCCAAGAGGGATGGCTTGATGTTATCATTCGTCGTCTGGGGAACCAAGAGATATCTGTCTCTGGTCCAGAAACGACTCTGATGATGTCGATAAGCAAACCGGGCATCAAAAACTCCGAAATCTCACAGATGTGAATCATCGTGTGGCTTGGCTTTGTTCCGAAGGCCAAGGGATTGTGGATGCACTTTTCATTCATCTATTGTTGTGCTCGTCTCTTCGGGAATGGTTGATTCGTCTATTAAGTGCGTGGGCGTGCCAGTCACAAAGTGATAATTTATTCGGGCTCCGAAGAGCCCACGGTGCGCTCGATCTGACTCGGTCAGACGATTGTGTGGTTCATGTCGGGATCAAAACCCGCCGCGCCATAAAGGTCATGGCGTCATTTACATCCCCCATACGAGGGAACACCCTTGATTAATCGCCGGGATTCAGGGCCTCATGGCCAAGAAATCAATTGCATGGAAGGTCTATTACGAGGTATTGAAATCCTCGCGCGAGGACGAGAAGAAGACCCTTCGCGGTCATTGTCAGTCGTGTACTGACCATTTAATGTTCGGACGAATGTCCGGCTCGAGAAGATCACGGTTGTCGCGGGAAAATCGGAACGCATGTATGCCGAGGTACGGCAAATCTATTGTTCGGAAGAGCGGAGAACGTTCGGCTAAACCTCGGTCAGAGCGGTCAGAAACCAGTAAATCTGTTGGCCCGGTGCAAGAGCAAGCTGCGACCATACTGTGGTGGGCCCTCCCACGGTCGAAACAAGACTTGTATGAGCGTCATTAATATTTCTGGTGCCAAGGGGCAACGAGGGAATATCCCTTGAATCGTCTGAAAAGCCATGTGTCTAGGGAAGCGGACGTTCGAAACGTGTCGTTCATTCGGGAGACTGTTTAATATTCGGACGGGAGTCCGGCTTGAGAATATTGTAATCGTCGCGGGAGGACCTGGGACATATGCATGCCGGGATACGGCAAGTTTATGATTCTGAGACACCGAAAACATTCGGTTAAATCTCAGTTAGTGTAGCAGGAAACCGATAAATCTATTGGCCCGGTGCGAGATCAAGTCATGACCATACCGGGGGCACCTCCCATGGTCCGAACGAGGCTTGCGCGGGTATCATTAATATTTCCGGTGTCGGAGGGCAACGGGGGAGAGTCCCAGGACTAGACTCCAAAATCGAAAACGTGTTCGAAGGGAGCGGGCTATAGACCGAGGATATGAGCCGAACGGCGACCACAATTGGGACGGACCCGAGGTCTAAGCGTGGCCCACGGAGGTCTTATTGATATTCCCATGGAAGGGGTCCAGGGGTGGCGAGGGCCGTCTCGTTCTATTCCGATTTTGTCGGTCACTCACGGACCTTTTCATGTTATGGCAAGGGCCCATGTTGAAAGTACGACGTGGATGGAAACGACCCTGTACAAATGTATGCAGAGTTTACGGCAGTTTCAATGAAAGAACGGGAACGAATCCCATTAGAATGAATCCGATTTAACGGGCTATCGGCCTGGAGCAATGCCGGCTCACGACCATGTCGGGGAGGGAGCCGTCGGTCATATTGGTTGCTCACAGGTCTTTTCATGTTCAGACACAGGTCCGTAATAGAAACGCGGCGAAAACCGAGGTGAACCCGTTCAAATGTCTGCCGAGCGTGCGGCAATTTTAGTAGTGGCTCGGAAGGGATCCGGCCTGAGAAACGAGTCCGGCTTAATCGGAATGTCAGCCCGAGGCGAGGTCGGGCCATGGCCATTTCGGGATAATTCCCAAGACTCAGGCCCAACCTGGAAGGGCGACATTGTTATTCCTTCAGCACCGGGTCACGAGAGAGACGTGGCTGCAAAGTGGATTTTACCATTTTTTTTATCTGGGTTTTAAATATATATATATATATATATTTATTTATTTATTACTTATTTCCCTCTCATGTATTTATTCTGGATGATTTATCCGTTTTGTTTATTATTATTACTATTATATTTTCTCTCCTCTTTTTTGTTTATTATTATTTTTACATTTTTTGTTTATTTCATATATGTATTCAGATTTATTTATTCATCATAGTTTTTATTAATTTTATTATTACTATTATTATTATTATTATGATTATACATATTCTTCTGGAGAGAGAGTGGGCCGCTGGAGGACCAAACGGGGGCTGAAGGAGCATGCCGCTGAAGGTGGAAGGGTGCACCGCTGAGGGGGCTGAGGGAGTGCGCCGCTGAAGGTTCGCGGGAGGTATACCGGGGAAGGGCTTGGCCAAGGGTACCGGCGAAGGGGCAGGTGTGGTGGCTTTGGGAGGCGTACCGATGAAGGAGCCTTAGGTGTGTCGGTAAAGGGCCTGACCGAGCGTGCCGGTGAAGGGTTGAACAGGGGAGAGCGTGCTGTCAAAGGAGCTTGAGGGCGTACCGCCGAAGGGTTGGAGCAGGCGTGCCGCTGAGCGCAGGGGGAGCATGTCGGCGAAAGGCCAAACGAGGCGTGCCGGGGGAAGCTGGGCTGGGGCGTGCCGGCGAAGGGCGCTGTAGGGTGTACCGGCGAAGGGCGTGTGTCTGCACATTGGCCGGTCGCTGCGACATAAAGTCCGTACATTCATCAGCCCAAAGTCTATACGTTGTCAATTCAACCAGCACACAAAGTCTATACGTTCTTCAGCTCAAAGTCTGTACATCGGCTGCATTCATCAGCTCAAAGTCTGTACATTGGCTACATTCATCTGCTCGAAGTCTATGCGTTGGCCAGCTTAAAGTCTGTACATTGGCCAGCTCAAAGTTGGTACATTGGCTGGGTTCATCAGCTCAAAGTCTACACATTGGCCAACCCAAAGTCTGTACACTCGCCAGCCCAAAGTCTGTACGTTGGCCAGCTCAAAGTCTATACATCGCAGTTCAAAGTCTGTAGATTGAAGCTCAAAGTCCGAGCATTAGCCAGCCCAAAGTCTGTACGTTGGCCAGCTCAAAGTCTATACGTTGCAGTTCAAAGTCTATACATTGGAGCTCAAAGTGAGTCTATACATTGCAGTTCAAAGTCTGTACATTGGAGCTCAAAGTCTATACATTGGAGCTCAAAGTCCATACATTGGCCAGCCCAAAGTCTGTACGTTGGCCAGCTCCAAGTCTGCACATTGCAGTTCAAAGTCTATACATTGGAGCTCAAAGTCCACACATTGGCCAGCGCAAAGTCTATACATTGTCTATTGGAGTCTATACATTGGCCGGCTCAAAGTCTGTACATTGGCCATTAAAGTCTATACATTGGCCGGCTCAAAGTCTATACATTGTCCATTAAAGTCTATACATTGGCCGGCTCAAAGTATGTACATTGTCCAGCTCAAAGTCTATACATTGCAGTTCAAAGTCTATACATTGGAGCTCAAAGTCCATACATTGGCCAGCCCAAAGTCTGTACGTTGGCCAGCTCCAAGTCTGTACATTGGCCAACTCAAAGTCTATACATTGTTCCTTAAAGTCTATACATTACCCCTTGGCTACAGTTCAAAGTCTGTACATTGGCCAGCCCAAAGTCTGTACATTGGCCAACTCAAAGTCTATACATTGTTCATTGGCTACAGCTCAAAGTCTATACACTCCAGCTCAAAGTCTATACATTGTCCCTTAAAGTTTGTACATTGGGTTCCACTTCGAAGAGTGAGAAGAGTGTGCCGCTGAAGGGCTGAGAAGGTGTGTCGTTGAAGGGTTGATAGGGTGTGCCACTGGAGGGCTGATAGGGTGTACCGGCGAAGGCTGGAACGGACGTGCCGATGAAGGTTCACTCCTCTGTTACTTATTTTGAAGGCTTTTCTTTTCTTCTTCTCTTTGATTTTTGCGTGATTTTATACAAATCTTTTCTCCTTCTTATTGCAGTCTGTTGTTGCTCTATTTATTTGTTGCTTTTATTGTCTTTTGGTATATGTTTGCTATCCCATTTGTTTGTTGCATCCTTTTGCCTTTTAACGTCCTGTTATTTTCTAACGAAAATTCGGCAGCATCTCCCCTTGACCCGAGCATAAGGGAGATAAAGGGAACGCGCCCACATGGAGTGGCGGAACCCGACAACTGGAGGTGGGCGCCCGAGGGCGGCAACACCTTAATAAAACCTCGAAAAACACAGGGAAAACAATGAGTCGAAGACCTCTAAGACTGGACAGGGTGTACTGGAGAAGGGGGGGGCAGGCACAGATGAAGGCACTGGGCTTTATAGGAGGAGTTTCGCGACCTCAAACCATTCAAGCTGATGGCACATCCGGAGGAAACCGTTGGCATGAGGGATGAACACAAACACCGGAAAGTGAAAGGAAAGACGATCAAACACACTGTGGCTCACAACCAACGAGACAAAGAGACAACCCACTGAGGGGGACGATCTTCATTCATGGGGGAGCAAAGGGCCGTAGCCGTCCGCATGCATTACAAAACACGCCCGAGCTAAAGCTACGGGCAAGAAAGAAAACCAAAGAACAAAAGAACGGAGAAGGAGAAAACAAAGAACAAAAGAAGAGGAGGTGTTGGGGATCAAGGTAGGGACGACCGTCCACTGCTCTTTCCCCCACCTTCCCCAGCTACATCAAGCCCTCTCCCTCTCTTACTCTCTTCTCTCTGCCTGGTGGTTGTCGGAAGACTCCATGCCGGAGCCCTCTCCCTTCTCTTCTCTCTTCTCCTTCTTCTCGTAGGTGGCTTTGTGTCTCTTCGTTCCTTCTCCCTGTGTGCCTCTTCCTCTGTGTATGGGCCTCTTCTCCCCTTCTTCGCCGGAATGGGAGTGGTTTTATCCTCCCAGCAGCGGGAGCCCTCGAGCACGGCAGTCGGAGGCGGGAAGCGGCTGGTCATGATGGGGATTGACTTCCCCCGTCCTGGATGTCAGGGGAGTAGCCTGCGTGGCCCAACCTCTAGTTGACACCTCGGGCAGCTCACTGCGCACCAAGGATACGTAGGGCATGGGTGTCACGTTGTTCCGTTGAAATGCCTTCACGCTGTGCCGCTGGCGGGCTCAAGAAGTGCGCCGCTGAAGGCTTGAAATGGTGTGCCGTTGAAGGCTTGAAATAGCGTGCCATTGAAGGCCTGAGATAGTGTGCCGCTGAAGGCTTAAAATAGTGTGCCGTTGAAGGCCCGAAATAGTGTGCCGTTGAAGGCCCGAAATAGTGTGCCATTGAAGGCTTAAAATAGTGTGCCGTTGAAGGCCCGAAATAGTGTGCCGTTGAAGGCTTAAAATAGAGTGCCGTCGAAGGCACATGGGGCGTGCCGTTGAAGGCACATGGGGTGTGCCGCTGAAGGCACATGGGTTGTGCCGCTGAAGGGCCCAGGGGCGTACCGCTGAAGGGCCAAAGGGCGTGCCGTTGAAGGCCCAAAAGGGGCAGTTCTGAGCCCATTGTGAGCATGAGTTGTGGCCCATTTAATTTTCTTCGAGGCCCATGGATTATGGGGGCTCTTGGTGGTTGATTTCTCTTCACTGTCGTGACTCCGGAGATGGCTTCACGGCAGTGTGCATATTTGGGGAGTTCGGATGACCAGCCCCTCCGGGGCTTCCTCACTCGGTGCCGTTGTTGATGTTAGGCCGAGCAGGATATCTGGGTGTGTAATTTTTGGTGTCCACAGCTGCCCACGTTGAGAAAATGAAGTCAACAATAGCTGCATCGGGGCTGCCGGTCGACCGGAGGTAGGTGGTCGGTCGACCGAAAGTTTACAGTTGCTGGGAAATCCGGTCGGCTGGTCCTTGCTGGGCGGTCGACCGCTATTGAGAGTTCTGTAGCTTTTTCGTTATTGGAATTTTCGGTCGACCGGTCCATGACCGGCGGTCGACTGACAGCTTTGTTTTTCCAATATTTGCTTCATTCAACCCCTTAAACCCGTTTTTAGTCCATTCAAGTGTGTGGCATTAAACTCTTTAGACCTTGAGGATGTCTACTGAGTCTTTGACCTTTCCTTAACGAATGCTCAGACCTTTGGACGTTGAAGCCAAGTGTGTTCTTCATTGTGCATCAACCTTGGCTATGTGAAGTGTCGACTCTTTTGTGCCGAGTGTCGAATCTTCTTGAAGCCAGCATGATCTTTTGATAACTGTCCAGCTTGAAGAATTGACTCTTGCTTTGAAGGGATTTTAATCCTTGCTTGGGCGCGATCATTGGGCTTTCACTTTTGCCATCTCCACTCCATGTCTTGACTTATCTGTCATGGAAAAGCATCAAGTATTTCAATCATATGAGAGTGGGAAACATCAATGACTTAGTGTTTGGCAATAATCAAAACCATGAATGTCAAATGACCACAGGGGCACAACATTCTCCCCCTTTTTGATGATGGCAATACTGTGAGTCATTATTTGGCAGTAACGTCCAAGATGGTAAATGTATAACATATGCAGCTCAAGATACATGAATGATTATGCTATGCATGAATGATCAGAGCATGTGAATGCTATTCAAGTTCCTCTTGATTATGGATGCTGCTCTCCCTAAGTGTATGCATGATGAGGGACTGTTGACTCTCCCCCGTCTCACAAAGTTATTCTCCCCCTTTGACAACTTACAAAGGCAACTCACAAAGGTATTCTCCCCCTTTGACAACAGCAAAAAGGAGGGATAAGGTAGAGACAGTGACAAATGTCTTAGAGAACAGAGCGAATAGGAGTTTAGAGTAAGCCATTATATGCAGATATGAAACATGCCGTGAGCAATATATAAGGTTTAAAGTTAATGAAATCTGAGATCAACAATAGAGTTCGAAAAGCATCTACATCCATGTTTTAATAGAAATGAACCAGAAGTGCATATCATGGCAGTGGTTAACCTTCCTTCATCTTATACATCCATATTCAGTAACTTCATCAGGAATAGCACAAACTAGTATTAAGGTTAAACAAGCATGACTAAAGCATATAATTTTATGATTTTAACACTGTTTTGCATGATCTTTTGTATTTGTATGCACATGACTCATATTTTACGAGCAAGCGAGTCGAGTACATGCCTCCTATCCGTAAGAATACACGTTGTTTAGAGGCCAATATTCCTAGGTATTTGGTAAGACTGACTGTTTTGCTTCAGATTGAACAGAGATAGCTTTGTCACCTCATGACATATCAGACCTCATTTCTTTGATGAGAAGATATATTTCTCAGCAATTATGCCATTGCCCTGCCTAGAGTTTAATTTGATTAAGATAGAGATAACATGGGCTCATCATGACATATCATTCGTCACTTGTTTTGAGGACGTGACATATTTCTCCGTGCAACAATATCATTGCTCTGTCAAATTTACTATCAAGAATTCCAGCTCATCAAGGTGTTTAAAAATAATACTAAGCTTTAGTGTATCACCAAGGTTGCCATAAAGTTAGAATTTTTAGATTTTAGAATAGTCATTCAAGGCACAACATGCAAGCTCTAATTAAAGTCTATTAACACTACGAAACATAGATGATTTCAAAGATATATCAGAGCTTCAAGGAATTCATTAAATATGAACCATTTTTATTGGATGGACAATCATCAATTCATATAATAGAGAGCTCTTACGCCATAGATCTATCTGTTTCATGATCACATGTTCAGACTGGAAGCCATTAAAGTTTAGATTGCAAGAGATTAAGAGAAGTAGCAAGACTCCCCCTAAGGATATGCAGTGAATGCATTCAAGGAGTTATGTTTGCAATCAAGGGGAATGATCAGAAATGAAATGCATGACCCGGCCCATGGTTGTACACTTACTGATGGTAACTGAATGAAGATGAAACATATGCATGAATACTTCAAAGAAATAGCTCCCCCTTACTGTATGGCCTACATGCGACAATGACGCATGGTACTTGGCGGAGGTGTATCCTCACGCATGGTGAGTGCTTTTAGACAAGCATAACCTGCCTTTCCACACTTCATCATTTAATATACCATAGCCATGCAAGAATGATGCTACACCACATGCAATGCATCGTGAACATGAATTCAACTTTATTATGCAACTACATGTAATGCTACACCACATGCAGAGTGACATGTTTACATATAAACAATGCATGGATACCAATCAGCAAAAGTACCCAACCAAATTGAAGAAGATCATCATTTCAATTTTTATTAGCCTGAGGTCTGCAAAGACCAAGCTCCCTTCTGAGTGTTATAAACCTGTCATTACACAAGGGTTTGGTGAAGATATCAGCAATCTGATTTAGTGTATCAACAAAATGTAGTTCAAAGGTTTTCTTAATGACCTCATCTCTAATGAAGTGATGCCTAATCTCAATATGCTTGATCCTAGAGTGCTGGACTAGATTTTTTGCAAGGTTGATAGCACTGGTGTTATCACACAGAATCGGGACACAATCAAGATCCACTAAGTAGTCTTGGAGTTTGTGTTTAATCCACAACACTTGGGTGCCACAGCTCACCGCAGCAATGTATTCTGCTACTGCGGTTGAGAGGGCAATCGGGCGTTATTTCATGGAGGCCCAAGAAACTAAACACCTACCCAGAAACTGGCAGTAGCCACTAGTACTCTTGCGATCTAGCTTGCATCCAGCGTAGTCCGTATCAGAATAAGAAATAAGAGATAAATCACATGATGACGGATACCACAATCCCAAATCTTGAGTTCCAGCAAGATATATAAGGATACGTTTGACGGCAGTCAAGTGGAATTCTCTAGGACTAGTTTGAAATCTAGCACAGAGGTAAACACTAAACTGGATGTCTGGTCGGGATGCAGTCAAATAAAGTAAGATCAAATAAATCTACCACTGTTCAAGAGATTTTTAGGTGGTTCGGTCCAAAGACCTACGTCCACCCCTCACTCCCAACCGGAGTGAGGCTTCCACTAGTAACACTAGCACAGCAGAATCAGTCTGCAATAACTGCTGCAAACAGCTTGACCAGGGGAACAACCTCCCCTCTTCCTCCCAACCGGAGGGACACCCCAAGTGACTCCCAGTCACTTGGAAACCAGAGACACACGGTCTCTCTTCCTCTAGACCCGGAGGGAACCCCTAGACTTGTTACCCATAAGCCCAGAACCGGAGGACCAAACCTCCCTTCCTCCAAACCGGAGGGGAACCTAGAGACCCAAGTCTCTCTTCCTCTGAACCCCAGAGGGAAACACAAGTGACACCAAGTCACTTGCAAACTAGAGGTCTCGGACCTCTCTTCCTCCCAACCGGAGGGAAACAACCAATGACACCCAGTCAAAGGCAACCAGAGACGCAAGTCTCTCTTCCTCCACACCGGAGGGAACCCGATCTCACACTAGAGGATCGGAAGAACAGCAAATGAATAGTTCAAAGGAAAAACAAAACCAGCAACAGAAAGCTGAAAAGATAAAAACAAATGTGGCTCTCGCAGGAGCTGGCTGGCCTAGATTTGATCCACGGTCCAGCAGGAACTTCTTCTACTGCTTCTCTCTTTCTCCCAGCACGAACTCTCTTTTCTTCTTCTTCTTCTTTCTTACTTCTTCTTCTTCTCACTGCTTCTGCCTTCTCCTTCTTCTCTATTCTCTATATCGTGGAGGCACTCTCTGCATTTCGATCTTCCTTTCTTATCTTCTCTTTTTCATCTTCTGCTCTCTCGATCTGGCTCTCAGCTTTCTCTATCTCTTCTTTCTCTTCTGCACTTCTTCTCTTAGCTCTGGCTGCTTCTTCTTCAGTCACTCTCTGCCCTCTCACCTTTCTTCAGAGGAAGAAGACACATATATATAGCAGCAGCAGATTAGGGCGGCGTGTGCTCTCCACGATTCCCGCCCAAATGCTTCAGTCCACGTGGAGGCTCCTCTGCATCTCGGATCACGTGCCAGATGCCAGCCTCGTATCACGTGCCCACTCTGCATAGGCTCCACGAACAGTACAATAGAGCAAACTGGTTCGGATTTGATCCTGAAACCAGAATCCTTCTTCTTCTTCTGCAAAGAGATTAAAACCATTAATACTCAGGGTTCTCTCTATATATATATATACCTGAAATAAGTCGGTTGACACTCAAGCTAAAGCTGCACGAGGTGTGTAGGAACAACAAAAGGTGCACTATACTGAGAACGACACGAGATACACACGATGACTACAGCACGAAATAAAGAGAGAATGACACGAGGTCAGATGAGAACAACACGAGGTGAGAAGGAAATAACACGGAGTGAAACGATAGAAAACACACGATCAGAGGAACCTTGGACGAAGATAGAAAAAAGCAACACGAAGACACAAATACAAAAACAACATGAAGACACAAAAACAACAACACGAAGACACAAACACAGAAACAACACGAAGACATTAAAAAATGACTCGAATACGAGGACGACACGGACTGAAACCAACTCGAAGACGAAAACAGAACCCTACACGAAGTGTGGTCACAAAGCAAGAAAGGACACGGGGTCTAGGAAAAACGACACGAAGACAGAAGACAGGAACGGCTACAACGACACGTGATAAAACAGTGAAAGCAGGAAAACGACTCGAGTAACTACAGTAAATGACACGAAAATACAAGAGCAAAAATGAAAAGGATGACTCGAGATGAGCAACTAAATACTGAAGAAACAACACGAGGTTCACAGGAAAACGACTCGAAGTTCATCAGAACAAATCGAGCTGCTTCAGTAAACAGCACGAAGACAATCAACAAACATAGTTGGAACAACACGACGTACAAAATGACAACACGAAGTGTAGTGAACACAAACAACACGAAGTATGAAAGGAACAGTTCGGACATACAAGGTACTACCTCATAGCAGTTTTCCTGTTAATCATGGAAATTTCAAATGCATAACATTACGCAAGATATCTGATTAAAATGACAATATTTAACATAGTGATGCTCATCATCAAAACACTAGGGAAGTCACAAACAAGAAGGCTGTGAACAACAAGGCATGTTGTACAGACTTCAATCAATATGCATCAGACGACTGTGTATGGACTTGAAGACCCTTAGCCAATGTATAGACTTCAAGTGGAGACCAATGTGTAGACTTCACGTGAAAGCCCAATGTGCAGACTTGAGCTATGCAAGCTACAATGTCGATGTATGGACTTTGTGAATGTTCAGACTTGAATGCTCGACCAGTGTACAGACTTGCAGAGCCGACCCCAATGTATAGACTTGAGGAATTGAAGCCAATTTACAGACTTGTCGAATGGCTCAGCAATGTATAGACTTGGAGCCTTAAGACGCAGCATGAGATGCTGGCTAAGACGGACGCTGTACATACTTAATGCATGTGAACAGTGAGACGGATGTATAGACTTGATGAACTACAACATGAACATATCAGCAGAGAAGCAATGCACAGAACAGAAATCAAGCACAAACCAATTTATCACAGCATGACTCAAGCATACACATGCATTCTTCACAATTCAGACATGGCACACTCATGCAATCTCCCACAGAATAGATCAGACATATTCAAGACAATGTGGTGACTCATTCATGTTGCTATCATTAAAACACCACATCATCAACAAAGCACAAGGGGCACAACAATCTCCCCCTTTTTGATGATGGCAACATAATGAGTCACACTGACTCATCAAACTATTCTCCCCCTTTGACATAATCAAAAAGAAGGGAAATGGTTTGATAGTCAAATGCAGCACATAAATGCAGCACACAAAGACAGCACATAAATGCAGAGAATGAGTCATGGTTCTTTAAAATGAAGATCTCCCTTATGACAATGAAACAGCTCTCCCCCTATCAACATGCATGATTGACTACTCTCCCCTTAGATGTGAATAAACCATAACTCCCCCTGAAGCACAGGAATGGACTCTGGTTATCCAATAAATCAATCTGAAATCAGCCATTACAAAGAATCTGAATTCTGGTGAAAATACCACAGAATCAGAACTTATTGCAGAACAAGATGGAAGATTCCAACAGTGTGGAGAGAAATACATCTCAGGAATCAATCTGAAATCCACCACCATAAGGATTCTGAAGTTCAGAGGGCTGCAAGTGAACAAGGTAATAATGGGAGTGGCACCTCACATTTGTATGGTCAGAAAAATGCAGAAGGAATCAGTCAACTGATAAGAGAGGAGTTGACTATACAGTTTTTGTTGATCATGCATGAATCTGATCATGAGGGATTTGAATGCATACATCACTTCAATAAGTCTTAAAAGATGTAGACTCTTCTATCATAAAGAGTTATGAAGTGGCAACTTAATCAATCTGATTTAATTTTGATGTATACCAACTTTGCCAAATTAAACTCAATACTCATATCTGAATCCAAGTTTTAATAAAAGTGAACCAAATAGTCAGAAAACACTCAAAAACAATCATCTTTTATCTTACACATATGATCTCAATTGCACCTTTGAAAAATACACAGGTTAGTACTGAAGTTAAACACTTTTTCAAGAACATGAGTTGACAGATTTTTCAAGATAATTTTATTTGAAGCACATTATATTTTTCCTGAGCAATTTAAGTTGATCAACACCTTTTTACATGAGGCACAACAAGTCTTAGTTGAAGTGACCCAGTTACTCAGTGTGATAACTGGCATTGCTTCTCACTTTGAGAGCAGAGTTAGCAATATGAGTGTCTTTTTACATGAGAAGACACCTTTATCAGAGGCCAGACTCCCCAGCTACTCAACACCAATAAGCTATTGCTCTGTCAGGTTTTGTTTCACTAAATTTTTATCAGAGATAACTGTGGCACCTCATGACATGAGTTACTTTATTTCATTGATAAAGAACTCAGTTTCTCAGTGACCGAGTCATTGCTCTGATTTCACAATTTTTCATTTAGTCAACTTTTTCAAGTTAATGTTTAACCACAACACTCACTCTATGTATCTCTACCAAAGTAGCCTAGATTTCAAATTTTCAGATATCAGATGAGAGACTTTAAGGATTACATGACACAAGAGGTTAAAGTTTATTAAACCTTATCAACAGATATTTTCAATTCATTTAATTACAAAGCTGAGAATACATTAATCTTATATCAGTCTGATTCAGTGATAATTCTTAAACCCATATGATAGGAGTTTCTACCAAAATCTCAGACTGAATTGCATGACATGCAGCTTAAGTTCCTCAGATCAGAACAATAAATTTAGCTGACCAACAACTCAATAATGGAGCCAAAATAGTCACACCAGCTAAGAGGTATATGAAGGAAGAGTACAAGCTGGTGGAAGAGTCAATCAGCAAGAGAGAATAAGGTTTAAAGCCACTAGCAGAGTCAATCACTCAATACAGGTTTAAAGTCATTTCAGTCAGACAAAATGAGACACTCCTTCTTCAACAGATTGAGGATTAGCAGCCAAATTTTCAGATTCAAGAAGGTATGAACTCAAAATAGTCAATTGATGATTTGAAATAGTGTAGAGAGTGAATTTCAAATAGTGACAATAATATAATAATGCTCCCCCTTGTCTATATACAGTGACTCACATAAGACTCAACAAGCTCTCCCTGAATTGATGCAATTTATGCAAGATGATTATTCAAACGTCAGAGCATTCTTTATTCAGAGAGCATCATGCTGGAGCAATCAACTTTTCAAGATAATTCAATTTAGCACAGACAGATTATTATGATATGCATTGATCAAAAATAGTTGGACTCCCCCTAACTATATGCATGAAATGTATTGAAATCACATCACATGATATCAAATTTAGCATTCAGATATGATTCATGCAAATTAGACAGAAGAGAATTACTATAAGCATGATTGTTCAATTCATATTTCAGAAAACTTCAGTTTAGCACCAACAGATCAACATGATATGCAATACACTGCTCTATATGACTTGACCCATGGTACTGAGCGGAGGACTTGGTCCAAGGACCACCTCACACATGGCAGTAGCATCCAGACATACTCCATCTGCCCTCCAGCACTGTTCCATTTCATATACCATGATGGTCATGCAAATGACATATGCAGTGCAAAGCAATCTCATTTATTTAGTGCAAACAACAGCATGAGAAGAGCATCAAAAATCAACCAAGCAAAACAACAATTTCAGATAATGAAATTGAAACAGATTTCAGAACTGACCTGAATTGAGTCCTGGGGTTTTCTTTTTGAGTGCCTTGGTTAACCCCTTTTATTTCTCCCTCCAAGGCACACCTGCAAAGTATTTGATCATCTTGATCCTGCAGGGACCCAAGCAGCTTTGGGTCCTGCGTTAGCCCTGACAGGTTTTCTAAACATTTTCATAGCAACATTATCATCAAATTTCATCAGTGAACAGTCATCCATAGAATGTCCAAATTTTCCACAGTATCTACATGAAATGGCTGGTGTTTGATTCTTATGATGCATATTAACAGCAGGGTGATGTTTATAAACATGTTCATAAGATTTTCTGTTATATGCATGAGCAGTTTGATGCTTGTTCTTAACCATCCAACATTCAGCAGATTTATGGCCTGGCTTCCCACAGTTATAGCATGAAATTTTCACAAAAGGTTTTGCAGGGAATTTGACAAAATGGGGTTTAACATAGTTCTTTTGAACATACCAACAGTCCTTGACTGTATGCCCATTTTTCCCACAGTGGGAGCATGCAAAAGAATTTCTTCTATGAAAACCATTTTTACCCCAAGTGGATCTAAACCAGCACTCAGCAGCCTTGTGCCCAGGCTTATTGCAGCTGAAACACACAATGTGCTGACTAGAATTGTGTTTAGATCCATATGGACCATGAACATGAATGGGGGACTTGGCATGCTGTTTATTGTCTTCTTTCATGATAAAACATTCACTCATGAGATGACCATGCTTCCCACAATAATAACATGAGGCATCAGGCTTCCTAGCAACATGGTTTCTATCAAAAGAGTTTCTAGAATGTAAAGTTCCACTAGCATGCTCATCCTTTAACATCAATCCACAATCCTCCATTATGTGACCTCCTTTCCCACAATAATAACATGAACCCTTTTTAATGTGAGTGTGTGAGAGATCATGTGAATTGTGTGCAGTCTTCTTTACAACAACAGGAGTGTCTTTTTCCTTTTTCTGTGAATTTTCACCCTTTTTCTGTTTTGGAGTTTGTTCCACAGTTTTGGGTTTCACAGTGGACTTTTGTGCAGTGAATTGAAAAACAGAAGGACCAGCAGTTGTGTTTTGATCAGAAGCTTTTACAAACACAGTTGAAGTTTTATTGCTATTGATCCTTTTGTTTGTTGAACTGTAACCCAGCCCTTCTCTCTGAGAGTTATCAGTCTTTCCCAGAAGCTTATTCAGATTGTCCTTTCCCTTGACAAATTTTGATAGAGAATTTTTCAAATCTTTAATCTCAGAATTCAAATCAGCAATTTTAGCTTCATATTTGGACAAATCTGTTTCACAGGAAATGACTTGTTGATGCAAGGCATCATTCAGACTCTTGAGTTTTTCAACTTCCTGTTTTAGTTTTGTTTCATTGTCAGCTTCAGATAGGGACTTATAAAGATCATCAACTTCTTGTTGAAGGGATGTGATAGTAAGCTCATATCCAGCTATTTTCCGTTCACTACAACTGACATTTCCATTTAACATTAAGTTGATGGTTTTCAGACTCTCAATTTCTTGTTCAGCATTCATCAACCTATCAGAATTATCCACACTCACACACTTGCCTTTTTCCATTGTCATTAGCCTATCTGTCAGCTGGGTGTTTAGATGTTTCAACTCATTGATTTCCTCTTCCAGTTTACTGTTCTGCTCTAGGAGATCAGCATCAAGCACCCATTCATCTGAGAGAGACTGACATTCATGAAACATTTCCTGTTGTTTTTCAGAATCTTTCTGTAATTCTATGTTTACAGATTTTATGGCATTAAGCTTTTCAATCAGCAATTTGTTCTCCTGTCTAAGTTTCTCTGATTTTTCATCATTTTTATTGGAGAACTCTTTAAGAGAATCATTTTCAGATTTCAGCTTGTTTAATTCAGACTTAACACATTCAATTTCTTTCAGCAAATCCTTGCTCTGAACAGAATCATGACTAGCTAGACTAAGCTTCTTTTCAAGTTCAGAGATTTCTTTCACATGATCTTGATTCTCAGTTTTCAATAAAGAAATTTGTTTCTTCAACATTAGAAAATCAGACATACAGGCATCATGAATATTTTTCAATTCAACACAATTTCTACAAGGAGAACTTGAACTATCTAAACCAGTACCCTTCTTCAATTTTTTATACTATTTTCTTAACAGTTCATGAGATTCAAATAATTCAGCATATGCATTCTCCCAATCTTCTAGAGAAAAATTCTCGAAGAGATTTACCTCATCATCATCATCTTCAGTCTGACTGCTGCCTTGATTGCTGCCACTTGGATTACTTCTGTTAGCCATCATGCAGCTGTCCTCGTTTACCCTGTGAAATTACTTCAGCCTATCCAGGATGTCCTTTGCTGAGCTGCAATTATGAAGACAAGACCATAAGGCTCTGTCAGTAGCTGCTTTCAACAGGTTAAAGGCTTTCTGATTTTCTCCATCCTTTGATCTGTGTCTGTCGGTCTATTTGGACACTTTCGTTGGTAAGGTGTGAGGACCTTGTGAAATTAATTTCCACAAATCAGGATTAGCAGAATTTACATAAGCATGTAAAGCAGTGTACCACTGACTGAAATCAGAACCACTAAAGACGGGTGGAAGAGCCATTGAAAAACAAATAGCGAGTAAGTTCAAGGCACCAAGAATATTTATGCACTAAAAACAAGTTAGCACCTAAGACTACAAGATCGAATCTGCAGGTCGCTGGACCTTATATGCAGACACCGCTCTGATACCAATTGTTAGGGTGCAAGCCCTGGATACAGAGGGGGGTGAATGTATCCTGCTAGCAATATCACCCAATTAAAACCTCGGAAGCTAAACACAATACCAGAATAGAAACTAATTCAATTGAACAAATGAAGAGAAGCACTTGGAGCGCTCCTAATCAATCATCTAGCGGAAGCAAACACACAAATAAACCACTGTTCAAGAGATTTTTAGGTGGTTCGGTCCAAAGACCTACGTCCACCCCTCACTCCCAACCGGAGTGAGGCTTCCACTAGTAACACTAGCACAGCAGACTCAGTCTGCAACAACTGCTGCCAAACAGCTTGACCAGGGGAACAACCTCCCCTCTTCCTCCCAACCGGAGGGACACCCCAAGTGACTCCCAGTCACTTGGAAACCAGAGACACACGGTCTCTCTTCCTCCAGACCCGGAGGGAACCCCTGGACTTGCTACCCACAAGCCCAGAACCGGAGGACCAAACCTCCCTTCCTCCAAACCGGAGGGGAACCTAGAGACCCAAGTCTCTCTTCCTCTGAACCCCAGAGGGAAACACAAGTGACACCAAGTCACTTGCAAACTAGAGGTCTCGGACCTCTCTTCCTCCCAACCGGAGGGAAACAACCAATGACACCCAGTCAAAGGCAACCAGAGACGCAAGTCTCTCTTCCTCCACACCGGAGGGAACCCGATCTCACACTAGAGGATCGGAAGAACAGCAAATGAATAGTTCAAAGGAAAAACAAAACCAGCAACAGAAAGCTGAAAAGATAAAAATAAATGTGGCTCTCGCAGGAGCTGGCTGGCCTGGATTTGATCCACGGTCCAGTAGGAACTTCTTCTACTGCTTCTCTCTTTCTCCCAGCACGAACTCTCTTTTCTTCTTCTTCTTCTTTCTTACTTCTGGTTCTTCTCACTGCTTCTGCCTTCTCCTTCTTCTCTATTCTCTATATCATGTAGGCACTCTCTGCATTTTGATCTTCCTTTCTTATCTTCTCTTTTTCATCTTCTGCTCTCTCGATCTGGCTCTCAGCTTTCTCTATCTCTTCTTTCTCTTCTGCACTTCTTCTCTTAGCTCTGGCTGCTTCTTCTTTAGTCACTCTCTGCCCTCTCACATTCTTCAGAGGAAGAAGACACATATATATAGCAGCAGCAGATTAGGGCGGTGTGTGCTCTCCACGATTCCCGCCCAAATGCTTCAGTCCACGTGGAGGCTCCTCTGCATCTCGAATCACGTGCCAGATGCCAGCCTCGTATCACGTGCCCACTCTGCATAGGCTCCACGAACAGTACAATAGAGCAAACTGGTTCAGATTTGATCCTGAAACCAGAATCCTTCTTCTTATTCTGTAAAGAGATTAAAACCATTTATACTCAGGGTTCTCTCTATATATATATACCTGAAATAAGTCGGTTGACACTCAAGCTAAAGCTGCACGAGGTGTGTAGGAACAACAAAAGGTGCACTATACTGAGAACGACACGAGATACACACGATGACTACAGCACGAAATAAAGAGAGAATGACATGAGGTCAGATGAGAACAACACGAGGTGAGAAGGAAATAACACGGAGTGAAACGATAGAAAACACACGATCAGAGGAACCTTGGACGAAGATAGAAAAAAGCAACACGAAGACACAAATACAAAAACAACATGAAGACACAAAAACAACAACACGAAGACACAAACACAGAAACAGCACGAAGACATTAAAAAATGACTTGAATACGAGGACGACACGGACTGAAACCAACTCGAAGACGAAAATAGAACCCTACACGAAGTGTGGTCACAAAGCAAGAAAGGACACGGGGTCTAGGAAAAACGACACGAAGATAGAAGACAGGAACGGCTACAACGACACGTGATAAAACAGTGAAAGCAGGAAAACGACTCGAGTAACTACAGTAAATGACACGAAAATACAAGAGCAAAAATGAAAAGGATGACTCGAGATGAGTAACTAAATACTGAAGAAACAACACGAGGTTCACAGAAAAATGACTCGAAGTTCATCAGAACAAATCGAGCTGCTTCAGTAAACAACACGAAGACAATCAACAAACATAGTTGGAACAACACGACGTATGAAAGGAACAGTTCGGACATACAAGGTACTACCTCATAGCAGTTTTCCTATTAATCATGGAAATTTCAAATGCATAACATTACGCAGGATATCTGATTAAAATGACAATATTTAACATAGTGATGCTCATCATCAAAACACTAGGGAAGTCACAAACAAGAAGGCTGTGAACAACAAGACATGTTGTACAAACTTCAATCAATATACATCAGACGACTGTGTATGGACTTGAAGACCCTTAGCCAATGTATAGACTTCAAGTGGAGACCAATGTGTAGACTTCACGTGAAAGCCCAATGTGCAGACTTGAGCTATGTAAGCTACAATGTCGATGTATGGACTTTGTGAATGTTCAGACTTGAATGCTCGACCAGTGTACAGACTTGCAGAGCCGACCCCAATGTATAGACTTGAGGAATTGAAGCCAATTTACAGACTTGTCGAATGGCTCAGCAATGTATAGACTTGGAGCCTTAAGACGCAGCATGAGACGCTGGCTGAGATGGATGCTGTACATACTTGATGCATGTGAACAGTGAGATGGATGTATAGACTTGATGAACTACAGCATGAACATATCAGCAGAGAAGCAATGCACAGAACATAAATCAAGCACAAACCAATTTATCACAGCATGACTCAAGCATACACATGCATTCTTCACAATTCAGACATGGCACACTCATGCAATCTCCCACAGAATAGATCAGACATATTCAAGGCAATGTGGTGACTCATTCATATTGCTATCATTAAAATACCACATCATCAACAAAGCATAAGGGGCACAACAAATCATACCTATATAGATTTTTGCATCCACTAATTTACCATTTTCATCCGAATCGAGTGATGTTGTGGTGCTCATAGGAGTTGCAATTATTTTGCAGGTTGTCATGTTGAATCTTTTCAGCAGCTTCTTGATGTATTTGGCTTGACTTATGAAGCACCCATCTTCTCTTTGGTTGACCTGTAAACTGAGAAAAAAATGGAGTTCTCCCATTATGCTCATCTCGAATTCGCTAGTCATGAGGTTAGCAAATTCCTCACACATTTCAGATTTAGTAGAACCAAATACAATATCATCAACATAAATTTGAACAATCAAGATGTTCTTACCTTGCTTCTTGATAAAAAGTGTTTGGTCTACCTTACCTCGTGCGTACCCTTTCTCAATGAGAAATGAGCTTAGTCTCTCATACCAAGCTCTTGGTGCTTGCTTCAAGCCATAAAGTGCCCTGTCTAGCTTGTATACAAAATCTGCATGGTTAGAGTTCTCAAAGTCAGGGGGCTGCTCCACATAGACTTCTTCTTTGATCAAACCATTTAAGAAAGCACTCTTTACATCCATTTGATACAACTTTATTCTAAGGGAGCATGCAAAGGCAAGTAAAATTCTGATGGCCTCAAGTCTGGCTACTGGGGCATAAGATTCCTCAAAGTCTACCCAAAACTCTTGATTATACCTTTGAGCCACCAATCTAGCCTTGTTTCTTATTATCTTGCCATCCTCACTGAGTTTGTTCCTAAATACCCATTTAGTGCCTATGACAGATTGTGATGATGGTCTAGGAACAAGATGCCAAACTTTGTTTCTTTCAAACTGGTTTAATTCGTGTTGCATTAAGTTTATCCAGTTTTCATCTTTTAATACTTCATCAATATTCTTGGGTTCAATCTGGGAGACGAGCAAGATGATCTAATTCTTCCATAATTCTAAAATATGACCTAGTTCTGGGTGGATCATTCAAGCTTCCAATGACATTTTCTAAAGGATGATCCTTAAGAATTTTAATATCTATAGAATCATTACCTTCTTTTGGAGCTTGATCCCTTGCATTGCTTGATTCAGCTAGGTCACCATCTTCTCTTGTTTCTTCTTGTGGAGGATTATTCTTTTCCTTCATGCTTAGGAATTCCCCGTCTTCATCATTTTTCCTACAATAGTTATCATTTTTAGAATCATCATGATATTCATCAAAGGAAACATGGGGTAATTCTTCCACAGTTTGACTCTTAATGTTGTAAATTCTATAAGCCCTAGATCTATCAAAATATCCAAAGAATATACCTTCATCGCTCTTGGGCTCGAATTTATCTAATTCTCTTTTGTCATTATTGTGGATGAAGCATTTAGACCCAAACACTTTCATATGTGAGAGAGAGGGCGTGTTACCTTTCAGCAACTCATAAGGAGTCTTTTTGGTGTGTGACTTTACCATAGATCGGTTGATAATGTAACAAGATGTGTTTACCGTCTCAGCCCAAAACATCCTTGGGAGTTACCGTTCGGCAAGCATTGTCCTCGCCATCTCTATGAGTGTTCGATTCCTTCTTTCAACTACACCATTTTGCTCAGGGGTTCTTGGTGATGAAAACCGATGTGCCTTTAGCCCTATAGAGATTATAGAATTCAGTATTTTCAAATTTACCACCATGATCAGATTGAAGGTTGGAGATTTTAAACTCACTGTCTTGCTTTATCTTCATATGGAGTGCCTGAAACTCATCAAAAGCATCTGAAGAGGGGTTATCTCGCGTTGCTCCTGAGCGGGGAAGATGATGTCCATGTACGCTTGAAATGTGAACTGCAAGACGGGAAACGAGTCAGAGGTGCCCAGGGATAGAACCCCGAGGAAGACCCTCCGATGCCTAAGTCAGCAAAATAGTAGAGCTCGGATGCAAAGGGAAGAGTTAGGAGGAAGATGGGAGTGCGAGATCCCTCTCCACCAAAAGGTGAAGTGGTTCTTGCTCAGGGTTTTTGGCTCATGCCTTGCTTACCTCCGGTAGTAGGGCTTTTCCAGTTTAAATAGTGGCCTATTTGTGTAACTGACCCCTGTAAGTGGAGGAGTCTCAGGGCGGGTTACGTCCTTCATGCGGGCTCCTTTATAGCACGCAGACTCTTGGTTTCCCCTGTCCTATTGAGCTTCCTGCCATTAAGGGACTCGCAACGGCCGTGATCAATAAGCTTCCATCAGTGAGCCTGAGCAATAGGCACTGGCCCAGGAGAGGTCTTCTGAGCGATGAGTGCTTGGTCGGAACAGGGAATAAGGGGCTCAAGGGTAGCTTTCCCGATCGAACTGATGATCAGACTTCCCAACCCGAAGGCCGCCTAGGAAGCACTTGTACCGAGTGAGTTTTTGGGCTTTATATTAAGTGGGCTAGGGGGCCACCACTTCAAGGAGTTGGGCCTCGTTCGGTCTGGTTGGACCTCTTTTGGCCTCCTCGTATGGGCGATGAGATTTCCCCTCTCCACTTGTCCCCCTCCTACTCTCGAGCCAAAATTAGGCTCAGACGAGTAGCGTTTGGGCTGGACTTTTTGTGGCACTGGTTGGGTATAGATCTCTCTTTTTGATAGGGGCCACATGATGCGGCTCACCTTGAAAATATGCCCGTTATGATAAATAAGAGAAGGCCCCTCCTCGGGAGATCAGATCGCTGCGCCGCCTCTAGTTTAAGCATTGTGCATTTTTACGTCCCTTTATCTCCGGGGTTTAGGGTTTTGCCTCTCTTTGAATTTATATTTGAGGGGGGACTCCTGTGCCGTGAGAGTAACTTGGAAGAACGGAGAATCATTGCGGCCATCAGAACTAGGGGAGCATCCTGAGGCAGTGATTCGTCAGCTTCCTTCTCCTCCGGAGTCCTCTGATTCAAAGCTTTCCCCTTCTTCTCCCAGTTCTTCTGTCTATTCCATGGCAGACCAAAATCCAGGGGCCGAGAGCTGAGAGGGAGAACGGGCCTCGAGAACTTTTTTGGTGCCATCAGAACCTCTTCTCAGTGAGCTGGGTGAGGCGGATGTGAAGCGGCTGGAGAATCGGTATGGGCTGCCATGGCGATTCAAGTTCCTTGCACCTGAACCTCATGAATCTAGTATGGTCGCTCGTTTTGGCCTCTTTTGTTCTTTCCTCCTGGCCTGGAAGTGTGGCTTTCGGCTGCCCCTCCATCCCTTTGTTGACGAGTTGCTTCGGTTCTGCCGGCTGGCTCCTGTCCAGTTGGTCTCCAACTCTTACACCCTCATCTTCTCCCTCATCTTCCTCTGTGGCAAGAGAGGGGTGCGCACCTCACTGGATCTCTTCCACTATTTTTTTGAGTTGAAGGATAATCCTTTTGCTGGGAAGGGCTTCTTCTTCATTCAGGCGAGGTGGGGAAGGAGTTGTGTGTCCCTTTCTGTGAAGGATTCCTCTCACAAGGGGTGGAAGACCCAATGTTTTTGGGTGGGTCCATCGGTGGTCGGTGTGGTCTGGGATTTCCTGACGGCGCCCAACTTTCACCCTAACATCCCTCCGAAGTAAACAGAGGTCTCTCCGGAGGTGGAGAGGGATGCTGCTATCCTTCAGCGGGACCGCCTGGGAACTGCTGAGTTGGTGACTCCTTCTAACATCGAGGAGTATCTTTCTCGACTGCTGTTGCCGACGTGTAAGTGTGGACGCACTTTTTATTTAAAATCATTATTTATTTATTCATTGGGTTTATTAAGTGCGTGGGCGTGCCAGTCACAGAGTGACGATTTATTGTGCACTCGATCTGACTAATCAGACAATTGTGTGGTTCGTGTCAGGACCAAAACCCGCCGCGCCATAAAGATCACAGCGTCATTTACATCCCCTCGGAGAGGGGAACACCCTTGATTAATCGCCAAGAAAAGGGGCCTCATGGCCAGGAAACTATATCGAGAGAAACAAGCCGATAGCGGTCTCGAATCAGTCGGAAAGCCCGATGTCTAGGGAAGCAAGTATTCGAAATATGTCGGTTACTCAAAGGACCATTTTGATATTCGGACGAGCGTCCGGCTTCAGAAAATCATGATTGTCACAGGGAAAACCGGAGCCTATGTATGCCGGGGTACAGCAAATTTATTGTTCAAAGGGACGGGAAACGTCTAGTTAAATCCCGGTTAGAGCGGTCAGAAACTGATAAGTTTTTCGGTCCAGTGCAAGATCAAGCTATGACCATACTGCGGTGGGCCCCCCCACGGTCGAAGTCGGGCTCACGTGGGCATCGTCAATGTTTCCGGTGCCGAGGGGCAACGGAAGGATGTCCCGGGATCAGATCCTAGAACCAGTATGCGTTCAAAAGGAGCGGGCTATAGGCCGAGGATATGGGTCAGGTAATGACCATGGTCGGGGTGGACCCGAGGTCTAAGCATGGCCCACGGAGGCCTTATTGATATTCCCATGCAAAGCGTCCGGGGATGACGAGAGCCGTCTCATTCCATTCATATTTTGTTGGTCATTCATGGACCATTTTATGTTTAGACAAAGATCCGTATTGAAGGCAAGACGTAAATGGAAATAAACCCGTACAAACGTCTACCGTGAGTACGGCAAGTTTAATGCAAGCGTGGGATTAGATCCCGGTATGTATGTCGATCACTAATGGAACGTTCGTCGTTCGGACGAGAGTCTACATTTGAAGCGTCGAAGACAACAACAAAACCACACGGATGTCTGTCGTAGGTACGACAAGTTTAATGTGGGTGCGGGATTAGATCCCGACATATATGTCGGTCACTAACGGACCATTCATTATTCGGACGGAAGTCCGTATTAGTAGTGTCGAGGATGACGATAAAATCGTACGGATGTCTGCCGTAGGTACGGCAAGTTTATTGTAGGTGCGGGATCGGATCCCGATAAAGATGGGTCGAGCTAACCAACTATCAGCTCGGGAAAAGATCGGATCATGGTCACGTCTGGGCGAGGGCTCCCGAGATCCAAGTCCGATCTAGTGGGGCGTCATTGCTTTTCTTTTCACACACAGTCTGGGGAAATGAAGGTTCCAAGGTATGCGTGCATGTCGGTCACGGTTGGACCATTCATTATTCGGACGCAAGTCCACATTCGAAGCATCGAAGACAACGATAAAACCGTGCAAATGTCTGTTGTAGACACGACAAGTTTAATGTGGGGTTGCGGGATTTGACCCTGGGAGAAGTGGGTCGAGTTAACAAACTATTGGCCCGAGATGTGTTCGGATCATGACCATGTCAGGGGTTCCGTGGTCCACGTCCGATACCACAAGGCATCATTGATTTTCTCTTTGCACCCAGTCTGGGGGAGCGAATTGTTAAGTGTAGAGCCCGAGCTCACCATCGTGCGCCCTCGCACGCGGATCGACTTGTGCGGTCAGGTCGCGGGGATCGACCTGCCCGGTCAGGTAGCAGGGTTCAAGGGGGGCAGAGCCCTTTGCGGTGTTTGTTCTCATGAGAGTGGTTCACAGTCTTTTATCTCATTCATTTATTTGGGTCCTTTCTTTTATTTTATTTATGTGTTTTAAGCTTTTCTTCCATTTAGTTAATTGTGTTTTTTTGTTCTTTTTTTTTATATGAGGCGCGTCGGTGTAAGGATGCTATAGTGGGGGCGCCGAATTAAGGAATGTAAAAAGGGGGGAGGCGCGCCGGATATAGGTGCGCCGTATTTGGGAAGTAAGCAGGGGCGCGCCGAAATAGGATGGCAAGGGGGGGCGCGCCATTTTAGCAGCTACAGGAACCGCACCGGATTAGAGGGGTGAACAGGGGGGCAAATGGGAAAAAGGGCGCGCAGGTTAAGGCCACGCCAGATTAGGATGCTTGCAAGGGAGCGCGCCGAAATAGGGAAGTGAGCAGGGGCGCGTCGGAATTGGGGTGGACATGGGGGGGCACGATGGATCTGGGTTCAAAGAGGGAGGAGAGTGTTTTGATAGGAGGGTTAAACCGGCACGGGGGAACAGTGACCGCGCCGGATTAGCCCGCGCCGGGATAAACTCTCCCCGATGGTTTAGTTCACAGGGATTGACTGTGTTTTCTTTTCTTTCACCTGCAAGCCGGTTTGATGGTTGGTTTGTTCATTGTTCTTGGTGGATTAAGTTGGTGAAGAGGGGGTTTAAGCATTTTAGTTGTTTATTAAGAGGAATTAGCATGAATGCTCAAGTGTTTCGTTCGAGGGGTTTGATTCATGAATTTTAGTGTGGGTTGTTCTCGTTCTCGGAGGTGGTTTGTTCGTTCATTTTCAGGCGTTCTTAGCCCTGGCGAAAATTCGGCAGCACCTCCCCCGGATCGGGACTTGCCAGAGGTGAAGGAAAGTCACCAATCGGATTGCTCCGGGGTAGACTCTCAAAAATCAGACTGGCCTCACGGCGGTCCGAACCCATGCGTGAGTGTGGAGCACTCGAGGGCTAGCCTTCAAGAGCGACCACGACTCACGGGCGATGAATCTTCGGCACAGGACAGATGTTTGCCACGAGGGCCATGAATGTTCATCCGGTGACGAACCCCTTCGAAGGCCGTGCTATGGAGAAGCAAGCTTCGAAGGGTCTTGGATGAGGAGGAGGAGGAGAGAAGAAGAAGGAACCGGGGATTAAATCAGAGGATACTAAGATTGCAAAAGGCCCTTTTCTTTTTATTCATCCACATAATCGAGGAATATTTTAAAACAGAAGGGATTCATCTATTGATAAAGAAGAAATACATCACGAGGGGGGAGAGAATACATTGACGAGGGAGGGGGAGAGAGCACAGGCTCTTCCCCCTCCGACTCACCTCTCCTCTCTCACACTCACTCTCTTCTTCTTCTTCACCTTGCCGGCGCCGAGGGACCAAACTCCTTCTCTCTTCTTCTTCTTCTCTTCGCTGAACACAGTCGAGAGCCTTTTGTTCTCCTTTAGGATGGCCAGCCGGGGAAAAGTCCCGGGGGGGATTGCTCTGTCGAACCTACAGAGTATATATGTAGTGGGTTGCCTTTTCTTTGCTCAAACGGAAGAAACTCCCGCCACTTCATTCCTCTGCCAGATGAATAGGGTTGGCATGTCGCTGGCATCTGGTGATTCGTGCCGTACACTGTCGTTCGTTCGATGACGGCACGGTTGTGGGTTTGCCGGGAGATCTTCGTCCGAAGACATGCCTTCGCCGATGATGTTAATGCGCTATCGAGTGGAGACAGAGGCACAGCTTCATAACATTGAATGCTCTCTGCGCACCGCATTTAAACAAAACATAGCATCGTGCCAGAGATGGGATGGAATGGGGTTAAATCGGCACGGGGGAATAGTGACCGCGCCAGATTAAAGCTTTTCAAGGGGGCCACACCGTGTAAGCATTGCAAGGGGGTGGCATTTCCTTCAAATGGGCGCGCCGGGTAACTTGTGCATAAGGTGGCGCCGTTTTAAACCAAAGCAAAGGGGAGGGGTCGTATTAGAGCATAAAGTGGGGCGCATCGTTTAAGCAAAGGGGCGCGCCGTTTTAAGGCGCGCCGCTTTAAGGCCCTTCCGCGCCGTTTTAAGCACCGAACGGATTCTTTTCGAAGTCACAGCCATTTATATTAATGTTGGCGTTCCCGGAATATTCTAATCGTGATGTACGGCCTCTGTAATGTTCCGTTCGCAGCCTCTGGGGCTCGATCCCAGACTTTGCTCGACTTTCGGTGCATACCGAGACTATGCCGAAGTTATCGACTTTTCTTTGATTTTTCTCTCGGCATGGCCGGTTGGAGAATTGTGGTGGTATCTTCCGCTCGAAGGGGCTCCCTTGATGGGTAGTGGGCCACCGGGCAAGTTCTCGTCCTGACCGGGTGAGGTATAGGTTTGTTCGGCCTTCCTATCTTCGACTCACACGTAGACACGAATGCCGTATGATCATCACCATCATTTTTTTGACGTCCACAAATGCCCCCCGCTCGTGGGTGGCACGAACGAGGGACGAGTGTGCGGGGCCCGTGAGTGTAGAGCTCTTCGACAGGACGTCTGTTCTTCCAAGCCAGTGGGATGCTGGTCCTGTGCGAATTCACGGGAAAGCGCTCACTCCTTCAGTGAAGGGATGAGGGGATCGCTTCACCTCATATGCACGCGGACTGAGATGTCGGAGTGGGGGTTTAGTCATCGGCATGGGGTGAATACCGAAGCAAGAATGAAGGGTCTATGCGTCATCTCAGGAAAAAGGCCCAAAATAACTTAGACGAGGCTAATCCCAAAGGGGAGTCGTTGACTCATGCTGGGTTTAGGAAAGTTGTTCATTCACCGACTCGGACGGAGGGTCTGAGCCGAGCAAAGGGGATGCACTCTTCTCTTTTTTTTTGTTCATGGACTAGGATGGAAGGTCCGAGCGAAGCAAGGAGGGGTTTCTTTGTGTTCATGGACTTGGACGGAAGGTCCGAGCCAAGCAAAGGAGGTCCTTTTTATTCATTGACTTGGACGGAAGGTCCGAGCCAAGCAAGGAGGTTCTTTTTGTTCATCGACTTGGACGGAAGGCCCGATCCAAGCAAAGGCGCTCTTTTTGTTCATCGACTTGGACGGAAGGTCCAAGCCAAGCAAAGGTGTTCTTTTTGTTCATCGACTTAGACGGAAGGTCCAAGCCAAGCAAGGAGGTTCTTTTTGTTCATCGACTTGGACTGAAGGTCCGAGCCAAGCAAAGGTGTTCTTCTGTTCATCGACTTGGACGGAAGGTCCAAGCCAAGGGTTTATTCGTCGGTGGGACTGGGAGTTGTAATATTGAGGTGGTCTATTCATTGACAAGGGGTGAGTACCAAAGCAAGGGTCTTTTATTCATGGAACCAGGCGAAAGGTCCAGGCCACAGGCTTGTTCATCGATGCCGACGGGGAGTCGAGGACCGACGTGGTTTGCTTGTCTCTTCTTCTCTTCATCACTGCCGACAGGGTGTCAGGAGCTGAGGTAGTTTGTTCTTCTCTTCTTCTCTTCATCAGTGCCGACGGGGTGTCAGGAACTGACGTGGTTTGTTTGTCTCTTCTTCTCTTCATTAGTGCCGATGGGGTTTCAGGAACTGACGCGGTATGCTTGGTCTCTTCTTCTCATCATCAGTGCCGACAGGGCGTCGGAAACTGATGTGGTATGTTTGTCTCTTCTTCTCTTCATCAGTGCCAACAGAGCGTCGGAAACTGATGTGGTATGTTTGTCTCTTCTTCTCTTCATCAATGCCGACAGGGTGTCAGGAACTGACGTGGTATGCTTGGTCTCTTCTTCTCTTTTCTTTCCCCCCCTTTTTATTCTTTTCTTCTCTATTCTCTTTTTTTCTTTTCTTCTTCCTCGCTTTTTTCTTATTTTTCATTTTTTTCTTCTTCTTCTCTTTTTTTTATTTTTTTGAAGAACTTTGGGTAGCTGCCGACGTGGATGCCGATAGTGAAGAGCTGTTGGCTCGGATGCCAATAGTCGGAAGCCGTTAGGAAGCTGTCGGCTCAAGAGCTGATAATTGAAAGCTGTCGGCTTGGATGCCGATAGTGAGAGAGCTATCGGCTAGATGCCGACAATGACATAGCTGTCGGCTAAACGCCGATAATCAGATAGCTATCGGCTTGACGCCGATAATGAGATAGCTGTCGGCTAAACGCCAATAGTTAGATTGCTGTCGGCTAAACGCCGATAATTAGATAGCTATCGACTTAGGGGCCGATAATTGAAAGCTGTCGGCTCGGGGGCCGATAATTGAAAGCTGTCGGCTAGGAGCCAATGATTGAAAGCTGTCAGCTCAAGGGCCGATAATTGAAAGCTGTCGGCTCAAGGGTCGATAATTGAAAGCTGTCGGCGCAAGGGCCAATAATTGAAAGCTGTCGGCGCAAGGGTCGATAATTGAAAGCTGTCGGCGTAAGGGCCGATAATTGAAAGCTGTCGGCTCGGGGGCCGATAATTGAAAGCTATCGGCGTGGGAGCCAACAATTAGGAAGTGAGCCACGAGGGCAGAGAGGAGGGTTTATTCCTTTAATGGTCTGGACGGTGGGTCCAAATTGAAAGGGATTTGTCGCCCAAAGGGACGGGGAGGAGAATTTGTTGATTCGACAAGGATGTTCGTCACCCGGAGGGACGGGGAGAAGAAATTGTTGATTCAATGGCCTAGACGGGAGGTCCAAATCAAAAGGGGTATTTGTCACCCGAAGGGACAGAGAGAAGAGTTGGTTCATGTAACGACCTGGACGGAAGGTCCACATCAAGAGGATTATTTGTGACCCCGAAGGGACGGAGGGGTGGTCAAGTCGCTGACACGGGCTAGTGTTAGCGCAAGGTAAAGGGGATGATTCCTTACCCGAATGGCAGGCTCGGGCCAGGGTGAAAGGTTGTTTCGTTCTTTAATGCGTCGGGGGTACCAGCTATATGAAGGGTCTTTTAATTCTTTGGCTGGACGGAAGGTCCGAACCAGAGTGGAGAAAATTCTTTTTTTAGTTCTCTAGCCGGATGAAAGGTCCGACCTAGAGTGGAGAGAATCTTTTTGTTCTCCGGCTGGACGGCAGGTCCGAGCCAAAGTGAAAGGATTTTTTTTTATTCTCTAGCCAGACGGAAGGTCCGATCTAGAGTGAAGAGAATCTTTTGTTCTCTAGCCGGGCAGAAGGTCAGATCTAGAGTGGAGAGAATCTTTTTGTTCTCTGGCTGGACGGCAAGTCCGAGCCAAAGTGAAAGGATCTTTTTATTCTCTAGCCGGACGGAAGGTCCGATCTAGAGTTGGAGAGAATCTCTTTGTTCTCTGACTGGACGGCAGGTCCGAGCCAAAGTGAAAGGGTCTTTTTGTTCTCTAGTCGGACGGAAGGTCCGATCCAGAGTGACAGGGGTCTGTTTGTTCTCTGGCTGTGCAACAAGCCTGAACCAAAGTGGAAGGATTTGATGTTCTTCAATGCGCCGGGAGTACCGATAGTGAAATCCGAACCCGATAAATTGGGCCATGAGGGCCGAAGTTGATGTTGCAGAAGTAGGCCGCGAAGACTACAATTGAGGAAGCGGGCTATAGAAGCCGAAGTTGGGAGGTTAGCAGGCCGTAAAGACGAGAAGTAGGCCGTGAGGGCCAAGATTGGGCTGTACGAGCCAGAACTGGGAAAGCAGGCCGCAATATTTGAAATTGAGTTTATTATTTTTCTCTTTTTTATTTCTTTATTTCTTTATTCAAGCATGCAGGCATTCGACAGCAGGCATAACATAAGTATAAATAAGATAGCTCCCTCCATAGGGGATGGGATAGGGACATCACCCGTAATTCGTAAACGTGGTGCGGGCCACGAGGCACGACTAAGGGGTGGTGTGCCCGTCAAGAGGATATCACATGTCTTGCATGCACAGCTTAAATTCACGCATTTCACCCGAGGCAATCCCTTGTGGAGTGGAGGAGCAAACGTGTGAGCAAAAGGCCCTAAACATAGGAATATGTAGGTTTTCTAAGCAACACTCGAGGGTTACTCTAGCGCCTACACATGGGTTTCAGGCTCTCGATTTCGGTAGCTTCGCACAGCCCCCATCTGTTTATTTTGGTAGCGGATTTCACCGTTCGGCGCGAGTCTCCTCATGTGTCTCAATGGTGATTCCCGACTACTAGGATTCATACTTATCATAATTCTATTGCAGATTTCACCGTTCGATGCGAGTTTCCTCATGTGTCTCAATGGGGATTCCCGGCTATTAGGCTTCATCCTTATTGAAATTCGCTTCACCATTTTGCGCGAGTCTTCTCATATGTCTCAATGGGGATTCTCGGCTACTCAGATTCACAATATTTTTTAATTTTTTTTGCATCATTTTTTAAGTGGGGGTAGGCTGCTCTTTCCTCACGATTACCTTTCACGCGAGTGCAGAAATTCAAGCATCCGTAGAGTGCTAAGAAGAAAGTCGGGCAATCCCTATGGTTGAAGACCATTGAACGCATTAAATGTGAAGTGTGGAGTGTTGCCTCGGGTTTATTTTGTGAGTTGGGCTCAGCAATTTAGCCATGACTCTTCCCCTCGACGTGTGCACCCGCCATAATCGGGTTCCCTTCGAGCGTATGCCGTGACGCACGCGCATCTAGAACCGGGGCGACATTATTATTTAGCAAGGAAACGAGGTCCTAGAAAATTCCAAGGGCATGTCTTATTCTATATTACAAGCAAGCATGCAAGCAGGGCAATCAAGCATTCTTTATTTTTTTTCTTTTTTTCTTTTTTTTTGCGTAAGAACATACTATCGTTACGTATAAGTGTAGCGGCAGTAAAAGTATTAGGGGAGCAGACCACGAAGGGCCGAAAGGATATTAGGGAAGCGCGCTATAGAAGCCAAGGGACATTAGGGGAGTGGGCCATAAGGGCCAAAAGATGTCAGGAAGTAGGCCAGAAAAGTCAAGGGACATCAAGGAAGCAGGCCATAGAAGCCGGGAGATGCTGGGAAGCAGGCTACAAAGGCCAAAGGTTGGAGGAGCAGGCATCGAGAGCCAAAATTGGGAAGCAGGCCACGAAGGCCAAAGGGAAGTAGGATGCAAGAGCCAAAGTTGGGAAGCAAGCTGCAAGAGCCAAAATTAAGGAAAGTAGGCTACAAGAGCCAAAGATCGGGGAAGTAGGCTATAGGAGCCAAAGGGAAGCAGGCTACAGGAGCCAAAGGTTGAGGGAGCAGGCTACGAGAGTGAATATTGGGAAGCGGGCTACAAAGAGCCGAAGTATAGGAGCAGGCTACAAGAGCCAAAATTGGGAAGCGGGCTGCAAGAGCCGAAATTGGGGAAGCGGGCTACGAGAGCCAGAATTGGGAAGCAGGCTACAGGAGCCAGAATTGGGAAGCAGGCCAAGAAGGCCAAGGGGAAGCAGGCTACGAGAGCCAAAGGTTGAGGGAGCAGGCTACGAGAGCCAATATTGGGAAGCGGGCTGCAAGAGCCGGAATTGAGAGAGCAGGCTATAGAAGCCAAAGTATTGGAAGCGGGCTGCGAGAGCCAAAAAGGGGGGTCCCTTTTTTTTCTCTGGTCGGGGAAAGATCCGAACCAGAGTGAAAGGATTTCTTTAATTCTCTGGCCGGGGAGGGACCCGAACCAAAGTGAAAGGGTTATTTTTGATTCTCTGGCCGGGAAAGGACTCGAACCAAAGTGGAAGGTTGATTCTTTAATTCTTTGGCCGGGAAGGACCCGAACCAAAGTGAAAGGTTGATTCTTTGATTCTCTGGCCGGGGAAGGACCCGAACCAAAGTGGAAGGTTGATTATCTAATTCTCTGGCCGGGGAAGGACCCGAACCAAAGTGAAAGGTTGATTCTTTGATTCTCTGGCCGGGGATGGATCCGAACCAAAGTGAAAAGGTTGATTCTTTAATTCTCTGGCCGGGAAAGGATCCGAACCAAAGTAGAAGGTTGATTCTATGATTCTCTGGCCGGGGAAGGACCCGAACCAAAGTGAAAAGGTTGATTCTTTAATTCTCTGGCCGGGGAAGGATCCGAACCAAAGTGAAAGGTTGATTCTTTGATTCTCTGGCCGGGGAAGGACCTGAACCAAAGTGGAAGGTTGATTCTCTAATTCTCTGGCCGGGGAAGGACCCGAACCAAAGTGAAAGGTTGATTCTTTAATTCTCTGGCCGGGAAAAGATCTGAACCAAAGTGGAAGGTTTGTTCTTTAATTCTCTGGCCGGGGAAGGATCCGAACCAAAGTGAAAGGTTGATTCTTTGATGGGGAAGCTGTTGGCTGGGCGCCGATAGTTGAATAGCTGTCGACTCGGGGGCCGATGATTGAATCGCTGTCGGCTCAGAGGTCGATAGTTTGATAGCTATCGACCCGGAGGTCGATGATTGGATCGCTGTCGGCTCAGAGGCCGATGGTTGGATATCTGTCGGCTTGAAGCCCCGATGGCTGAGTATTTGTCGGCTTGAAGCCCCGATGGTTGAATATCAGTCGGTTTAACGCCCCGTTGGTGGAAGATTTTATCGGTTTAACGCCTCATCGGCGGAAGGTTCTGTCGGTTTAACGCCCCGTCGGCAGAAGGTTTAGTCGGTTTAACGCCCCATTGGCGGAAGGTTTTGTCGGTTTAATGCCCCGTCGGCGGAAGGTTTAGTCGGTTTAACGCCCCGTCGGCGGAAGGTTTTGTCGGTTTAACGTCCCGTTGGCGAAAGGTTTAGTCGGTTTAACGCCCCGTCGGTGAAAGGTTTAGTCGGTTTAACGCCCCGTCGGTGGAAGATTTTATCGGTTTAACGCCCCGTCGATGAAAGGTTTAGTTAGTTTAACGCCCCGTCGGTGAAAGGTTTTATCGGTTTAACGCCCCTTCGGTGAAAGGCTTAGTCGGTTTAACGCCCCGTCGGTGAAAGGTTTAGTTGGTTTAACGCCCGTCGCCAGAAGGTTTTGTAAGTTTGGACGAGAGGCCGTGACGCCAACTTCAAGAGGGGTCTATTTGTTGGATGGCTGAAGGTAAAGGGTGAAACAGCATGTCTACCTCAGGGCTCACTCTCTTTTCTTCTCTTCTTCTTTTGTATAGAGAGGCGAGTGGAGAGACCACGTCTGCCTGACGAAAGTTCTTTCTTTTCTGCTCTTATTTTTACTATGAAGAGGCGGGTACAAAGACCACGCCCACCTCATGACTGTTCTTTTTGTTCCGCTCTTCCTTTCTCATTGATGCCCCCGGACTGGGGTGTATTTCTCTTAACGTGCCCCCAGGTTGGAGCGTAGCCTTTCTTCATCTGCCCCCTAGGTCGGGGGGTAGGCCTCTTTGCTTTTGTGCCCCCAGGCGGGGTGTATTCTTTTTGGCTTCTATGCCCCCGTGGCGGGGTGTGGTTTTTTGCCTCAAATGCCCCTAAACCAGGGTAGAATTTTTGAATACCCTTAAGCCAGGGTGAATTGTCCATTGCTTCCATGCCTCCATATCGGGGTATATTTCTTCCTCAAATACCCCTAAGCCGGAGTGTATTCTTTTATGGCTTCTATGCCCCCAGGCGGGACGTACGTTTCTTCTTCAAATGCCCCTAGAGTGGGGGTGTATTCTTCATTTCTTGTGCCCCTAAGGCGGGGTGTATTCCTTTTCGCATACGCCCCCATGACGTGGTATATTTCATTCTTTAAATGCCCTTAAGTCGGGGTGTGCTTTTTTCTTTGTGTGCCCCCAGGCCGGGGTGAATTCTTGTTTCGTATTCCCCATGGCGGGGTATGGTCTTTGCTTCTTATGCCCCCATAGCGGGTGGATGCATGCTTCATGTGCCCCCATATCGGGGTATATTTCTTCCTCGGATACCCCTGAGCCGGGGTAGATTCTTTTCACGTGCCTCTGGGCGGGGTGTATCTTTTATGGCTTCTATGCCCCCAGACAGGTGTAACTTATTCTTCTTATGCTCCCCATGGCGAGGTACATTCCTTGCTTCTCATGCCCTCATGGCGGGGTGTAGTTCTTCTTCGAATGCCCCTACCCCGGGGTGAATTCTTCTGCTTCTTTTGCCCCAGGGTGGGGTATGTGTCTTTTCATATATCCCCGGAGCGGGTGTAGTTTCTTCTTCAAATGCTCCAAGGCCGGGGTGTAACTTTTGCTTTATGTGCCCCCGAGTCGGGGTGGATTCTTTTCATGGGCCCCCGGGCCGGGGTGCAACTCTATTTCTTCTTATACTCCCAAGTCGGGGTAGATTCTTCTCACATGCCCCCGAGTTGGCGTGTATTCGATTCATGTGCCCCCTAAGCGGGGTGTATCTTTTGCTTCTTATGCCCCGGAGCGGGGTGGATTCTTCTTTTTCTACCCCGACACACTGGGGGATGTTTGCTTCTTGTGCAACCAAGGTGGCGTGTATTGCTATTTTTGATGCCCCCAAGGTGGAGTGTATAGCCGCTTCTGATGCCCCCAGGGTGGGGTGTAATTCTTTTTAAGATCCCCGTAAGCTGGGGTGCATTCTTCACGGCTTCTATGCCCCCGTGGTGAGGTATGTTGCTTCTTCAAATGCCCCTGAGTCGGGGTGTATTCTTTTGTTATTTACACCCCTATGGCGGGGTGGATGAATGCTCTCTTCTAGATTCACGGCCGTGCTCGGCCTCATTGCTATAAAGCCTTCCCCACGGCGGGTAGGAATTCATCAAGCTACAGTTGTGACTTACCGGATCTTCTAACAGCCACTCGAGGGGCCGTCTTATGCCAGATAGGGGCAGCAGGAAGGTGGAACGGGCCAGGGCATTCCACCATGGACTTGGACCCTCCTAGAGTCGGGCGAGATGTCGACCTTCTTCTTGTCCTTTTGGTCGGCGATGTTTGCCATTTTTTTCTTTTTGTCCTTTCTTTTCTTCTATTCTTTTTTGTGTAATAGACCAAAGGCAGGTGCGCAGGAGAGCGCTCACCCCCTCAGGGAGGGGATGAGTGGTTCGCTCCACCGCATCAATCCCATAGTGGTAATCTTTATTCAGCATGGGTCTCGACGGATATGGCCGTACAACCCTCTCTCGTTGATTCTTTCTCTTCCCTTTTTGTTTCTTTCTTCTTTTCTTCTTTTCTTCTTGTGGGAAGGGGGTTTGGTTTCTCCTCCCTTCTTCTCGCTTTCTCTTCTCTCCTTTTTTAGCGGCCTTCATGATTCATGGAAGCTGCAGGTGCCTCGGAGTAGCATCTCTGAGGCCACAAAACATTTTCGCCTGGTCCGTCTTTTCTCCCCATAGGGCTAGCGAAGGCAACACCTGCAATTCATCAAAGGAGGCAAACATCGTTTATTAGGAGGCCATGAGGCCCCGAATCCCGGCGAAGAGATGAAGGGTGGTTTAAGTCCCACCGGGCGTGCCAGACTTGTAGACGCACTTTTTATTTAAAATTATTGTTTATTTATTTATTGGGTTTATTAAGTGCGTGGGCGTGCCAGTCACAGAGTGACGATTTATTGTGCGCTTGATCTGACTAATCAGACGATTGTGTGGTTCGTGTCGGGACCAAAACCCGCCGTGCCATAAAGGTCATAGTGTCATTTACATCCCCTCGGAGAGGGGAACACCCTTGATTAATCGCCAGAAAAAGGGGCCTCATGGCCAGGAAACTATATCGAGAGAAACAAGCCGATAGCGGTCTCGAATCAGTCAGAAAGCTCGATGTCTAGGGAAGCAAGTATTCGAAATATGTCGGTTACTCAAGGGACCATTTTGATATTCAGACGAGCGTCCGGCTTCAGAAAATCATGATTGTCATGGGGAAAACCGGAGCCTATGTATGCCGGGGTACGGTAAATTTATTGTTCAAAGGGATGGGAAACGTCCAGTTAAATCCCGGTTAGAGCGGCCAAAAACTGATAAATTTGTCGGCCTAGTGCAAGATCAAGCTATGACCATACTACGGTGGACCCCCCCGCGGTCGAAGTCGGGCTCGCGTGGGCATCGTCAATGTTTCCGATGCCGAGGGGCAACGGGAGGATGTCCCGGGATCAGATCCTAGAACCAGTATGCGTTCAAAGGGAGCGGGCTATAGGCCGAGGATATGGATCAGGCAATGACCATGATCGGGGTGGACCCGAGGTCTAAGCATGGCCTACGGAGGCCTTATTGATATTCCCATGCAAAGGGTCCGGGGATGACGAGTGTCGTCTCGTTCCATTCATATTTTGTTGGTCATTCATGGACCATTTTATGTTCGGACAAAGATCCGTATTGAAGGCAAGACGTAAATGGAAATAAACCCGTACAAACGTCTACCGTGAGTACGGCAAGTTTAATGCAAGCGTGGGATTAGATCCCGGTATGTATGTCGGTCACTAACGGACCGTTCGTCGTTCGGACGAGAGTCCGCATTTGAAGCGTCGAAGACAACAACAAAACCACATGAATGTCTGCCATAGGTATCGCAAGTTTAATGTGGGTGCGGGATTAGATCCCGGCATATATGTCGGTCACTAACGGACCATTCATTATTCGGACGGAAGTCCGTATTAGTAGCATCGAGGACGACGATAAAATCGTACGGATGTCTGCCGTAGGTACGGCAAGTTTATTGTAGGTGCGGGATTGGATCCCGATAAAGATGGGTCGAGCTAACGAACTATCGGCCCGGGATAAGATCGGATCATGGTCACGTCCGAGTGAGGGCTCCCGAGATCCAAGTCCGATCTAGTGGGGCGTCATTGCTTTTCTCTTCACACACAGTCCGGGGAAATGAATGTTCCAAGGTACGTGTGCATGTCGGTCACGTTCGGACCATTCATTGTTCGGACGCAAGTCCACGTTCGAAGCATCAAAGACGATGATAAAATCGTGCAAATGTCTGTTGTAGACACGGCAAGTTTAATGTGGGGTTACGGGATTAGATCCCGGGAGAAGCGGGTCGAGTTAACAAACTATTCGCCCGAGATGTGTTCGGATCATGACCATGTCGGGGGTTCCGAGGTCCACGTCCGATACCACAAGGCATCATTGATTTTCTCTTTGCACCCAGTCCTGGGGAGTCAATTGTTAAGTGTAGAGCCTGAGCTCACCATCGTGCGCCCTCGCACGCGGATCGACTTGTGCGGTCAGGTCGTGGGGATCGACCTGCCCGGTCAGCTCGCAGGGGTCAAGGGGTGCAGAGCCCCTTGCGGGGGTTTCCGGGGGCAGCGTCCACAGAACAAAATTTTAATTATAGAAAGGTTATGGTGTTTGTTCTCATGAGAGTGGTTCATAGTCTTTTATCTCATTCATTTATTTGGGTCCTTTCTTTTATTTTATTTATGAGTTTTAAGCTTTTCTTCCATTTAGTTAATTATTTTTTTTTGTTCTTTTTTTTATATGAGGTGCGCCGGTGTAAGGATGCTACAGTGGGGGCACCGAATTAAGGAATGCAAAAAGGGGGGAGGCGCGGCGGATATAGGCGCGTCGTATTTGGGAAGTAAGCAGGGGCGCACCGGAATAGGATGGAAAGGGGGGGCGCGCCGTTTTAGCAGCTACAGGAACCGCATCGGATTAGAGGGGTGAACAGGGGAGAAAATGGGGAAAAGGGCGCGTAGGTTAAGGCCACGCCAGATTAGGATGCTTGCAAGGGAGCGCGCCGAAATCGGGAAGTGAGCAAGGGCGCGCCGGAATTGGGGTGAACATGGGGGGGCACGCTGGATCTGGGTTCAAAGAGGGAGGAGAGTGTTACGAGAGGAGGGTTAAACTGGCGCGGGGGAACAGTGACTGCGCCGGATTAGCCCGCGCCGGGATAAACTCTCCCGATGGTTTAGTTCACAGGGATTGACTGTGTTTTCTTTTCTTTCACCTGCAACCCGGTTCGATGGTTGGTTTGTTCATTATTCTTGGTGGATTATGTTGGTGAAGAGGGGGTTTAAGCATTTTAGTTGTTTATTAAGAGGAATTAGCATGAATGCTCAAGTGTTTCGTTCGAGGGGTTTGATTCACGGATTTTACTGTGGGTTGTTCTCATTCTCGGAGGTGGTTTGTTCGTTTGTTTTCAGGCGTTCTTACCCCTGGCAAAAATTCGACAGCACCTCCCCCGGACCGGGACTTGCCATAGGTGAAGGAAAGTCACCAATCGGATTGCTCCAGGGTAGACTCTCAAAAATTGGAGTGGCCTCACGGCGGTCTGAACCCATGCGTGAGTGTGGAGCGCTCGAGGGCTAGCCTTCAAGAGTGACCATGACTGACAGGCGATGAATCTTCGGCACGGGACATATGTTTGCCACGAGGGCCATGAATGTTCATCCGGTGATGAACTCCTTCGAAGGCCGTGCTATGGAGAAGCAAGCTTCGAAGGGTCTTGGATGAGGAGGAGGAGGAGAGAAGAAGAAGGAACCGGGGATTAAGTCAGAGGATACTAAGATTGCAAAAGGCCCTTTTCTTTTTATTCATCCACATAACCGGGCAAGATTTTAAAACAGAAGGGATTCATCTCTTGATAATAAAGAAATACATCACGAGGGGGGAGAGAATACATTGACGAGGGAGGGGGAGAGAGCATAGGATCTTCCCCCTCCGACTCACCTCTCCTCTCTCACACTCACTCTCTTCTTCTTCTTCACCTTACCGGCGCCGGGGGACCAAACTCCTTCTCTCTTCTTCTTCTTTTCTTCACTGAACACAGCCGAGAGCCTTCTCTTCTCCTTTAGGATGGCCAGCCGGGGGAAAGTCCCGGGGGGGATTGCTCTATCGAACCTGCATAGTATATATGTAGTGGGTTGCCTTTTCTTTGCTCAAACGGAAGAAACTCCCGCCACTTCATTCCTCTGCCAGATGAACAGGGTTGGCATGTCGCTGGCATCTGGTGATTCGTGCCGTACACTGTCGTTCGTCCGAGGATGGCACGGTTGCGGGTTTGCCAGGAGATGTTCGTCCGAAGACATGCCTTCACCGATGATGTTAATGCGCTGTCAAGTGGAGACGGAGGCACAGCTTCAGAACATTGAATGCTCTCTGCGCACCTCATTTAAACAAAATAGAGCATCGTGCCAGAGATGGGATGGAATGGGGTTAAATTGGCGTGGGGAAATAGTGACCGCGCCGGATTAAAGCTTTTCAAGGGGGCAACGCCGTGTAAGCATTGCAAGGGGGTGGCATTTCCTTCAAATGGGCGCGCCGGGTAACTTGTGCATAAGGTGGCACCATTTTAAACCAAAGCAAAGGGGAGGGCTTGTATTAGAGCATAAAGTGGGGCACGCCGTTTAAGCAAAGGGGCACACCGTTTTAAGGCGCGCCGCTTTACGGCCCTTCCGCGTCATTTTAAGCACCGAACGGATTCTTTTCGATGTCACGGCCATTTATATGAATGTTGGCATTCCCGAAATATTCTAATCGCGATGTACGGCCTCCGTAATGTTCCGTTTGCAGCCTCTGGGGCTCGGTCCCAGACTTTGCTCGACTTTCTGTGCATACCAAGACTGTGCCGAAGTTCTCAACTTTTCTTTGATTTTGCTCTCGGCATGGCCGGTTGGAGAATTATGGTGGTATCTTCCGCTCGAAGGGGCTCCCTTGATGGGTAGTGGGCCACCGGGCGAGTTCTCGTCCTGACCGGGTGAGGTATAGGTTTGTTCGGCCTTCCCGTCTTCGACTCGCACGTAGACGCGAATGCCGTATGATCATCACCGTCATTTTTTTGATGTCCAAAATAAGGTTGTCAGGAACTTATCCTCTTTCAAGTGAGTGCTTTCCTCTTCTCAATTTGCTCTTCTTCGCACAGATCTACGGCGAGCGGCTGAGGAGGAGGAGGAGGAGGCACCGTCAGTTGAGATGGAGGTCATCAATGTGGATGATACGCCGGCTCCGAGCGATCTCCCAGCTTCGGAGGGATCGTCCCGCGCCCGGGAAAAGGGCAAGGGGGTTATCCAGGATGATGCTTCTGAACGCCAGGGGGTCAAGTGGAAGGATCCCATGGCGAAGTTGTTGCGGTCTTCGATGCAGGCTCAGTCTGCTAAGAAGAAACGAGCGAGGAAGGTGGAGATCGTCCGCCCGGTTGATGAGGTTCCCCTATTGCCTCCTCTTTCTGCGGTGCAAGAGGGGAAAAATGATGAAGGGATCGCAGTTGATGCTAGGGCACCGAGCGAAGCAGACGGGCCACCGGATGAGGGAGCACGACCCAAGCCGATCGAGGCTGGAGGGTCGCAGGGGGAAGCGACTCAATCGTAGCCGACCGAGGCCGGAGAGGTTCGTGGCGAGGCTGCTCATCCAGAGCCAACCGGTGGGGCCCCCGAGACGGGGTTGCTCGGGGGAGGTGCCCCGATCCCGATCGCTCTGGAGAGGCCTCCCTTTCCCTCGAGCAGTGCCTTCAGCATCCGGGCCTCCCTGTACCAGAGGTGCCACTCTGTAGCTTCAGGGGTTGTACGAGCGAAACTTCATAGGAGTCCCCGCTCCACGCTTTTTGATCAACTTATGGAAGGCAGCCTGATCTTGGCCCAGCTCAGGGCTGAGGCAGTAGGCGCGTACGCTCCGGTGGAGTCGGAGCGGGAGGCTCTCTCATGGGCCAATGGTGCGCTCGATCGAAAGGTCGAGCGTCTGGCCCTTGATCTTGGTGACCTTCGTCTGGAGGTGGCCCCGCTTCGGGCTCTGGTGCAGTCGAGCCAAGCAGAGGCTCGGTCGTTGGTGGAGCAGCTGGCCGAGGCTCGTCATATGCTCGACCGGAAGAATGAGCTCCTAGAGGCGGAGCGTATGATTCAGGTCGAGCGCGGTGAGTAGTGGAAGGCCGAGCGAGAGGCGCTCGGGGGCTGAGTCCGGGGGGCCGAGGATGCACTGACTGAGGCCAAGAGAAGGTTGTTCGAGTCAGAGGGGAGGATAGCCAAGCTCGAGGAGCAGGCGGAGTTGACCAGGGTTGAGGCACTCGAGCGACATAAGTGCTCAGAGGCCTACCACGCGGATCTTCTCCAGGCTACCTTCCCTTATTATGAGTCGGGCTATCGCTGGGGCCTTTTGAAGGGCTTCTCCCAGGGCTACGATCGGGCCATCATAGAGGCAGAGGCCCAGGCGTCTAATCTCATTTTTCCTTCCGGGCAACGCTATGACTCAGACTGGGGTTTGACCGACTCTTCCCATTATACTTCGAGCGAAGAGGAGGGTTGGGAGTCTTCGTCCGAGTGATTGGCAACTCCAGCATCTTCGGGAGAGCACACGACCGAGACAGTTCCCACACAGGTGGGGTCAGTGCCTGGGTCAGCCGTCGCTGAGAATACTGGGGGCAGATTGTCTGGTGCTGAGGAAGCCTCACTTGCCGAGCCTGAAGATGGGCCTGAGGCTTGATGTAATAGCTCTTTCTTTTTTTTTTCTTTCCCTTATGTAGCTTGGTAAGGCTTTTTTGGAAAATATTATAGCGACAGTATTAAATACTGAATTGACTATTTCTTACCGCTTTTGGTGTGATTTAACTATCGAATTTGTAGTCGTTGGAGAAGGCGCCAATTTTCTCTACAGATATCACGCGTGCCGATCTGTCAAACAACTGACATACCGCCCTTAATGACTTGCCACTTTACGCGTCCCGCTGGCAGGATGTTTGGGAAATGGGGTAACCATCTCAGAGAAAGCCCTTTTAGCGTGTTTTGTAAGGGGAGAGTCATTTAAGGTGATCAACTCTTCCTTCGGCCTATAAAAGGTTTGAGGGGCGTCTCCTTTTCCTTTCATCGCTTAAGGCCATCCCTGGCGGTTTCTCCTTCTTTCCCTTCCGCGAGGTGTTGTGCTGTCCGTCTTGGCGGGCATGGAAGGCGCTTCAGAAGATGATGATGCAGATGGCAGCAGGAGGGAAGCTCCTGCTATTTCAATCTAGAAGAGGGATCGTCAATCGAGGGTCACTTTGGGAGAGGGTTCGTCATGCCGGAGCATGTGGCCCTCCTGTCCCTGACCCGCCGATGCCATCCTGAGGGGAGGGGGGAGCTAATTAAACTCTCTCCTTCCTTCGCCTCCCCCTACCTCCTTGTCCATTTCTGCCATTTTCTTTTTCTCCCTCCTCTTTCACTCTTCGGAGGATGCCTACTCTCTCTGCCTTCCAAAGAGTTGGCAGAGAGGAGGCCTTCACTTGTATTCCTTCCTCTTCTTCCCTCTCTTCTCCAGGCTTTTCTCAAACCAACGAGGCTGGCAATCCTTTGTCCGAGCCAGTTTCCACCGAAGGCAGAGTCAGTGGCTGGACGTAGGAGTGCCTACCGGGTTGGCCGAGCATTCTGCTCGTGTAATAGTGCTGGAGGGTGTAATTTTTATACATGTATATTGTATTGGCTACGGCCTACTTGATGTACATCAAATTTTGATAAGAAGAGAAGAATGGCATTTATTCTACTTTGCTTACATGTGCATGCTTGCCAAATGATCAAAAGTAGAACTTGCGAAGATTTGTCGCATTCCATGTCCGAGGGACGAGTGTTCCTTCCATGTTGGACAATCGGTATGCTCCTTTCCCGAGCATCTCGACCACTCGGTAGGGGCCTTCCCAAGTAGGGACCAGCTTCCCAGCCGCCTCTAGTGGTCTAGATGCTTCTGCTTTTCTTAGGATGAAGTCTCCCGACTGGAAGTGTCTGTCTCAGACTCTGGAGTTTTAGTATCGAGTGATGCACCGTTGGTATTCCATTGCTCGGATCTTTGCAATATCTCAGATTTCGTCTACTAGGTCGAGGTTCTCTTGCAGTTTCTACTCGTTTATCTCGAGCTTGAAGTGGACGACTCGGAGAGAGGGGTTTCCGACCTCCGACGGAATTATTGCTTCCGTGCCATACACCAGCTGAAAAGGTGTTTCACCGGTGGCTGTCCTCGGAGTAGATCGGTGTGATCATAGTACGCTCGATAATTCCTCAAGCCAGCTACCCTTGGCCTTACTGAGCCTAGTTCTGATGCCTTTTAAGATAGTCTTATTGGCATTTTTGACCAATCCGTTAGACTAAGGGTGGGCTACGGAAGTGAAGTGGTTATGAATGTTTACGTCGACACATCTATCTCTGAAGTAATGAGAATCAAACTGCCGACTATTACCGCTCATGATCACTCGGGGGACACTGTAGCGACAGATGATCGACTTCCAAACAAAACTCCATATGACTAACTCGGTGATCCTGGTGGTGGCTTCGGCCTCGATCCACTTGGTGAAATAGTCAATGGCAACGATGATGAACTTCTTCTGAGCTCGGGCCGTGGGGAATGGCCCCAGGATGTTGATCCCCCATCGAGCGAAAGGGTATGGCTCGGCAAGGGTGTTGAGCTCCGCGGCGGGCTGATGGATCAGGTGGTCGAAGCGTTGACATCGGTTGCACTTATATACGTAGGTCATGCAGTCGCGCTGGAGAGTGGGCCACCAGTAACCCTGCTGAAGCAAGATCCTGGCGAGCGATCCTCCTCCTTGGTGCGCTCCGTAGGTGCCTTCGTGTACTTCTTGAATAGCTCGACTGGCTTCGTCGGCGCTGATGCACTTGAGGAGAGGGCCGAAGAAAGATATGCAGTACAAGGCCTCATCTAGCATGATGAAACGTCGGGCTTGGTACTTTAGCTTTCGAGCCTCCCAAGGGTCGGTGAGTTCTTGAGAATCCCGGAGCCAAGATTTGTAGGGGGTCCGCCAGTCGCTCGGGGGTGCCGGGTCAACGGCCATAAGCTCGGACTCAATGCTCGATCGCCCGAGCTCTTCGAGGAATACCAATCGTGTACCTACGGGGTCGAGCGAGGAGGCCAGTCGAGAGAGGGCGTCCGCTCGGGAGTTTTCCTCCCGAGCTATCCAGACTACCTCAAAGCTCTCGAAGAGTTGGGCCATCCTTTTGACCGCCTGGAGGTACTTGACCATTTGTCCTTCCCGAGCTTCGTACTCACTGTTGACCTGGCTAGCGACCAATTGGGAGTCATTGTGGATTCTGACCCGCTCGGCTCCCAGTCGTCGAGCCATCCTGGCCCCTGAGATAAGGGATTCATACTCCGAGGCGTTGTTGGACCGGCTTCACTGTTGGGTCGAGGTTGAGCTTGTGCATCACCACATCTCCCTGGATCCCGGGAAGGTGCTCATCAGGCCATGCAAAGACTCGGATATACCGAACAAGGAAATCCTTATACTTTTCCTGTTCCTCAAGTGGTAGATCGGCTCCGATCATTACCCCTAGAGTCGGGTCACCGTTAAGGAAGACCGTTAGAAACTCACCACCAGGATCAGATGTTGCGGGTCCCTCTTCGGCTCCCTTTACTCCTTTTTTCCCTCCCGACCTAGTGGCTTCAACCGAGATTATATAGCACCGTCTAGCCAATGCCTGGTTACGTCGGACATCTCCCACGCCATGTTTGGTTGGGAACTTCATTTTTTGGTGAAAGGTAGAGGGCACCGCTTTCATTCGGCTGAGAATGCCTCGGCCGAAGATGGCGTTATATGCCGTCATCCCCTTAATCACAATGAAGTCTACCATAACCGTAACAGTTTTGGGCGGGGTGCCGATAGTAACTGGCAGGCTCAGGGCTCCCTCGGGATAAGTTGCTTGGCCGTTGAACCCACAGAGGGGGGTTCGGATCGGGCGGAGTTTAGATAGATTCTCTCCCATCTTGAGGAAACATTCATAAGATAATAAGTCAGGGACACTACCATTGTCAATTAAGATCCTACCTTCGTTACAATGGTTTATTGTCGCTGATACAATGAGAGGGTCGTCGTGCGGGGTGGTTAATCCTTCTAGGTCCTGGTCGGAGAATACCAGGGCCTGTGATTCGCTCGCCTGCGGGGCCGTAGACAGCTCAATGGAGGCTCGGCTCACCCGCTCGGCATGACGCTTTCTTCCTCGGTTGCTATCTCCGCCTGATACCGTGCCGCCCGTGATGACGTTTATGTGGACTCCGCGGGGGGCATTTGTTGTGCCCCTTAGGAACAAGTATGTGCTTTTATTTTAGCAATGCTATTTGGTTTTGATGATAGCAAGACAGTGAGTGCATTTGAGTGCATTTGATATTGTATTTTGATGATAGCAATGCTATTGTGTTTTGATGATTGCAATAAACAAAGTGCATTTCTGTGCATTCTTATCCTTGAGCATTCTGCATATGATAGCAACATGAATGATGATGTTTAGCATTGATGGCATTTGTTCTTTATATATTTGAATTGCATTTTGTTAGATATCATGTCTCTGCATGTATCTGCATAGTCTGAATGTCTCTACATGTATCTGCATAGTCTGAATAGTAGTAAGTGCTAGTCTCTACATTGGAAGTGTGCATCATTTGCATTCAAGCCTTGAAGTCTGTACATCATGTTCATTCAGTTCACTTCAAGTCTGTCAGCCGTGCAAATTGATTCAGGTTCTCCAAGTCTATACAATGAAGTCTGAACATTGCATTTGCATTCACAATGTCTTCACACCTGAAGTCTATACATTGTGTCGTTCACATCTGCAAGTCTAGACATTGGAAAGTCTATACAGACTTCAGCGTCTCATTTAGCGTCTAAGGCAAAGTCTACACGTTGCTACAGTAACGCAAGTCTATACATTGTCCTAGGCTAAGTGTATACAACGTCTCATTCATGCATTGTTAATGAAGTCTGTACATCAGTCTTCATATTCTAAGTCTGTACAGCCGTGTCATATGCTCCTAAGTCTATACATTCGAGCGTCTCATGCAAGTCTAAGCATTACTGTTCATGCATCAGTCTTCATAAGTCTGTACATTGGACTGTCTCTTTCAACGTCTCATGGCATGAAGTCTGTACACTCGATTTGCCTTTGATTCGGTCAAGTGTGTACATTCCTTCACTGTAGCTTTCACGTATCCAAGTCTACACATCGTGAAAGTCTATACATTCATCACTAACCTTTGTTCTAGGTAAAGTCTATACACTGGGGTCTTTCCCTACGTTTCTTAGGCAAAGTCTGTACATTCGGTTCTGAAGCTTAAAGTCTATACAGTCCAGCCTAGTCCTACGATCAAGGCTTTAGCTACACTCAAGTCTATACAATGGCTTCGCTTCATCAAGTCTGTACATTGAATCGCCAACTTCTTTGAAGCCCATACATCGCTCAAAGTCTGTACAGAGTCCAGCGTCTCAGTTAGCGTCTCATGCATTTGAGCAAAGTCTGTACATCAGTCTGTCAGCAAGTCTGAACATCGTCCGTCTTTGTTAGCGTCTCAGGCATTGGGCTAAGTCTGTACAACATTCAATGTCTAGAGCTTCATGAAGTCTGTACATCAGACTGTTACAGCAAGTCTATACATTGTCCGTCTTCCTTAGCGTCTTGATATTTGAAGTCTATACATCCATCGTGGAGCTTCATGTCTACAAATCGCTTCACTCATTCAAGTCTATTCATCCACAGTGGATCTTCAAGTCTGTACATCCACAGTGGAACTTCGAAGTCTGTACACCGCTTGAGCCTCAACAAGTCTGTACATCACCTTAAGCGTCTCAAGTCTAATCATTGGCTCAAGCTTCCAAGTCTGTACACTGGTTCAAAGTCTACACAACGCCTCTTTGATTCTAAGTCTTTACATTCGTTTTAAGGCAAAGTCTGTACATTGCCTTTGTGCTTCAAAGCCTGTCGATTGAAGAGTCTACACATTGGTTGTTCACACGTTCCTACAGTCTGAAGTCTCTACATTGCTTTCGCCTATTTTTCATCTAAGTATCATAAAGTCTGTACGTTGCTTTAGCCTTTACCTTCACAGCAAAGTCTATATAATGCAATGCATAAACTTAGAACTGATGACTTCATTTCATCTGTCTGATAGGGACTGAAGAGGCTAATGAACCCCTTAAAACAAGAGGGCTGAAGCCATCAAATTTCCGCTGTTGGAACACACCAATGCGTCAACGCCTTGATCAAGTGGTGTGAACGCAGTAGTTCAAACAATCAAGAAAGAAGATTGTGGATTACTCTAGTGCGTCAACGCATTGATCAAGTAGCGTGGACGCAGCAGTTCAAGTATCCCTTATTGCAGCCTCTAGAGTACATTGGCAGCATCGAAGCTGCAGCTCCATGCGTCAACGCAGCATGCTGAGAGCGTCAATGCAGCACGTCTATCTGCTGAAGACATGCTCACTGGAACGCATCAATGCGTCAATGCCACGGGTTGGAAGCGTCGACGCAGCAGTTAAAAAGGGTTGAAGATCTCTGAAGGGTGCGTCAACTCCTTGGAGCAAGTGGGTTGACGCCATCTAACTCCAGTTGCTGAGCGTACTGATGAATGGTCACGTGACCTGAAGCTGGCACCTGACACGTGATCTGAGGTGAGTGTTGAGCACGTGATCCGAGGAGGAATCTTCTGGACGGAAGGCATGGGAAGCACACGCCCTATCTCTCTACTGCTGCTGGTATATATTGGAGCCTTCGTCTTCAGATGGAGGCTGATCGTGATCGAAGCCAGAGAGCAGAAGCTGAGAGAAAAAAAAAGAGAAGAAAGAGAGAGCTTCCACGATCCAGCAGAAGAAAAGAAAAAGGGAAAGAGAGAAAGGAGAACATAGATCGAGAGAAGAAGAGAAGTGCAGCAGAGAAGAAAGAGAAAGAGAGAGAGAGTGAAGAAAGAGAGTGAGATCGAGGGAGATCTTTTCTTGATGGACCGTGGATCAAATCCAGGCCATCCAGCTCTTTAAGAGCCACATTGTGCTTCATTGTTTACAGCTTTCAGATTGCTGTTTATTTCCATTTTCTATTTTCTATTTTACATCTTCTTCAAGCTGTTAGTCAGCGGATTACAGACGTGCTGCCTCTGGACGGCTAAGCTGTATTGCCCAGCGGTTTGCAGTGGAGGATTCCACTGGACAGCAAGCTGTGTTGCTCAGCGGGGCGAGGAGGATTCCTCGGACGGCAAGCTGTGTTGCCTAGCGATTGTATGGCAAGCTGTGATGTCCAGCTGTTCAAGTTGTGAGTCAGCAGGAAGCCACACTCGGGTTGAGTGTGGGGTGGATGTAGGTCTGCAGGACCGAACCACCTAAAAACCCCTCTTGCATTGTGGTTTGATTGCTTATAGTTTGCTTTCGTTAGATGTTTGCATAGGGGCGCTCCAAGTGTTTGATCACAGGTTCATTAGATGATTTGATCAGATTTTGTTCTAAGTGTTTAATCTGTTGAGTGAGCGAAATTCTAATTGAGCGAAATTTTATTTTGGGTGAAAGTTTTTATAGGCTATATTCATTCACCCCCCCTTTGAATACTTGCACCGAACCCAACACTTGATATCAGAGCGGTCTCTGACTTAACAGATCTAACAATCTGCAGAGGATCCTGGTAACTGTTTAGTGCATTTCAGAGTGGGTCTTTTGGAATCGTTTTGATTTACTGTCTTAGTGCATTTCTGTCTAGTGCATTTCATAAGTGTGCCTCCTGTGTTCTGTATTAAGTTTCACTTAGTTAGTTCCTTGCCTTGCTTATCTGGTTGTGGTGCTTTGTTGTCGATTGCTTCATGCCTTGAATCTGCTTGTCATCTGTTCTGATGGCTCATCCTCCGATATACAGAGGTGATGACCTTGGCCCATGGCTGGAAAAGTTGCATCGGTATGTAAACACAACCGATCCTGATTTGTGGAAGGTAATAACTCATGGTCCATACAAACTGTCGAAGGATAAATCTAAATGGACCAAGAAGGATAAGCTGAAAGACACTGTCAATAATAGAGCTGTAGTTTTATTAAAAGAATCAATTGATAGATCTCTAATTGAATGCATTTCTTCTTGCAGGTCTGCCAAAGACATTTTGGATAAACTGAAGCTAATCAGGAATCACAGCAAATGCTTGATGGCTGATAGAAGAAATGCTAATGATGAAACTTCATCCGAGGTAAGCTCTGAACCTGAAGAACTTTCAATTGATGACTTATGGAATATAAATGAGGAACTCAATAATAAATGTGAACAATTGAAATCTGAAAAGAAAAAATTGAAAAAGGAAATGTTGTACGAAATAAGAGAACTGAAATGTGAAAATGCAAAACTAAGAGATAGTCTGAAAAGCGATGAAAATTCTTGTAAGGCATGTGCATTTTTAGAAGACATGATAAATGAGTTTGATCATGATAGTAAATTGCAAAAGGAAGCATTCAAATCTCTAGAAATTGAAAAACAAACATGCTTAGACAAAATGTCTGAAATTGAGAATCAACTGAATGATAAGAAAAATGAGCATCTAAAAGGCATGCACGAACTGACTGGAGTTAATTCTGAATTGGACAAACTGAAATTGGAGAATGAAGATCTTCAAAAGAAAAATAAAACTCTTATGGTCAGAATGAATGAAATCAATGAGGAGGTTTCACAGTCCTCTTCTACTAAATCAAACTGTAAAATATGCTCAGCTTTAAGAGAACGTAATGAAGATCTCTTTAGTGAGAATGAATGGATAAATAAACAAATTGCCTCACTTAAAGATGATCACAAAAACCTGCTCGCTTAGAAAATTAAAGTAAAAGAAAGAGAAGATGAACTGATTAAAAAATTGGAGCACATGTTTGGAAGAGAGAGATGTGCTAATAATGAAATTCAGGATAAAAATCTTGAGGAAGAAAACACTAAATTAAAAGCTGAAGTTGAAAAACTGAAGTGGCTGAACACTGGCTTGTCTGAAAGACTTCTCACTACAGAAAAAGGAAAAGCTGTCTATGATGAAAATTCAGAAATTTTGAACAGTCTAGAACAAGAAATTGAGAAGTATAAAACTGCAAACCAAGTTCTAAGCGAATGTGTTAATTGCAGTGAACAGGAAATAGCCAGTTATGAACTTCACATTGCTAGCTTGGAAGATAAAATTCATAATCTGGAAAATTCAGCTATTGAGTCTGCCAAGATTAAAGGAAAAATGAAAACTGTTGGGAAGAGGAATGATGATAACTCTGAAGGGAGAACAAATTGATGTTCTGATGTTAAGAAAATCACTAAAAACTAGCTATATAGCACTTTTGTCCAAAGCACTGATGTAGCTGGTACTTCAAGGCAATCCCCAAAATAAAATGAAAATCAGAAGTCACCTTCAAAATCTGTCTTTCAGTTTAAAGCTCAGAAAATTGAAAAGCAAACAAAACCTGTTGAGGATAATCAGAAATTGATAAGAAAGAGTCAAACAAAAAGGGTAAAGAATAATTCTGGTTATACTCTGAAATTTGTTAGCTCTGCTGAATCTGATGGGTCAATGCAAAATGCTCATGCTTCTTGTACTCATTCACATGCATCTGTGAATTCATCTGATAGAAACCATGCCCCTAGGAAATCTGATGCTTCTTGCTATTACTGTGGTAAGCATGGACATATCATGGATGATTGCAGAATATTAAAAGAGGATGAGCATGCAAATAAAACAATGCATTCTAAGAATCTATCTGGAAGAAACCATGCCTTCAGGAAATCTAATACTTCATGCTATTATTGTGGTAGGTATGGTCATTTAATGAATGAGTGCTATGCTTTACAGAATGCATGCCAGATACACTCCAAATCATCATGAGCATAAAAGAAACAAACTCAAATTTAATCAGCATATCATTTGTTTCACTTGCAATAAGCCTGGGCACAAGGCTATTGAGTGCTGGTCAGGAAATCATTGGGGTAAAAATGAATCTAGAAGCAAGCATCTTAAATGCTTCGAATGTGGGAGGCATGGCCATATAGTCAAGGACTGTTGGCATGCCCAAGTAAGTCATGTTAATAATAAAGTTTTTAAATTCTCTGCAAAACGACCTGTGAACTTTTCATGCTTTAATTATGGTAAATCAGGTCACAAATTTGCTGAATGCTGGATGAAGAAGAATAAGAAACAGAATGTCCATGTAAACAACAGAACAACTCATGCTCAATCTCATAGGTCTCATGCTTCTTTTGATAAGCATCATAGGACCAGACAATCTGTTGTTTCATGTCATTATTGTGAAAATTTTGGACATTCTATGTCTGATTGTTCTTTTATGGAATTTGATGATAATGTTGTAAAAAGAATGTTTAGAACACCTGATAGGGGTAGTGCAGGACCCAAGACTGCTTGGGTCCCTGCAAGATCATATTGATTGATATGTTGCAGGTGTGCCTTGGTGAGAGAAATAAAAGGGGTAATTTAGCCAAGGCACTTAAAAAGGAAGCCCCAGGATTCTACATTTCAGGTTAGTTCTGAACTTGTCTTTAAATTTCATCATCTGAAAATGCTGATTTGTCTGTTTGATATCTGAAATCATTGAACTGTTCGTTTGATGTCTGATATTCTCTTCATGTCTAGCTGATCAGTCTGCATTCCAGACTCAGCTACTGAGTTTTACTTTGCATATATCTGATGCTCTTCTCTCACTGATTATTGCACTGAATAAATGGGCTGTTAGATGCTCTGCACAATCATTTTTAGAGTCAATGCATGTGTCTTGTGTCAATGCATTGCATGCTTGATTACATACTTGGACTGAGCTTGTATGGGTCAGTTAGTGCATATAGTCAATGCATGTGTATAGTACTTTCATATATCATTTGCATGACTGTCATTTGCCTATTGTCGTAGACAGCATGTTTTTCAATGCATAATAGGTCTGCTTTGCACTGCATTATTATTTGCTTAACTCTGGTATATCAAATGGTATGTTACTAAAAGGTAAGAAAATCTGCCCGGACGTGTCTACCACGTGTGAGATGGTCTTTGAGACCAGGTTCTCCGTCGAGTACCATGGGTCCTGTCTTCATGTAGAACAGTGCACTGCATCATATGTTGAAAAATCTGAAAAAGGATGAAAATGCTTATGACTTGAATGCATAAACCTGAATTGATTGCATACTTGTCTCATGTATCCTTGGTGCATAGTCTGCATGTAGGACAGTATGTTGCATAGCATATCTCTTGCATCATGATGTCAGGGGGAGCTGAGAGTTCTATTCAATTCATTGAATCCTATTCACTTCTCAGTGCTCCCATTCAAATGATTCATATTCTTTGACATCAGTTACTCATTGAACCATACTGCCAATTGCTATCTTTTCCCCATCTTTTTCACTAAACAACAGCTTTGCATCTGGTTTAGTACATTGAATGGTGATTATTGCAATTGTTCACTTATAAGAATCACACTTACAAATTGAAAGGAACTAAAGGTTTAACCTTTATAAATTGGAGAGTTAAGTGTCTGCACTTCAGAATTTGAGATAAAAGAAAACTTTTATAGCTCTTAATCTTTGTCTCATGGCTAAAATAGAAAAAGTTTTTGTAATGCCTAAATGTGTTGAACTGGATATGTCTAGAACAGGCTAATAAGAGTGTGTGCTGATTTTTTAAACAATCACTCTAAAAGAATTAAGGGCAGCAGTAAATAAGATCATTAATGTTAAGAACTGAACACAGTGACAGAGCAATGGCTGATTGCACTGAGAAACTGTGAACTCCTCCAAAGAAGCAGGAGAGTTCACATGTCATGAGGTACTTCAGAATATCTCTGTTCATAGGGCCAAATCTATAGGGGGAGTCCTCACCAAGTAACTGAGGGTACTGGCCTCTAATCAAGGTGTACCCTTAATGTCAAAAGTGAAGACTATTCCTTGTGGGTCTTGATCTGAAGTAGATCTTGTAGTTTATGCCTAGTAACTGGGGGTACCTGCCTCTGATCAAAGTGTACACCTAATGTCAACAGCATAAATGCCATTGATCTATTCACTTAGTTCAAGTTCTGAAATTCAAAAGTGAAAATCAAACTGCTGTAACCCTTCGAAAAATTAAAAGTCAATGAGTGAAAATTATTTTTATTAATACATATTCAAGTTGCCATTCTTGATCTTCCATGTTTAATCACAAAAGGATATTATTTCTGACTTATCTATTAATACCATGTGCCCTAGATTCATTGCTATAAATGGAATCTATAAACTCTTTTTCAGGGGTCAGATGTTTTACTCTAGATTTATCACTGTTAAACCTGAATTCTTGTCAAAATTGTATGTTGCTGATTCTTATACTTTAACAGTTGTTTATAATCATGCTTCCTTTCTGAACCTATGATTCAGCTGTTGTCAAGTGACCCTCCTACCTTCTCTACCTTGTTTATCTGTTCATATTCCTTCTCAAAGGGGGAGCATTTATTTAGGGGGAGAAATAATTCAGGAGGAGTCATACCTTCAGGGAGAGTTTATTGCTCTAGAAGTCACTTGCATGCATACTGCCATGTTGCACTCATGTTCTTATTGTTCTTCCCTTTTCGATTATGTAAAAGGGGGAGAAAATTTTGTGTGTGACTCACTGTCACTGTTTATTGCCATCATCAAAAAGGGGGAGAATGTTGTGCCCCTTAGGCACAAGCATGTGCTATGTTGCTTTGATGATAGCAATGCTATTTGGTTTTGATGATAGCAAGATAGTGAGTGCATTTGAGTGCATTTGATAGTGTATTTTGATGATAGCAATGCTATTGTGTTTTGATGATTGCAATAAATAAAGTGCATTTCTGTGCATTCTTATCCTTGAGCATTCTGCATATGATAGCAATATGAATGATGATGTTTAGCATTGATGGCATTTGTTCTTTATATATCTGAATTGCATTTTATCAGATATCATGTCTCTGCATGTATCTGCATAGTCTGAATGTCTCTACATGTATCTGCATAGTCTGAATAGCAGTAAGTGCTAGTCTCTACATTGGAAGTGTGCATCATTTGCATTCAAGCCTTGAAGTCTGTACATCATGTTCATTCAGTTCACTTCAAGTCTGTCAGCCGTGCACATTGATTCAGGTTCTCCAAGTCTATACAATGAAGTCTGAACATTGCATTTGCATTCACAATGTCTTCACACCTGAAGTCTGTACATTGTGTCATTCACATCTGCAAGTCTAGACATTGGAAAGTCTATACAGACTTCAGCGTCTCATTTAGCGTCTAAGGCAAAGTCTACACGTTGCTACAGTAACGCAAGTCTATACATTGTCCTAGGCTAAGTGTATACAACGTCTCATTCATGCATTGTTAATGAAGTCTATACATCAGTCTTCATATTCTAAGTCTGTACAGCCATGTCATATGCTCCTAAGTCTATACATTCGAGCGTCTCATGCAAGTCTATGCATTACTGTTCATGCATCAGTCTTCATAAGTCTGTACATTGGACTGTCTCTTTCAGCGTCTCATGGCATGAAGTCTGTACACTCGATTTGCCTTTGATTCGGTCAAGTGTGTACATTCCTTCACTGTAGCTTTCACGTATCCAAGTCTACACATCGTGAAAGTCTATACATTCATCACTAACCTTCGTTCTAGGAAAAGTCTATATACTGGGATCTTTCCCTACGTTTCTTAGGCAAAGTCTGTACATTCGGTTCTGAAGCTTAAAGTCTATACAGTCTAGCCTAGTCCTACGATCAAGGCTTTAGCTGCACTCAAGTCTGTACAATGGCTTCGCTTCATCAAGTCTGTACATTGAATCGCCAACTTCTTTGAAGCCCATACATCGCTCAAAGTCTGTACAGAGTCCAGCGTCTCAGTTAGCGTCTCATGCATTTGAGCAAAGTCTGTACATCGGTCTGTCAGCAAGTCTGAACATCGTCCGTCTTTGTTAGCATCTCAGGCATTGGGCTAAGTCTGTACAATATTCAATGTCTAGAGCTTCATGAAGTCTGTACATCAGACTGTTACAGCAAGTCTGTACATTATCCATCTTCCTTAGCGTCTTGATATTTGAAGTCTATACATCCATCGTGGAGCTTCATGTCTACACATCGCTTCACTCATTCAAGTCTGTTCATCCACAGTGGATCTTCAAGTCTGTACATCCACAGTGGAACTTCGAAGTATGTACACTGCTTGAGCCTCAACAAGTCTGTACATCGCCTTAAGCGTCTCAAGTCTATTCATTGGCTCAAGCTTCCAAGTCTGTACACTGGTTCAAAGTCTACACAACGCCTCTTTGATTCTAAGTCTTTACATTCGTTTTAAGGCAAAGTCTATACATTGCCTTTGTGCTTCAAAGCCTGTCGATTGAAGAGTGTACACATTAGTTGTTCACACGTTCCTGCAGTCTAAAGTCTCTACATTGCTTTCGCCTATTTTTCATCTAAGTATCATAAAGTCTGTACGTTGCTTTAGCCTTTACCTTCACAGCAAAGTCTATACAATGCAATGCATAAACTTAGAACTGATGACTTCATTTCATCTGTCTGATAGGGACTGAAGAGGCTAATGAACCCCTTAAAGCAAGAGGGCTGAAGCCATCAAATTTTTGCTGTTGGAACACACCAATGCGTCAACGCCTTGATCAAGTGGCGTGAACGCAGTAGTTCAAACAATCAAGAAAGAAGATTGTGGATTACTCTGGTGCGTCAACGTATTGATCAAGTAGCGTGGATGCAGCAGTTCAAGTATCCCTTATTGCAGCCTCTAGAGTACATTGGCAGCATCGACGCTGCAGCTCCATGCGTCAACGTAGCATGCTGAGAGCGTCAACGCAGCACGTCTATCTACTGAAGACCTGCTCACTGGAACGCATCAATGCGTCAACGCCACGGGTTGGAAGCGTCGACGTAGCAGTTAAAAAGGGTTGAAGATCTCTGAAGGGTGCGTCAACTCCTTGGAGCAAGTGGGTTGACGCCATCTAACTCCAGTTGCTGAGCGTACTGATGAATGGGCACGTGACCTGAAGCTGGCACCTGACACGTGATCCGAGGTGGGTGCTGAGCACGTGATCCGAGGAGGAATCTTCTGGACGGAAGGCATCGGAAGCACACGCCCTATCTCCCTACTGCTGCTGGTATATATTGGAGCCTTCGTCTTCAGATGGAGGCTGATCGTGATCGAAGCCAGAGAGCAGAAGCTCAGAGAAAAAAAATGAGAAGAAAGAGAGAGCTTCCACGATCCAGCAGAAGAAAAGAAAAAGGGAAAGAGAGAAAGGAGAACAGAGATCGAGAGAAGAAGAGAAGTGCAGCAGAGAAGAAAGAGAAAGAGAGTGAGATCAAGGGAGATCTGTTCTTGATGGACCGTGGATCAAATCCAGGCCATCCAGCTCTTTAAGAGCCACATTGTGCTTCATTGTTTACATCTTTCAGATTGTTGTTTATTTCCATTTTCTGTTTTCTATTTTACATCTTCTTCAAGCTGTTAGTCAGCGGATTGCAGAGGTGCTGCCTCTGGACGGCAAAGCTGTATTGCCCAGCGGTTTGCAGTGGAGGATTCCACTGGACAGTAAGCTGTGTTACTCAGCGGGGCGAGGAGGATTCCTCGGACGGCAAGCTGTGTTGCCCAGCGGTTGTATGGCAAGCTGTGATGCCCAGCTGTTCAAGCTGTGAGTCAGCAGGAAGCCACACTCGGGTTGAGTGTGGGGTGGATGTAGGTCTGCAGGACCGAACCACCTAAAACCCCTCTTGCATTGTGGTTTGATTGCTTATGATTTTTCTGCTAGATGTTTGCATAGGGGCGCTCCAAGTGTTTGATCACAGGTTCATTAGATGATTTGATTAGATTTTGTTCTAAGTGTTTAATCTGTTGAGTGAGCGAAATTCTAATTGAGCGAAATTTTATTTTGGGTGAAAGTTTTTATAGGCTATATTCATTCACCCCCCCTCTGAATACTTGCACCAAACCCAACAGCATTGTTGATATCTTCAGGGGTCCCTCAGTCTTCCTTCTGCCCGAACACATATAGGGATAGGTGTCCCTGGCGGACGAGACGCTCGATCTCATCTTGAAGTTGATGGCAATCGCTGTGGTGATGCCCATGGTCACTATGGAACAGGCAATGCTTGCGGCGATTGCGGTGCTTGGTCTTCGTAGGCTCGGGTTGGTTGAGGAGGCCCGAGCCTTTAATGTCTTCATAGATTCTAAGCCTAGGCTCTGATACCACTCTAACTATCACGACCTGAGCTTTTAATACAGCGGAAGGAATATTGGAACGTGAACAGCTGACATGGTAAGCCTCTCGCACGCAAGAAATCAGAGCGCAAAATAATCACATAAAAGTAATTACACAAGTAACTTTTCTCAAATTTACAACTTTATTGCATCAAATTCAATTACATAAGATCATCATTTCTTGACAACTACAACTCAAGAAAATCAAAATTACAATATGACTATACTAGACACTTTGATCATCTAAGGCTTCTCCCATCTTGAAAACCTTCATTCACTCTCGGACCCGCTACTAGCATAATCTGAATATGATGTACTAGTACTTCCTGAAATAGACAAGAAAATAGGTATGAGCACACTTGCCTAGTAGGTTTCTTCACATCAACATGAAGGCAATATTTAAATGATTAGCATATTTTTTTTATCAAGCACAGTCATCTAATGATTAGCATCTTAGCTCTAGAATTAAGATCCAAATAAGAATGCGATAATCAAGATAATCCAAGATCATGAAATAACTGTGCCAGTAGATATGAACGAGTATAGACTTTGAACAAGCAAGAATAATCATGTAGATGTAAATTTGCCCTTTCATGAACAAGAATATACGAACATGTAACGAGAAAGTACTTTACACAACCTTGTAAAGACTATGCAATAACAAGCATGTAAATTTTCATTACGAGCCTCGTGAATTTCACTCATTTATAAGAGAAAGTACTCCCAGCGTTATACGACGCCAGTATCATCATACCCCATGGTTTATAGCACGTTTTTGATCATCGGCCGTGAGGACTAGCATAGAGCCCTTTGACACAATCTGTGCCCGATCTTGCATCTTCAAGTTATAAATCCAACTACTTCCACGAGATATAACAATAATGTCGGCCAATCATTCAATTCCAAATAACGATTTTCATGAGCAAGTAATCAAGGAATAGAACGTACCAAAGTTGGATATGATTTCCAAGAATGATTTAAAAAGGACATTATGCTACGACGGCATTCCGGCAGCATAACGATACATTCATTAAATTCCATAACTTAATATTAACCTTTTTAACATAGTTTTGGAACTCCAGATAATCCTAAGATCATCTAGAAATTTAAGAAAGCCAACCCCAAAGGTCAAACCTTGGGTTAGACTAAATCAGGAACTAAGCGGTCATTTATTGGACCGTTTCGTTCATAAAGCGGTCATAGTGTAGACCGTTTCATAAAAAGAGAGTCGACGCATGAAAAAGAAGCGTCGACGCAGGGAAACCATCTTGAGCTTTAGCGGTCTAGTGAATGGACGCTAACCGAATCAGATGGTCAACCATAGGGCCGCTAAGGTCCAGAGTGTTGTGCCCCTGTGGTTTTGATGATGGTTTTGATGATTGGTTGTTGATGTGAGTTAATCAAATGTTCAGTCATCTTGCTGCTCAGTTTAGATTAACATATTTGATGTTCAGTCTTGTTACATGTTAAACTGATGCATAAAGCATTCATTCATTACTGTGGTTTTGATGATTGATATTGTATTTTGATGAGTTTTGTTACATGTTAAACTGATGCATAAAGCATTCATTCATTGCTGTGATTTTAATGATTGATATTGTATTTTGATGATAGCAATGATATAGTGTTTTCTTGACATTGTGCCTTGATGATTGCATCATGACTGTGACTGGTACAACTGATATATTGTTTATGTTAGACTTATGTTATGTGCATAGTCTATACAGTGCTTCGTGGGGTTTATGCCCTAAGTCTATTCACTGCACAATAACATATAGTCGATACATTAAGCGTCTCATGCATCATTCGTCTAAGTCCATACATTGGACTGTAGTGTGCATTTGGCGAACACATCGCAAGTCTAGACATTGCACTGTAGCATGCATTTCCTTAAAGTCTATACATCGGACTGGTTTGCATTGGCTAAGTATATACAACGTCAGCTCATGCCTTGTCTTAGACAAAGTCTATACAATGGCTTTGGGTCTCCAAGTCTATACAGCCTTTTGCTTCGCCAAAGTCTGTACATTGGTCTGCATAGGCTAAGTGTTTACATCGTCAAGTACAATCAACACTGGTCTTCCAAGTCTGTACAGCGTGAAGTCTATACTTTGGACTGTTCTTCATGTCTGTACATCAGATTGTACATCATCTTTGTGCTGTTTCTGTACTTGAGTTTTCGTGTTGTTTCCCCTCACCAACACGAAAAGATCTCGTGTCGTATGAGCTTACAACACTTCGTGTTGATTTCCATACGTGACAGGAAAGCTTGTATGAGGTTAGACTTCGTGTCGTTTCCCTTGTTTTCATTTTCGTGTTGTCTTAGTGTCTACGTCTCCGTGTTATTTTTATGTTTCTATCTTAGTGTTGGTCTTTCGTTTTTGACTTAGTGTCTTTCTCGCCTTGACCACACTTCGTGTCGATTCTTGGTTTTCTACACCTCGTGTCGTTTCACCTCGTGTTGTTCTCACTGTCGTCGTGTTGTTTTCACTTCGTGTCGGTTACTGTTGTTTCTTTGACTTCGTGTTGTTTTCCTTGTGTTTCATCTTCGTGTTGTTTTCACTTCGTGTCAACTTCACTTCGTGTTGTTTTCATTTCGTGTCAACCTCGTCTTGGGTCGTTTCGTGACTTCGTGTCAAATTACTTTTCTGTTTTCATGACTTCGTGTCGTTTTTCCTCTCATGTACTTCGTGTCGGTTACTGTTGTTTCTGTGTCTTCGTGTCGTTTTTGTTCCACTGCGTGCAGAACATTGCAGCACCTCGTGTTGCTTTCTGTATACCACCTCGTGTCGTTTCCCAGTGAATCTCGTGTCATCTTTTACGTCTACTTGTTCAACCCCGTGTCAACTTCTGTGTTCGTCTTCGTGTTGTTTTCAACTCGTGACGGTTTTTGTCATTTCACTTCGTGTCGTTTCCTTATTTTGTCTTCATGTTGTCTCCGTGTTGTTGCCGTTTGTTAGCTCGTGTTGTTTCGTTCTAACCTCGTCCAGGTGCTTTGACCGTGAAGCTTAAGGAGGGCACGTGATCCGAGGCTGGAATGAAGCCTGCTGAGAGACTGCCACGTGGTCCTAATAATTAGGGCTGGAAATGTGGAGGTCACACGTCATGGCTGATGCTGCTGCTGCTGCTATATATATGAGACCTTCGTCCACAGATGAAGGTGATCGAGTTGGCGAGAAGAAAACTCTATACAGAGAGCCACGATCCAGACAGAGAAGAAGAAAAAGAAAAGAAGAAGAGAAAGAGAGTGAGAAAGAGAAAGAAAGAGAGATTGAGTAAGAGATCGAGATAGCAGAGTGTGAAGAGAAGAAGAGGAAGAAGAATAGAGAAGAAGAGAGAGCTAGAGTGATAGAAGCTTCAACAGAAGATCTGTTCCTGCTGAACCGTGGATCAAATCCAGGCCAGCCAGCTCCTGCGAGAGCCACATTTGTTTTTATCTTTTCAGCTTTCTGTTGCTGGTTTCTGTTTTTGTTTTTATCCATTTACTGTATTTCCGATCCTCTGTAGAGAGGTCGGGGTTCCTCCTGTGGGCTCAGGAGAAGGGAGACTTTGTGTCTTCGGTTTGCAAGTAGCTGGGTGCTACTTGTGGTTGGTACCCTCCGGTGTGGAGGAAGAGAGACTTGCGTCTCTGGTTGCCTTTGACAGGGTGTCATCGGTTGTTTCCCTCCGGGTTGGAGGAAGGGAGATTTATCTCCGGTTGTGCTTCCCTCTGGGGTTCAGAGGAAGAGAGACCGTGTGTCTCTGGTTTGCTAGTGACTGGTGTCACTAGTGGTTCCCTCCGGTTGGGAGGAAGAGGGGAGGGTGTTCCCCTGGTCAAGCTGTGTGGCAGCACTTGTTGCAGACTGAGTCTGCTGTTTCTAGCGTGAGCTAGTGGAAGCCACACTCGGTTTGAGTGTGGGGTGGATGTAGGTCTGGAGGACCGAACCACCTAAAAACCCCTTGTGCATTGTGGCTTGATTTGTTCATTTGTGCTTCCGCTAGATGAATGCATAGGGGCGCTCCATGTGTTTGCTAACTGGTAGAACTGAATAGTTGACTAGCTTTCAGATTTGGTAAATCTGTCTAGTTAGCATCATAGTTCTAGTTTGGGCGAAATTTTATATTGAGTGAAAGTCTTGTTAGTATTCTAGTTTTCAATTGGGTGAAAGTTTTTTAAACGAGTTATTTTCATTCACCCCCCCCTCTGAATACTGCACTGAACCTAACAATTGGTATCAGAGCGGGTTCCTAGCTCAACAGATCCAACGATCTGAAGGGGATCCTGCCATCGTGTGAAGTTTCTTATCTGTGTGTGTGTCTGTCCTGCTGCTTGGATCTCTCATCGAACAACTACTGTTCTAAAATTGTTTGTTTAAATGTCTTCTCTCGTGATATTTGATGGTTCAAATTACAGCAGTTGGTTGGGCGGCATTGGCATTCACCTGAGTTCCATTAATCCTAAATTATGGAATCTCATATCAAAGGGCCCACACAAAGTGCCTCAGGATGAGGCCAGATGGTCTAGGAGGGACATGAGGAAGTTTAAAGAGAATACTGAAGTCTTTAATATTCTGAGAGACTCAGTAAATATTGACATGTTTCCTTGTATTGCAGGTTGCTCAACAGGAAAAGAAATCATGGCTCAAGTGAAAGCCATACATGAGGAAAAAGGTGGACTGTGCTTAGTCGGAAATGGAGGAGACTATAGTGACAGCCATAATCCAGAAGATGATAATGGCAAGGCAAGCTCAAATGATCAGGAAGAGGATAATGATGAGGAGGTAAACATCTTCGAAAACTTCTCTTTAGATGATTGGGAGAATGCATACGCTGAGTTGTTCGAGTCTCATGAACAATTAAGAAAACAATACAAGAAATTGAAAAATAAAAGTGATCGAAGTAGTTCTACTCCACAATGTGAAAATTGTTCAAATATGCAGAAATCTCATGACGCCTATTTATCTGATTTCCATATGCATAAAAACCAGAATGAAAAATTGATGAAAAAACTTGAATGTGTTAGCTCTGAATTGGATATTGTGAAATCCGAAAATGAATGCCTTAAGAAACAATGTGAAAAACTTCAGGCTCAAACAAAATGCTCTGATAATTCTGCTTGCAATGAATGTGCATTCTTGAAAGAATTGATTGAAGATTTAGACTCTAATGATAATATACAGAAGAAACTAATCACTTCCTTGAAGGAAGAAAATGATTCACTACTGAGTCAGAAGAAGGAAACCGATAAATTACAAGATAAGCTGATTGAAGAAAACCTTCATCTGAAGGAACAAAACAAAAAGCTAATGGTTCTTAATACTATTTTTTCTGAAAAATGGCTGACAGTTGAAAGAGGGAATTCTATTCTGAAAGAAAATGAAGTGAGTATTGAATTCACATTGACACAAGAAAATGAGACTCTGAAGAGTCTGAATGATGAATTGCAAAATCAACTTATTTTGTGTGAGGACCACATTGTGTCTTTGGAAAGAGAAATTGAAGATCTAAGAAACTCCCTGTCAAAATTTGTTAAGGGAAGAGACAATTTGAATAAGCTCCTTGGTGCGAATGTGAATTTTCAGAAGGAGGGACTGGGTTACAGTCCAGACATGAAGAAGGCTGAGAAGGCTTTTGGAGAAAAATTGAAGACTGTTTTCGTTAAAAGTTCAGAACAAGAAAAGCCCTCTACCTCATTTTCACCTCAGTACAAAAATCAGAAAGAGAATGAAAAACAGAAAACATATAGAAAGAACTCCTCTATGCATATTGATCACAGTCCTCACCCACACTCGCATACATCTAGAAAGAAAATGATCTGTCACTACTGTCACAAACACGGACATTTGATGCATGATTGTAATTTGATGGAAAAGGATGACCTAGCAGCTGCTCAAAACAATCAGGCTAGAAAGCATGTCCCGTGGGATAAGAAAATTGATTGTTATAACTGTGGAAAAATAGGACATGTTGCTGCACAATGCTGGTCAGGGTCGTTTAGAAGAAACTCCCTTCAATGTTCTCATTGTAGAAAGCATGGCCACACAGTCAAAGACTGTTGGCATATCCAGGGTAGGAATGAGAATTTCAAATATGCTAAATTTCCTACAAAGAAAAATGACTTTGGAAGAAATAAAGTTGCATATAAAAGAAAGATTTTTACATGTTCTGAATGTGGTAAGCTAGGCCACAAAGCTGCCAACTGTTGGCTAGCTGATTATGGAAAGAAAATTTTCATGATAATCAAAGAAATACTCATGCTCATCTACATAGGCATCATACTTCAGCTAATTCGGCGGTGTCATGTAGATATTGTGGAAGGCTTGGTCATTCCATGAATAATTGCTATCTGATGGAATTTGATGACTATCCTGCTAAGAAACCTGATAGGGGTAGTGCAGGACCCAAGACTGCTTGGGTCTCTGCAGGATCAACTTGATTGACTTGCTGCAGGTGTGCCTTGGAAGGAGAAATAAAAGGGGTCAACCAAGGCACTCAAAAAGAAAACCCCATGATTCAATTCAGGTCAGTTCTGAAATCTGTTTTAAATTCATTATCTGAACTTGTGAGTATGAAAAATGAGAATTCCATGTTGATTTACTTGTTTGTTGTATGATCTTCTCTTGTCTAGTTGATCAGTCTGCATTCCAGACTCAGCTATTGAATTCAACTCTGCATATCTGATGCTCTTCTCGTACTATATGTTGAACTGAATTTGAATGCTTCTTTAGTATATACGGTTGATGCACTATACAGACTCTGCGTCCATGCATGTGTTTTGTGTTAATGCATTGCATGCTTGTTATTGAATGCACACTTGGACTGATTGTGTATAGACTGATTGTCATTACATGTGTCAATGATGCTGTTCAATGCATGAAGGACTGCTTTATGTTGCATTGTCATACATGATCATCATGGTATATTAAATGGGACAAGTTGAAGGGCATATGGAGTATGTCTGGATGCTACTGACATGTGTGAGGTGGTCCTTGGACCAAGTCCTCCGCCTAGTACCATGGGTCTAGTCTTCATGTAAAACAGTGAACTGCATCATATGTTGAAAAATCTGAAAAAGGATAAAAATGCTCATGAATTGGATGCATAAACCTGAATTGATTGCATACTTGTTTAATGTATCCTTGGTGCATAGTCTGCATGTAGGACAGTATGTTGCATAGCAAGTTAATTCTGTGTTTGCATAATCATTCCTCATCAGCATTGTCTGAATTGATACCTCTGAACTCTACTCATCTGAAGTGCATATATGTGATTTGCATGTATGTTTAAATGCATATTGTAAGGGGGAGTCAATGCATTGCATATAGGTTGTCAAATGCATACATTTGTCAGATTTCATAGCATATCCTTTCTTATTGATTTTGTTGACAAACCTTGATCATATTCTGAAAACTTTATGCTTCAAAATCTCTCTTAACAATTGGTAATTCTCCTATCAATTGGTATCATTTGGCTTCAGAATTCTATCAGTCTTTCATGAAGATTTCAATGGGCTATCTCGATCATAAATCTGAAAATCTTGAACTAGAAATCTTCTATTATACGTTTTTATGAATGACTGAAATAACTCATGTGGTTTAAGTTTAATGTATTCAATGAGTTTGGCTTTAAAATCTCTTAAAAATATCTGAAGCATGTTTAATAAACCTTAACCATCTGTTTCATGCTATGTCTTGTGAAAACTCCTGAAATCTGCACTTTTGAATACATAACTTTAATTGGTTAAGTACATGAGATTAATATTGTTTTGAAGCAAATGAATGTTTCTGAAATATCTAAAGGGTAATATCTGTCAGAGCAATGACATTGGTCACTGAGAAACACAAGTCCAAAGGACTGTGTCATGAGGTGCCTTAGTTAACTCTGTAAAATGAGAATTCATTGAAAATCAGGCAGAGCAATGGCATGCACACTGAGAAATACAATTCACTCATTAAAAATTGAGCTGTAGTGTGTCATGATGTGTAAATGCTAACTCTATTTACATAAGGCATGACAGTTAGTCACACTAAGGGCTTAGGGATATTGGCCTCTGATCAAGGTATATCCTCTAGTTACAAGGTGTGTACTGAACTAGAAAGCACGTAAAATTTGTAGCAAGGAAAATTGTTGAATAAATTGAAATATCTGAATATTGATGCCAAAATCAAATTGCTACAACCCTAGACAAAATCATATGACTTCATAATTGCTTGATTTCAATACTAGTACATGTAATTCTGAAAGAAGTCAATAGATTTGATTGTGTAAGACAAAGGGAGAATAATCAAGATAAATATGAGGGCTTGGTTCATTTTTATTAAACCATGGTTTTAGATATCATTACAGAATTTTATTGATAAACTCTGCATACATCATGTTTAAACCATGATGTTCAATAAATGTCATTCATAAGCCCTTATGATAGAAGACTTTGAAAACTTATGCTTTAGATTTATGAGATTGATATCTCTTTGAAAATCTGGCAAAATTTCTTATGTTTGGAGCATCCTTGAAAAATCTGTTAACTGAATTTCTTCTGCTCATGTCCTTGGCTCAATGACATGAACTTCTCATATCTCATAAGATTCCACTGATTGAGGGGGAGCTTCCATGTCATGTATCACTTGCATATCAATTGGCATCTCTTCAGGGGGAGCATTCCTTGTCATGCTGAATCATGTTCATTTTCCTTCTCAAAGGGGGAGCTTTTATTTAGGGGGAGAACTTGACTGAACTCTTATACATGCTATAATTTCTCAAATTATTTTTCTTTTTGATGAAGTCAAAGGGGGAGAATAATTTGAGTCTTCAGAATGCCTCAGAATGCCTCACATCATCAGAATGACTCAATGTATTGAAAGTGTTGCCATCATCAAAAAGGGGGAGATTGTTGTGCCCCTGTGGTTTTGATGATTGGTTGTTGATGTGAGTTAATCAAATGTTCAGTCATCTTGCTGCTCAGTTTAGATTAACATATTTGATGTTCAGTCTTGTTACATGTTAAACTGATGCATAAAGCATTCATTCATTGCTGTGGTTTTGATGATTGATATTGTATTTTGATGAGTCTTGTTACATGTTAAACTGATGCATAAAGCATTCATTCATTGCTGTGGTTTTGATGATTGATATTGTATTTTGATGATAGCAATGATATAGTGTTTTCATGACATTGTGCCTTGATGATTGCATCATGACTGTGACTGGTACAACTGATATATTGTTTATGTTAGACTTATGTTATGTGCATAGTCTATACAGTGCTTCGTGGGTTTATGCCCTAAGTCTATTCACTGCACAATAACATAAAGTCGATACATTGAGCGTCTCATGCATCATTCGTCTAAGTCCATACATTGGACTGTAGTGTGCATTTGGCGAACACATCGCAAGTCTAGACATTGCACTGTAGCATGCATTTCCTTAAAGTCTATACATCGGACTGGTTTGCATTGGCTAAGTATATACAACGTCAGCTCATGCCTTGTCTTAGACAAAGTCTATACAATGGCTTTGGGTCTCCAAGTCTATACAGCCTTTTGCTTCGCCAAAGTCTGTACATTGGTCTGCATAGGCTAAGTGTTTACATCGTCAAGTACAATCAACACTGGTCTTCCAAGTCTGTACAGCGTGAAGTCTATACTTTGGACTGTTCTTCATGTCTGTACATCAGATTGTACATCATCTTCGTGCTGTTTCTGTACTTGAGTTTTCGTGTTGTTTCCCCTCACCAACACGAAAAGATCTCGTGTCGTATGAGCTTACAACACTTCGTGTTGATTTCCATATGTGACAGGAAAGCTTGTATGAGGTTAGACTTCGTGTCGTTTCCCTTGTTTTCATCTTCGTGTTGTTTTAGTGTCTACGTCTCCGTGTTATTTTTATGTTTCTGTCTTAGTGTTGGTCTTTCGTTTTTGACTTAGTGTCTTTCTCGCCTTGACCACACTTCGTGTCGATTCTTGGTTTTCTACACCTCGTGTCGTTTCACCTCGTGTTGTTCTCAATGTCATCGTGTTGTTTTCACTTCGTGTCGATTACTGTTTCACTTAATGTTGTTTTTCACTTAGTGTTGTTTTCACTTCGTGTCAACTTCACTTCGTGTCGTCTCTTTGTATTTTGTCTTCGTGTCGTTTTACTTCTTGTCATTTTGACTTCGTGTCAAATTACTTTTCTGTTTTCATGACTTCGTGTCATTTTTCCTCTCATGTACTTCATGTCGGTTACTGTTGTTTCTGTGTCTTCGTGTCGTTTTACTTCTTGTCATTTTGACTTCATGTCAAATTACTTTTCTGTTTTCATGACTTCGTGTCGTTTTTCCTCTCATGTACTTCGTGTCGGTTACTGTTGTTTCTGTGTCTTCGTGTCGTTTTTGTTCCACTGCGTGCAGAACATTGCAGCACCTCGTGTTGCTTTCTGTATACCACCTCGTGTCGTTTCCCAGTGAATCTCGTGTCATCTTTTACGTCTACTTGTTCAACCCCGTGTCAACTTCTGTGTTCGTCTTCGTGTTGTTTTCAACTCGTGACGGTTTTTGTCATTTCACTTCGTGTCGTTTCCTTATTCTGTCTTCATGTTGTCTCCGTGTTGTTGCCGTTTGTTAGCTCGTGTTGTTTCGTTCTAACCTCGTCCAGGTGCTTTGATCGTGAAGCTTAAGGAGGGCACGTGATCCGAGGCTGGAATGAAGCCTGCTGAGAGACTGCCACGTGGTCCTAATAATTAGGGCTGGAAATGTGGAGGTCACACGTCGTGGCTGATGCTGCTGCTGCTGCTATATATATGAGACCTTCGTCCACAGATGAAGGTGATCGAGTTGGCGAGAAGAAAACTCTATACAGAGAGCCACGATCCAGACAGAGAAGAAGAAAAAGAAAAGAAGAAGAGAAAGAGAGTGAGAAAGAGAAAGAAAGAGAGATTGAGTAAGAGATCGAGATAGCAGAGTGTGAAGAGAAGAAGAGGAAGAAGAATAGAGAAGAAGAGAGAGCTAGAGTGATAGAAGCTTCAACAGAAGATCTGTTCCTGCTGAACCGTGGATCAAATCCAGGCCAGCCAGCTCCTGCGAGAGCCACATTTGTTTTTATCTTTTCAGCTTTCTGTTGCTGGTTTCGTTTTTTGTTTTTATCCATTTACTGTATTTCCGATCCTCTGTAGAGAGGTCGGGGTTCCTCCTGTGGGCTCAGGAGAAGGAAGACTTTGTGTCTTCGGTTTGCAAGTAGCTGGGTGCTACTTGTGGTTGGTACCCTCCGGTGTGCAGGAAGAGAGACTTGCGTCTCTGGTTGCCTTTGATAGGGTGTCATCGGTTGTTTCCCTCCGGGTTGGAGGAAGGGAGATTTATCTCCGGTTGTGCTTCCCTCTGGGGTTCAGAGGAAGAGAGACCGTGTGTCTCTGGTTTGCTAGTGACTGGTGTCACTAGTGGTTCCCTCCGATTGGGAGGAAGAGGGGAGGGTGTTCCCCTGGTCAAGCTGTGTGGCAGCACTTGTTGCAGACTGAGTCTGCTGTTTCTAGCGTGAGCTAGTGGAAGCCACACTCGGTTTGAGTGTGGGGTGGATGTAGGTCTGGAGGACCGAACCACCTAAAAACCCCTTGTGCATTGTGGCTTGATTTGTTCATTTGTGCTTCCGCTAGATGAATGCGTAGGGGCACTCCATGTGTTTGCTAACTGGTAGAACTGAATAGTTGACTAGCTTTCAGATTTGGTAAATCTGTCTAGTTAGCATCATAGTTCTAGTTTGGGCGAAATTTTATATTGAGTGAAAGTCTTGTTAGTATTCTAGTTTTCAATTGGGTGAATGTTTTTTAAACGAGTTATTTTCATTCACCCCCCCCTCTGAATACTGCACTGAACCTAACATAGAGTACATAAAACACCAGTAAAGTACTTTCTAGACAATTGGGTTTTAATGGTACAACCAGCTCGGCGTCCTAGTGGGAATCCCAGGCTCGCGGAGTCTTATGGAGGCCTTAAAACATAATCCCCTAGTCTGACAGAAGGAATATCCGGCAGAGAGGTTCATAAGTCTAAGAAAAATGTGCCTATAAGTGCAAAGTGTAACTAATGACAACATATCGGGATATGTGCCGTGTACTTAAGAAAATGACTCGTAAGATAGAAGAGATCGTGATAACACAGCGATAAAAACTAGACAAGTCATGAAGCATATAAGATTTTAAATGTAATTATAAAAGTATATGATTTTGGCATGAAATTAACTTAAGTTTTAAAATAAGTTCCAAGTGCATAAAGAACATGAAATCTACTGGGAAGCATAGTTAATATACCCCCATTCATGAAGTCAACACTTAAAACGGGGTCTAGACCTACCTAACTAGGCTTATCATAAGATAATTAAGGCTGTTCTGCATCATGTTTCGGGTTAACACTAACACAGAACTCAGGGATAAAAATGGTCTCGTGATGGCCGTTTCACTGGGCTAAGCGGTCTATCGTTGGGCCGCTTATGAAAGTCAGGCGGTCTGGAAAAGGACCGTTTATGCATGTCTACTATAAACAGTAATCAAACGAAAATATGTGAAAATCTAGGGCAAATAAATGCATAATAAAATATGGCAACGGGTAGATATGGCCTGATAACACCATGTCAAGATATGAAGATGCATGGGTTGATTGAAAATAAACCAACAATTATCATTTTCTTGTTAAAAGGTTAGGTTCATGCATGCTATGATAACCCTAGATGCATAGTCAAGATAAAACATAAAATACTCCGTGTAGAAAATATGAAATTAACTACAAGAAGAGGGCTTTTATTCCTAACATTGAGTTTAAGCCATTCATGAGATAACCTACTTCTGGTCTTGTCCTTAAACTTCGAATTTAGGGTTGGAAGTTAACCCTAGTTCCTGCTCTTCCTAAACCGAACCAGCAACTTCGTGGCCTTCTATCTCTTGATTCCCTTTACCTATGACCACAAAATTTGGATGGTAAAAAAATGGTACTAAAAGGAACAATTTATTCTAAAGAACCTCTTTCTAATTACCTCGTTTAGGGCTTATATCTTGCTGATGAATCTGACCCTGTCGCACAGGTTCCTGAGATTCTTGTGCTGAACCAGCGACTTTAGACGCCTCTAACTTCATGTAGGCTTGATCCCCTAGAACGAAATTTTGGGAGTAGTTAGACCTTAGTATTATGAATAAAAACTTATAAAGAACATACCTCTAATTCGTCCTCCTTACCTCAGTTCCACGCTAGCCAAAAGTAAGGGTCGCGCAGGTTGGTTCTGAGGTCTATTTATAGGTTTAGCTAGGGTTTTAAGGATTTGCACGAACTTAGAGTCCTAATTAGGTCACCCATTCAATCTAAATCTATCTTAGAACCTTCTAGCTAATGGATTGCATCGATCCCAAGTGATTAGGATGCTAAAGTTTCCATCTTTTCACGCTTCTTCTATTCACGGAATCTGTTGTGCTTAGCGGTCTAGTGCTAGACTGTTTATTCTCCTATGCGATTGCCCGATAGACCGTTTCTTCTGTTGGGCACCGAATTTGAACAGTTTCAAACTCTTTTGATATTATCTCTTATTATTATACATTTATTTATTTACTAAAGAGTAATTATCCCCTTAAATTCCGTAAATACACTAGTTTAAGCTTATAGAATATGTGCCAAACCTTATGGGCTTGGTTTTGGGTCATTTTGGGCCTATCTAAAAGATTAAATTCATTTACATAATATTAGCCTTTAATAATTAGATTCAATTAACTATAATTCATTAAATAGCCCATTAACCTTGAATTAATTCTAGAAAAATCCTATAAAAATTTAATTATATTACTAGAAAATTCAAAATATTATTTATAAAATCTTGGGGTATTACAAGGTGACTATCCCTTTACACAAGAATTAGATAACAAGTGATAGGACAAGGTTGCAAAGAAGGGACGCAGAGAACTTAAGAAACTGACAAGGTTTGAAAGAATTTGAATGGTTCCAAGTATGAAGAAAGATAAGAAATGTGAGACAAAATCGATGTAAGGAATGATTGCATCGAGGCATAAGGGTCGCATCAGACCAGATAGACAGCCACCAGATGTGCTGCTCCTACTTTCATCATTTGATGCCTCGACCTCACAAGGCCATTCGGCAACTGGTCCTGAAGAATCCTTAACAGCTGCGTCGAGGCACTAGACGTGTGCATCGACCTATCAAGCTATTTGACCCATTCAAGTTCAGTGATGCAAAGACTGACACAGCCACAGATTCAGTAACCATAAACAACAGCCAATCAACAGCATAAGACCACTACCTGTTGCAGGGAAAATAACACATGATCTCTCAAACTAATATTCCAATCTCCCCCTCAAACATAGCATAACTTTTTCTCATCATTACAGATCAACATACCAAACTCCCCCTCACTCAAGGAACATACTTTCTCAGTAGTTCATGTAGCATTCTGGACTCCCCCTCACTCATTGCACAGAGATACCAACAATGGCATAAAAGGAGTGCGGGGTTTAACTAAGATGTGCTCATGATAATCTAAACTATTTTATATGAAAGGTTGACCCATAGTACCTGGCGGAGTACTTAGGTCCTAAAACCACCTCACGCATGGTGTGGGTTTCTAGACAAAAGTGATCTGCCCTTCTCCGAACATACCATTTCATATACCATAGGGTCATGCGTGAAGATGCAGCAATCAATACAATTTAGTTTTGTATGAGCAACAATTTCAAGTACAGCATTACAATGCCAAAAACACCATTTTCAGCAGATTACACACAAGTATGCAATGACATTTCTTAGTTTATTCAGAAGTATCAACTAGAACAAAGAAGAACAATAGAAGGAAATTACTGGAATTTAGCTAGCAGAAATAATAAAATGCAGGAATGGGGTTTGTCAAACCAGGGTGCCTCGTTTATTTCTCAACCCCCTTTTATTTCCTTGCTCCAAGGCACACCTGCAAAATAATTCTTATTTTGGATGCAAAGGTACCCAAGACTTGTTGGATCCTCTAAGGTTAGTGGCACCTTTGATGGGTGCTCTCCACGAATTTAGGACATTCATATCATCAAATTCCATCATATAACAATTACTCGTGGAATGCCCCACCTGGCCACAATAATGGCATGTATTAAAGTGCTTTGTGTTTTTGTTGGGCACATGAGCTTTAGCATGATTTTTTTGTGCATAATCAGAGTTGTTATCATGAACCATTCTTTTTCCTTTTGCATGCCAACAGTCCTTGACTATATGGCCACATTTTCCACAGTTATAGCATGACAAGGAGTTCCTTCTTTTAGTAGCCAGCTGACATTCAAATGGTTTGTGGCCTGGCTTTCCACAATTAAGGCATGCAGGAATCCTACCTTTTGAATAAGCTTTGTTTTTATTAAAGACATGATGGCTTACAAAATGATTGACATGATTATTGTAAGAGTGAAATTTCCTTTGTCCTTTAAAAGACCAGCATTGTGCAGCAACATGTCCAATTTTTCGGTAATTAAAGCATGAGACATTTTTCCTTCTTCTTAAAACAGGTTTACTACCACATGTTTTTAAGTCATCCTGCTTCATGACATGGCAATCATGCATCAAATGATCAATTCTACCACAATAATAACATGACATTTCCTTTTTGTGTGCATGTATGTGTGTGGCAGACTTATGTGTAACATGCATTGTGGTAGCAGGTTTCTTGTTGAACAATTTTTTATTTTCATTGACCATTTTCTATTTTTCACTTTGTTTTGGGTCCTTCTAACCAGCAAACTGAAAGATGGGTGAAGTTAAGGTTTTGGATGGCCCAGAGCTACTCACAAATGAAGTGTGGAGTATAGTTCCAACGTTTTTCTTATTCACTGGGTTGTAACCCAATCCTTCTCTTTGAAAGTTAATTTTACTACCAAGTAATTTATCCAAATTATTCTTTCCATCCACAAACCTAGACATGGAATTTTTCAAGTCATTCTTTTCTAACTGAAGAGCTGAGATTTGAAATTCATGGCTTACCATGTCTTCTTCATAGGAAATGATTTGTTGATGGAGTACATCATTCAAGTTTTTGAGAGTTTCAATTTCATGTTTGAATTTAAGCTCATTTCCAGATTTGTCTTCATTCAAAATGCATTTTCCTTTCTCTAGGACAAGCAATCTTTCTGACATAGCTGAGTTTAACTGCTTTAATTTTTCAATCTCTTCAATCAATTTGACATTTTCTCCTTTCAGTTTTTCATTCAAGTCCTCCTCCAATTTTTCAAATTCAATTTTACTATCTAGCATATTCTTGTTTTCTTCTCTTAGGGAAGCAATTAAATCTTGATGCCTTTCTAAATCAAGGTGAAGACCTTCATTTAACTCTTTGACAAATGAACACTTATTACAAATAGAACTATCAGGACATGTGTTTTCATCTTCAAGTTTTTCCAACTATTTTCTAAGGTTGTCAATCTCAGTTTTTCGATTTTCACTGAGTTCTTTCAAGGATGAGTTCTCATTACATGAGGAATTAGCAGAACATGTGGTTTTTTGAAGTTTCACATTTACCATCCTAACAGCTTCAAATTTCTCAGAAATTAGTTGGTTCTCTTCTTCAAGTTTTCTGAGTTTTTCTTCATCTTCTTCAATGTAATTTTTCAGAACCCCATTTTCACACTTCAATTTATCTAGTTCTGAATGGACATTGTCAAGATTTTTCAATTGTATTTTAAGACAATCAATTTTAGATTTCAAAACATTGACAACTTCAATTTTAGAACCAGAATCAACAACATCATGCATTTTCTTTTTAAGAGACTTATTTTTTTTTCTTAATTTTTCCTTCAAATCTATCAATTCAACATATGCTTCTTCCCAATCTTCTATAGAAAAATTCTCAAATGGAGAGCTTACATCTTCATCCTCATTTTCACCTTCATTGAGTTGTATGCTGTTAACCATGAGACACTCATGTCGTTCATGGTAGTGAGCTTCTCCAAGATCTCCTTGGCACTCCTGCAATCAGAAACAAAAGGAAACGCATTATGATCAACAGTATTTTTCAATATATTGAGAGCTCGACAATTTTCACTATCTTTCATTTTTTGAGCATTGGTCCATTTGGATGAGTCCTTGGGTAATCTATGTGGACCCTGAGAAATCCAGAGCCAGAGTTTTGGATTAACAACATTAATTAACATGCAAATCTTACCTAGCCACTTCTCAAAGTGGGATCCATCGAACACAGGTAAAGAATCCATCAGGACAAAATTTAGAATGATAAAATCAGACAGTAATGGAGCACACAGATCTTTTCTCTGTAGATTTTTAAGTCTAAAAGCAGATCAGAGACCCTCTCTAATACCAATTGCTAGAGGGCAAGATAGGATCTAGAAGGGGGGATGAATAGATCCTTTAAAAACTTTTTGCTCAAATAAAAATTCACACTAAGATGAAGTGGAATGGAAGCTTAACGCAGTAGACTGACCGAACTAGTGATGATCAAAACAATGCACAATGGCACCTAGCAGATAGCACACTAGTTAAATCAATTCGCACAATACAAAGCCTATACGCTTAACACTCAACGATCTCAACTACACTGTAGGCATTAATGCAAACAGCCGAACCACACAGCATGCAAGAACCTAATTGAGACGTAGCAGAGACCGGTTCACACAGATATACTATCGAATGCCTGACACTGTATCAAAATGAGTGATGAAATAACTCACATGCCAAACCAGTGAAAGTGGTAGATGAAAAGGAATCAACCACACAAGCAAGCACACGATGCATAGGAGATTTTTTAGGTGGTTCAACTAGACACCCAGTCTGCCTACGTCCACCCCTCACTCAAATTGAGTGAGGATTCCCTTGCATACAGCAAGAACACAGACTCAGTCTGCAAACAAGAGCTGACACACAGCTTGACCTGGAGGAACACACTCCTCCCTTCTTCTGAGATCTCAGAAGGAAATGTAAGCAACACCCAGTTGCCCACAACCAGAGGACTAGTCCTCTCTTCCTTTGAACCATAGAGGGAATCTGGAGAACAAATATCCCTTCCTCTAATAAACTCAGAGGGAATGCCCAGAGACCAAGTCTCCCTTCCTCTGACTGCACAGAGGGAGCTCAGAGATACACTCTCCCTTCTTCTGATCACTCAGAAGGGAACCAATCCCCAAACAAGGTATAGGAAGAACATAAAGTAAAATGGGAAACAATCAAACGAGAAGCAAAAAAAAAAAGACAACGGAAACAACTAGAAATAATGTAGCTCTGAATGAGAAAATTGGCTTGGATTTGATCCAGAAGCTAATGGATGAACTAATCCTCAATCTCTCCAGCTCTGGCTGCATTCAATCTCGAGGAATAGACTTTAGATCTGGAATCTCTCGATCTTTCTCTTCCTCTTTCTCTTTCTCTTCTTCTCTCACCGATATTCTATCTGGTTCTTCTCACAGGCTGGCTTTCTTCATAGCTGTACTAATTCTCCTCTTTCTTCCCCATTCTTCTCATTTTCACTTCGAAGACGGAAGCGACGTATATATATGGGATAGAGTTTGGTAATTTCTAAAAGTGGATGATCTTCAGATCTGGAGTTGCATTGGTCCAAGTGTCATTTCTGAATATTCTTCTTCAGAATTCTACTTTGGAGATTGCCACGTGGCCTGGGAATGTAAGTGATTCACTTGAGTTCAAAAACACCTGATTCCTTTAAGTTGCTCACGTGCTTTGCTGGAATGCTTGATGTTTCGACCTACTGGGAAGATAGGTCGAGGCAGCTCATTGATGCATCGATGTTGCAGGCTTCCAAATGTTGGTTCCGAGCTGAGTGCATCGAGGCATTTCTCATATTCATCGGGGTAGTGTGAAGGTAGAGCCTATTAGACAGAAGATCTTTGACTGTTGGATTTTGACTTGGTGTGTCGAGTCTGCTTCTTGATGCATCGAGGTGATGTTCTTTTGCAAACCAGATTTGAACTTGATTCGTCGAGGTAGTATTCTACTGCGTCGTGGCAGGGCTTTGGAGTTGGTTTCTTTGAGCATCACGGCGTCGAGGCAGTTCTCTGTTGCGTCGATGCAGAAATCTGGAAGTAGCTTGATTGGGCATCACTGCCTCAAGGTAGTGGTGGTCTTGCACCGACCTGATGTCTTGTGCTGATGCTTTGTCATACTGTGCTGCATCGATGCGCCACTTGATGCGTCGATCTGTCTACATTAGTACCATGAATGTGACACCTGTTCAATATGTTTAAGATTCAGAGTTCATATCATTGCATCAAGATTCATAGCTGTCATCCTCAAAACCAGAGATCCAACAAATTCTAGATATGTGTGCATCACGGCATACACTAAGGAATGAAATGTGCCTATAAGTGCATGCGTCTAGGGGAAGATTCATAACTGTGTTGCTGGCGTAGCTCATGAGATGCATCCGAGACAAAACTCCACATACTCTGCACACAATGTTAGCAATGGTCTCTAAATATAGGGATGCTAGAAGGTTCTTCCTAACACTTTATGGATGCTCAAATTTTTACACCCACACGAGGGATAATCGTGAGGAAAAGTTGCTTGCCCCCTTCATTAAAAAGAAGAAGAAAAAAAGAGGAAGGAAAAAAGTGGAATGCGAATCCATGAAATCGGGAATCTCCACTGAAACAAATGAGGAAACTCGCGTGGAATGGTGGAGCTAATTCCATAGAATAACTTCAAAATTTTCAACTTGTGTCGTTTCCAATTCTTCGTGATCAATAAATTCAAGTGGCCGCCGTGGTGGAGGCGTAATGATAAGTGGCGGTGTATGATGAGGTGGATGATTTTGTGGAGGCAAAGGCGGAGGCGGCAGCGGATGTGGAGACGGAGGGCCATATGCATGAGTGGGATATATAGGTGATGGGCGAGCGGCGTCCACTTGATCATTAGAACTTAGTAAAATATCTTGCTCACTTATATTGTTGATGCCATTCATGCCTCTATTATCCTTCCAATCTCTCTCCATCTTAGTGATGTTGTTCATGAAAGCGTGAAGAGGGTTGACTTGAGAAGGATGAGGAGGCGGCCGCGGGTTCGTGACCCTCTTTAGTTGTTCCTCCATCGAAGTAATTTTATCAAGAAGAGTTTGTTGGAAGAGAGTGACTTTAATAACGGAGGGTTGGCATGGTGACCTTGGAGGAGCGGCATGTGACGGCCATGGAGGAGGGTTAATGGGCTGACCCAAAGAAGGACCCGGTCGGGCTGAGGTGCAAAAAATACGTGGGCCTTGGGACAGTGAAAGTGGAGGAATAAAAGGAGGCGGGTGATTAGCCACCCGAGTAGGAGTATGTGTAGAAGAAGGAGGCAGGTGATGGGCCACCCGAGAGGGAGGATGAGTTAAAGAAGGTGGGTGATGGGCCACCCGTGAGGGAGTAGAAGAAGCATGAGAAAAAGAAGAAATTACACCCTCAACAATAGCCTTAAGGGCTTGGATTTATTGAGGGGCGAGATGATCTAATGCATGCAGAACTTGGGAGACCTCATCATCTGGAGGAGACGGCTCCGGGGTGTATATATTTTTAATCTAAAGAAAGTGTGGGTGAGTGGATGAATGGATATAATTAATGTGGCATTAAATGGAACATGTAGAAAAACAAATAACGCAACGAAACCAATCACCCATGCACACTATCAGATCGTGATCACCACCAAGATAAATAGTCTGAAGAGAGGCGCACTACGTACCTTGGAAAAGGAAGTGGATGAAGACACTCACCAAACCAAGACAGTGTTGGTGCAGGATGAAGATAGTCTTCTGACGACCGCGGAACGGTGAAGACGGCCGAATGATAGGCCGCTACCAGCACTGAAGTAGAGAACAGGAAGAAGACACGGGCGCAGGCCTCGATCATCCGCAAGCAGAGAGAGATGGTCTGAGAAAGGCCACTATCTCTGGTAGATGGTCGGAGGTAGACCGCAAAAGCTTCCAGAACCCGAGCCGGGTAACTCGATCCTCCACCCCTTCTGGCCGGCCAGGAGGGATGGGCCTCGAGCTGAAACACCTGCTGACCTACGAGATAACGCAAATGACAGAAGAAAATGACCCAAATTAGTTTATGAAAGTGCAATATCTATAAGCGGGAACGACGAATGGAACACATAATTAGAAGGGGAAATACCAGGGGGGTTTGGGTTTTTAACCCCTATGGGGCGTGGAAAACAATAGGATGATGTAAAGATGCTAGAATGCCAGTGAAAAACATGAAGAGAAATGAAGTAGAATGGTGATGAAGTGACTAACAATGTGATCAAAAAGTGACTTAAACCATGACTGAAAGAACGTGACAAAACCAACAACTACCTGAACCAAAGGCTTAGAGGACGTAGAAAGCCTTTCTCCCTGATTGGATTTCACTCTAGAAAGTGGCAGCACTTTGACGTGAACTCTAGATCTCCCCTCCTCGCAGCCATGACCCAAGGGTTCTATTTATAGACCCTTGAAACCCTAGTTCGAATGGAGGGCTTTTGGGCGAGAATTAGACTTGGATTATTTTAAATAAAATGAAGATAATACTCCCAACCGCCAACAGGATCAAACGACGCCCAATTTGGCTGAGAATCCACGGAGAAATCCATGGATGAAGCAACCAATTTGACCACGGATAGAGAGAGAAACTGCCCGTCGATGCAGGAATCTTGGCTGATAAAACGATCCAGTGATAGACCGCCCAGGATGCCAAGCGGCCCATCGACCGACCGCTATTCATCCAGCCATTAAGAAATAAAAAACGGGGTAAAGATGCTTTATTTATCCAAAGACCAAGTCAAATCAGGACTCTCAGCATAAAAAATGGTCTTCCAATAGACTGCCACCTTTATGGAACGGTCTACCGTGAGACCGTTATAAAAAATAATCGGTCGACGTAGAACAAGACAGGTCAACGCAGAGACGGGCCAGGTTGACGCAGGGAAGAGCCAGGTCGACGCAGGGAATGAAAAACAGTCGTTCAATAGACCGCCACCTTCCTGAAACGGCCTATCGTGAGACTGTTATTAAGGAGGCCATTTGAGAAGAAAATAACTAAAAGATTAATATGCATACTCAGCCCAAAGACCTGGTCAAACCAAGTTCCATTAAGCCCAAACTCAAGAAAACACGGGAGCAAGTCCAACTAGGAAGAAAATGCCCAAAAAGTCATTTGAAAATGGCCCAATGAATAATGGACAACTTGGGACATCATAAATGAAGGTAAGAAAATAACCCAACTCAAAGGTATAAAACATGTGTCAATTGATGCCCCTCCTTCACGTCCTCTTTGCAGGGAAGCTAGCGGAGGTGAAGCAAAGGCAAAATGGAAACATGGAGACGCAGCGGAAATGTAGCGGAGCAGACTAAAAAAGCGGGCATTAAGATAAATGACACCCGTTCTTTACCAATGAGAGATAGAAATCTTCCAGAAAACTTTGAACCAGTCACAAGGAACGATCGGACCAAAATGACACCAATCTGGCGGAACTAACTAAAAATAGATGGAAAGGAAACACGATAATCCTCAACGGGGGACACAATCCACGGACCAATGAGGGGATCGGAATAAGCAGTAACAGAAAATAAAAGAGACCAGACTAAACTCTTTACAGGGATTCTCAGCCAACCAAACCAAGTGAACAGACCGAAGAAAACCTTCCGATTCTGAATGGAATAATCTTCCTTACCCAAGACCACAAACGCACAATCATCCATCATCAATGAGACACTTTACACAGATTATGGGTCATGAATGCTCAAAAATGCGCATGATGCATGCTGGGCTAAAATAAAGTAATCATCAAAACAAACGCAAAGAAAGATAAAATAGAAAATACTCAACAATAATATTGCTAGACTGGGTTAATGAGGGTCAGGACACTATCTGCAACCACGACGTAGAAGATAGAGCCATCATCCCCTAATTCCACCAACCTAATGGCCTTAATCAATGATTAAACATGTGCCCCTAGATCATCATCATTTTTGGTAAATGAGAACTTCAGATCCCAGAACACATGAATGACTAGCCGGTTCTCGAGATAATATAGCATAGATACCATATAGTAATGCATTAAGGGACAAGGGATGCAGAATACTTACATGTCTTACCTGCAGGATTAGGAGCATGGCATGTAGCCTGGCAAGACAAAATTTATCATAGACTGTGCAATTCAACATTAGTCAGATAGCCAAAGTATAATCATGCATAAAAATTAATTAACAGAGTGCATAAGCATGAATCCAAACAAAATGGGGCTTTTGAAATAAACGGTCTAAGCATGGCCGCTTCAACCAGGAAAACGTTCATAGGAAGGACCGCACAACTCAACTAAACGATCACATGGTAATCCGCCTGAACCCACAATGACGACCATGACTCGACCGTTTATATTATACAAATGGTCGAGCGATAGACCGCTAAATGATTGTCAATTTCAAAAAATGAAAACCGCCCCATCATCTCCCTCATCTTCCCCACTTCGCACACCCACGATCGAAGCCCACCTCACCGAGAGCCTCCCTCCCCCTAGCTCACTCCTCCTAGCCCCCACACGAGACCGTCCCTAGATGAGACTTAAGAAACGAGTGCTGAAGAGGTTCGCACGCCGATGGCCGGGGAAGAGGACCATGCACCACCGCCGTCGGCGAACCCACTGGAGGAGGAGGTGTCACTGTTGACTAGGGTTGAAGGAGCGAAGAGCCTCCCACGGCTGGGAGAGCACCCGAGGAAGCAATAAAGCCACAAGAGTGGGAAGAAGGAGCGGCGGTGACCGAGAAATCGGCCAAAGGATCCTCGTCGGCCGAGGTAGGCCACGATCAAAACCTCCCCCAATTTCAAATTTCTAATCAATGCATGGGGTTTGGATGAAAAAATATGGGTCACACCAACCCCTAGGGATGATTGTAAGGGCCCCTAGAGCCATTTCCAACAAATGGGGGGATGGGTGAATGCCGTTCGCCGTGGCGGACAAGAAACGGTCCTACCAGGGACCGTTGAGGAAGTAGGACGGTCCGTCTGCAACCGTTAGGTGGCACCGACCTCCAAAGGTTGAAAATGGTCTTAACTAGGCCGCCTATAAACAAAACGGTCTCTAACAGACTGCTAAGTGGAACCGACTTTAAGTGGAGAAAATGGTCTCAACCATGCCGCTTAGAAAAAAACGGTGTCCAACAGACCGCTAGGAAGACACAAAATGGTCAGAGGGTGACCGTTTAAACTCAGATTAGCGAAAGGGTTTATCTGGAAAATGAAAATTGCCTGATGGGGACCGTTGGGGATTTGAAACGCTCGGTAAGAAGACTGTTAGGAGGATGAAAATGCTCCTATGATGGCCGCCTCCTTAACATACTACATTTTTTTATTTTATCTTTTATTTATATGCAATGCATGATTTATGAAAATGAATGACTGACCTAAAATGTTGAACGTTTGCAGGGAAAACGCTGGACACGGATCTCATGGCTCCAAGTCCGGGCAGTGTACCTGGAACTGTCGGACTTTCAGAGGGAGAGGCTGACGGCCATGGGATTTACGGAGTTCCTCGGCATGGAGATGACGAGGCTGGACACAGCTCTTCTCTACGCGCTGCACGATCGGTGGGACCCAGTCAGTCGGGCGTTCCTATTCCCGTGGGGTCACATGATCCCTACACTGGAGGATGTGGCGCGCATCACCGGGCTGCGGGTACACGGTGCGCCTGTGAGCGGGAGGACTTTGACGGACTACCGGGAGTTGGCCCAAAGGCTGTTAGGACTAGAGCTACTAAGGCCGGAGCGCCACTCTACAATCCTACCGAGAGCGAGGCTGCAGGAGAGCCTGTGTTTGAGAGGAGCAGGGATCACGGTTGGGGAGGTGCTAGAGTAGCACCTAGGGTGACTGACGGACTGAGCGCGGAAGCGGGTAGCAGCTGAGCTAGGACCCGAGGCGGATGTAGTCTTGCGGCGGTTCCTGATGTTGCTTTTCAGGAAGCTGCTGTTCGCCACCAGGGCCGACGGGGTGAGTTGCAGACTCCTGCCCCTACTCGAGGAGGTAGACATGGTCAGCGAGTACGCGTGGGGTGCAGCGATACTTGCCTTCCTCTTCGACACTTTGAGCTCCACCAGCCGGCGCATGATGCTCGGTGGATTCTCCCCACTGCTTCAAGTAAGCATCGACTCTTAAAATGCTTGTGCAATTCCTATATGATTTTACAAAATGTTGTATGTTGACGCTTTAATGCAGGTGTGGGCCTACATGTACCTCGCCGGGCTGGGGAGAGGACAGGAGGTGCACCCCGACCGGGTGACCATCGCGAGGCAGTGGACAGCGGTTCGGTAGGTGGGATCCATGAGATGTCAGGTGCGGGCGATCCAGGATGACCTTGACACTCTACCCTACGCCTCGGTAAGACATGAACTTAGAATGTTCTATTCTTTTAAATGCAACTATATGCTTGGATGTTGATGCAGTTGGTCACCATTTTACAGCTCCAGTGAACACCATACCATGGCGAGGGAGAGGAGGGAGCCATGGGTGGTGGCAGCCCTAGCGTACGCGGGCTGAGACATTTGGCTTCATTGCTTGAACATCATCGAGCCATTCCACTACCAGCGGATCATGAGGACGTTAGGCATCCACCAGCCAGAGGTGGAGTTCCCGGCGAGAGAGCGACCAGAGGAGCGCATGGGACGCCACGTACGCGGGCTCGCGACAGAGATTGACTGTATCACCAGGGCCGTGGACAAGATCAGGGATTGGACGAGGCAAGGGCGAGCCGTGCGCACCCGAGCAGCCAGCAACGAGGCCTACCTGACGGCCTATGCCCGACGCTATGGAGACCAGGTTTTCCGTGGCGCGCGACGACCGGTATGACTCTAGACTCATACTTTCTAAAAATTCTTTTGACTACAATGCATACTAATGATGGACACTTTACATGCAGCTAGACCCCCAGGGATGGATTGCGGAGCTCCAGGGGTTGCTCCACTCGACGGTCCAGCAGCGGGACAAGCTCCAACGCTCCCTGGACCTCTTGGTAAGCTTCAGCCTTAAATCTAAAAATGCCATATTTATGCTTAAATGAGACTGACATGACTCTAAATGCAGCGTGCCAAGGGAGCCCAGTGCCAGGCGCCAGATGCACCATCCTCCTTCTCACAGCCATCGGCAGATCGGGCCGAGTGGGATGCAAATTTTACACAAGCGACAGCGCGAGCCAAGGAGGCGGAGATAGCGCTCACAGAGAGGGTAAGCAACTTGAGACTTCTTTTCCAAAGCATGCCCTTAATGAATAATGAATGACTTATGTGTATGCAAACACGAGAGTTAGAGGCAGCGTTGTTGGAGACTACCCAGCAGAGGGAGGCAGCGGAGCGTTCCCGGGCGGAGGCAGAGTAGGCCCGACGAGAGGTCCATGACCTTAGGATCAAGCTATAGACCATGGAGCGGATGGTCCGGCTGATGGGCTAGGGTCCTGAGCGGAGCGCATCTCATAGCGGTGCACGTAGCAGCGCTTACAGGGACTACTTTACTGGCTCCTCCGGCCATCGGAGGAACGAGGATGAGGAGAGGCAACGACGCCACCGCGAGGAGGGCAGCACTGCCATGGACCTGCTGAGGAAGAGGCATGAGGGTACTGGCGATAGCGGGGGTCCCAGTGAGGGGCAGTCTTGATGTACTATGAGATATATGCATATATGACTTTAGTGGAATGATATGATTTTTTTGACTTTTTCTGATGAATGCATGCATACTGACACTAACTAACTAACTTAACAACGGGTCCTACGGCCGACAGCGTGAGGGTACAAAAGAGAGCAATAGAGAAGGAAAGAAGGAGAGAAACTTAGGCATGGCGGGATTCGAGAAAGAAAACCAAGACAACAGAGAGAAACGGTCACGGCAAGGCCGCTTAACGAGCTTAGCGGTCCCAAGACAGTCCGCTGAAGACTAAATGAGCCACAACTGAATACACGATGGAGATGGTTCATTCAAGACCGTGAAATCGGAAAGATGGTCCCATTAAGTCCGCTTTAAAATGAAGGCGGTCTGGACGAGACCGTTAACCACACACATGAATAAGAATGTGAGCGGAGATGGAAACGGTCGTGGAGAGACCGCTAAGAATGAAATAGTGGTCACTCGATAGACCACAAGGACGGAAAGGCTATTAATTATGATCAGGACTCTCTTGGAGAGTCCCAACCTATGGATAAACCTATCCAACCGTGCTAAGAGAGATCCTAACCTTGATTAAGTCTATCTTAACTCTATCCTAGTAGCTGAAGGGTAAGGACTTGGGCTCTATAAGTAGGGGGACTCTCAAATTCGTAACTCACACCAAACCCCTCTTTCTAGCCTTGAAAATCTTAGTGCAACCACCCAAACCAACATGAAAAGGGCTCTTGAGGCTTGCACAATGGGGAGAGTTCCTACAATGGGCCACAGCCAGCTAGGAAGGAGCATGAGGCGCTGCAACAGTCGACTTCCATTCCCAATCACTTGAGCACCAATCCTTTGCGAGAGGTAGGTGTTATCAATTACTTTTCAAATTTGTTGAAAGTGTTTTCCAAATCCATATATTGCTCCTCTCTTTCTCCTCTCTTTTCTTTCTTTCTTTCCATAGCTTCTTCCTGGCCCTAGGCGTTACTCCAACCTTAAATGGGTGGCTCCTATGGTTCGTGAACTTCCACTAGATGTGATCTCCATCTTAAAAGGCTTGCACCTCCATCCATTACTTGTCTTGGCTAAAAATTACCACAAACTCTCACTCGATTGGCACAACATTTCATCTCTAGTGGAGATATGGCATCCTCAGACCCACACATTTGTCTTCCCCACATTTGAAGCTACTATCCTTCTAGAAGAGGTTGAGACATTGCTAGCCCTTCCTAGGTCCAAGGTAGGAGACGAGGACTTAGTGTGCCATACAGTTACCCCTATGGACCCTTCTCTTATCCTAGGGGAATTCTTGCATAATTCAAAGGATGTTAGGACCATGATTAGTTCTCAACACATCTACTTGCTTCCCATGGCCCAGTGGGTTACTACTCACTGTAAGAATAAATGTGGGTGGAATGAGGCCATAGCCAAGGCCGCTTCTATTTGCCTGTGCGGGGCCATACTTTTCCCTACCACTGACCACCATCTAGATATACCAAAGCTGATCATCATCAGTGGGTTGTGGCGAGGGTTGTCCATTTCACATGCCATCCTTTCTTACCTGTACAAGAGCCTCAGTTCAGCTTCCCTCGGTGGGCCTCTGTTTGGATCTATGATCTTGCTTGAATGCTAGATGGGGGTTAGGTTGAACTTCCTACCAAAGAGGGACATTTCTTCTCTCAGCCGGATCTTTGGGAGCCACCCACTCTTCTTCATTGGAGGTGCATTCGGGTTTCCTCAGTAGGTTGAGTGTAGGACAGCAGACAGGAGGACTAGAGATGACTAACGAATCTACCTCAACACTCTGCCCCTTGATCGGTTCATGATGCACCCAGCTTTCCTTGTTGGCACTACCCTCAGGCTTCCTAGGAGGCTTGTGTTGGACTTGAGGCTCGTGGGGAACACCACCTTGGCGATGTACAGCCCCCACAGGTGCTCTCTACAGGTTGGACTTCCACGCATCATGGTTCCAGTGCTACCCCACCTACCCGCACTACAGGCGAGAAGACTTGGGACGGAGGAGGATGAGCAAGCAGTCAGGAGCCCGCTGATCATGTGGGAGATCAGCAAGACTCACATTCTACCAGTAGAGGTGATAGAGATTCAAGAGGAGTACCAGCTTTACCTGAGATAGTTATGCGAGATCAGACCTCGCGTGGATGCGCGACTGAGGGTTTGAGTGATTTTAGCATGATGTACAGGGATTGATAGCTCGACTTTGATGTCTTGAGATTGAATAAATAAATAAAAGAATTTGGTTGTTTTAGCTATCGATTTGCCCCTTTTTCTGCACTCATGTGTGGTTGGAGATAGCTCTCAAAACTAGAAACGGCCTGACAAAGGACCGCTACAAGAATAAGATGGCCACAATACGACCGCTAAAATGAGAGAAATGGATTCCAAAAGACAGCAAACAGATGGGCACTTGGGCGGGCCAGTGAGCTTGTGGTTAACAATTCTCGGGAGAGAAAAGCAGTCTATCAAGGGACCGCTATAAAGCAAGTCGGTCAATTTCTGACCGCTGAGATAATAGAAATGGCCTCTTTTAGACCGCAAATGAACGGGGATTGGAAAGGACTCATGTATTCGAGCTCTAAGAAAATGGCGGCCTATCCAATGACCGTTGAACGATTAGACGGTCACAAAGTGACCACTAAGTGAGTATAAACGGTCCTCATAAGACCGCAAGCAATCTAGACATGGGCTTTGTGACTTGAACCTTGCGGACCTATCTCTGCACACACTCAACAAAGAAAACATGTTAGATCTGTTCTAGGCTTAACCCCTTGCCGAAGGCAAGCCTGACGCGAGACCAATTCTTGAAGTTTGGTCAAGGGGTTAAGCCTTATCAAATAGGCAAAAATGACAGTAAAAGTGCAAAATGCAATGCATGCCATGAAATGTAGGAGAAACATGTTTTCTTGAGTTTTAAAAATATTTAAGTTTTGAAAATATTTGATTTTTTTAGTTTGGAAATATTTGATTTTTTTGAGTTTTGAAAATATTTGATTTGTTTGAAGTTTTTGGAAAATATTTGATTTTTTTGAGTTTTTTTTCTTTTTCAGGCTAACTCAAACAAAGCAAGAGAGCATTAACCCATGTCATTGGGAATCTTTTAAAGCACAGCGTGCGCTCAAGGTGATAATCTCTCGGCCAGGGGTCCAGTTCGCATGATGATGCCTCTCTCAGGGCCATACCCAGGGTAGGACCTAGTCTTTAGGGAGAGAAAGGAAGAAAATTGGAGGCAAGCCTTGCATTGGGATGGGAGATGTTAAGACTCGACTTCCTTCCAGGGCACTACCTCTCAAAGAATAGGTCTGTTGCACCAGGGCTTTGTGTCTTTGATTTTATTAATTTTGCATTGATTTTTGATACACACATGATGCTGCACAACCCTTCACCATTTTACGCCAACCTCGACTCTTGTCTTAGGAGAAGAAGGCCCGGTTACTAGGATCATAGGCATTTTTCTTCCTTTTTTTTCCTTTTTTCAGAAGACTGCCCCTATTTGAAACCGCTCTCGTATTGGGGATTGACCAGGTTGCTTATCCCATCCATCAACCCCTTGCCCCTACGTTCGACCGAAGAGAGGAAAGCAAGGACCTTCACCTCCCCCAAGCATGGCCGAAGGAGAAACGATGTTTCGTAAAAGAGAAGACCCTGACAAAGAACGTCGTGTAGTGTGTGAGTGCTGTGCTAAACAATGCCCTCTAATGATTAAGGGAAAGACGTCTCGCCATCCGGTTATCGTTAGCCAGACTCTTTAAGGATAAAAATGTTTAAGCTATAGTCCATTCCATGCGTGGGACAATTAGTCACCCTCAGCGTTAATTAGGCGATATGCGTTCCCAGGATAGACCTCCTTAACAATGAACGGGCCCTCCCAGTTAGGTTGCAGCTTAGATCGGGGACCTCATGTTCTAATAAATTTACGTTTCAAAACCATGTTACCCGCTTGGAATTTATGTTCAATGACCTTCATTTGAAAATGACGCGAGACTCGCTTTTGATAGATAGAGACATGATTGGCTGCATTAAGTCTCTTCTCATCTAAGAGTTCGAGCTGGACTAGCAATGCCTCCCGACGCTCATCGAGGTTAAGTTCCTTATCAAGCTGTACTCTTAGGGAAGGGATCAAAATCTCATATAGAAGTACCGCCTCCATCTCATAAGTGAGAGCAAAAGGAGTTTACCCCGTGGGGGTACGGATGGAGGTGCGATAAGCCCATAGAGCTTCCACTAATCTTTCAGGCCAATCAGAAAATTTATGTGACTCAAATGTTTTCTTGATGACTTTAAGAAGGGTTTTATTCATGGCCTCGACTTGGCCATTTCCCTGAGGATAATATGGGGATGAATGACGCAATGAAATATTAAACTTCTTACAGAGGTCCTGGAGCTCTTGTGATATGAACTGAGGTCCGTTGTCGGTGACGATGTCGCTTGACACTCCAAACCGTGAGATGATATTCTTCAGGATGAAGCGGCAAACCGTGGAAGCTTTGATTTCCGCGTATGCTTCAGCTTCAGCCCATTTGGTGAAGTACTCGGTAGCGCTAAGGATAAAGGATTTCTACTTGACCTAAGAATTGGGATCACCTAGTGGGCCTACAATGTCAAAAGCCCACATGGAAAATGGCCAAGGAGCATAAAGAGGATGGAGAGATGAAGCGAGAGATTGAATCTTATCAGCATGAGGTTGGCACTGAATACACCGACGAACATAGGTGGAACAATCTTCTTCTAAGGTTGGCCAGTAATAGTCCTGCCTAAGAACTTTCTTTGCTAGCGCCTGACCATTGACATGCCCTCCGCATTCGCTTGAATGAGCTACTTCAACGACCTTCCAGGCTTCATCATCGTCCAGACATCTCATAATAACTCCGTTAAGAGTGCGCCTATACAATTCTCTATCAATGATTGTGTATCTTGAGGTGACTCTTCTGATGACCTTATGCTGCTCTGCATTAGCCGACTCCGGGAATGAACCATCCCTACAATACATCTCAATTTCAAGGCAACTCCTCTTCTTCCAAGATATCTTCCAATTCTGCCAATGATACTTCTTTCACATCTTCCCTCTCAGCCTTCTTCTCTATGGACTTCCTAAGGTTATCAAACTAGGGATCGTGAAGGGAAGGAGCGTCCAACCGCTAGACCATAATGGCCTCAGTAGAACGACTGAGAGGAAAGGACAGGGAAGAAGCAAGCGATGCAAGTGCATCAGTGAGAATGTTTTACGATCGAGAAGTATGAATGTAAATCAATTTAAGAAACTGCCTAGTCTAGAGAGTGACCAAATCTTGATAGGGCTTGAGCTTTGGGTCACGGGTGCGGTAGGTAGAAAGGACTAGGCGTAGCACCAGCTGAGAATCTCCTAAAATGTTAAAATACCGCTCGCCCAAGAGATAGGCGTGCTTTAATCTAGTGATGAGATCCTCATACTCGGTCATATTATTGGTAGCATGAAAAGAGATTTGATATGCAAACGGAATGGTCACTCCCTCCGGAGTGAGGAGGACAGCGCTGATCCCTCGGCCTTGAGAATTAAGCGCACCATCAAAGTGCAGAGATCATAAGGGATGATGAGTGAGAACGGCAAGGTGTTCATCAGGAAACTCGTCCTAGATGGAATCCGTGCAAGGAACAGGCAAATGGGCAAGATGTTCAGTGATGGCATAGCCCTTAACTGCCTTTTGGATGACAAAGGTGATGTCGAATTAGAAAAGGAAGCTCTGCCAGTGAGCCAATCTGCTAGAGAGGACATATTTTTCTAAGAGATAGCGAATTGGGTCCATTCTAGAGATTAACCTAACTTCATGGGCAAGGAAATAATGTTTCAGTTTCTGGGCTACCCAAACTAATGCTGCACAGGTCTTCTCCATGGCAGTGTACTTGGCCACTACAGGGTTGAACGACCTAGAGAGGTAATAAGCTATTGTTTCTCTCCCTTCATCGTCTACTTGCACCAGGATAGCTCTAGGGAGTCCTCAATGATAGAAATGTATAAGATTAGGGGTTTCCCAAGGACAGTAGGTTGCAGAACTGGGGGATTAGATAGATAAACGTTCAGATCCTCATAAGCCTTCTGACATTCTTCATTCCACTCAAATTTAACCCCCGCCTTAAGCAGTTCATAAAATGGATGACACCTTTGAGAATGCTGAGATATAAATCTTCGGATAAACTACAAACGTCCAATTAACCCTTGAAGTTCAGTAATGTTCTTTGGCAAGGGCATATCCATGACAGCCTTTGCCTTATTAGGATCGATCTAAATCCCCCTTTTGCTAACTATGAATCCTAGCAACTTCACTGAGGATACTCCGAATACACATTTCTTGGGATTCATCTTCAATTTGTACTCCCGAGCCGTTTGCAACACCTTGGCCAAAATAGCGGGGTGTTCTTCCTTCGACCTCGACTTCACCAAGATATCATCCACGTAAGCTTCCATATATACATGCATCATATCATGAAATATTTCCATCATCGCCTTTTGATAAGTGGCACCTACATTCTTTAGACCGAACGGCATAACCACATAACAATAAGTGCCCTAGGGCATGGAGAACGAGATTTTTACCTCGTCTTCTGGAGCTAGACGGATTTGGTTATAACCAGAGTAACCATCCATGAATGAGAGGGCTTCATACCCGGCGGTATTGTCCACTAACACGTCTATATGAGGCAGCGGAAAATCATCTTTTGGACATGCCTTGTTCAAATCCCTGAAATCAATGTAAATTCGCACTTTTCCATCTTTCTTCATAACAGGGACTATGTTTGCCACCCACTAAGGATACAAGATGACCCGAATAAATCTGGCCTTATGCAATTTATCAACCTCTTCCTTCATCTTCAAGGCCGTGTGGGGGTGAAATCTTCTTAATTTTTGCTTCACGGGTCTTGCCCCTGGCTTAAGCACTAATCGATGTTCTACCAAGGAGGGGTCAAGACCCGACATGTCCTCATAGGACCAGGCAAAGGAATCGCTATACTCCCTCAAAACTTTGACCAATTCTTCTTCAACCTGAGGAGGGAGATTAGTAGAAATAAGAATGATCCTGGGGTCCTCTTCAGTTCCAAGATTTATTTCTTTCGTAGGTTCATCCACTGCCGACGACGGCTCATCGAACCTCTTTAGACCTTGTGCGTACAAGTCGGCATTGTCATCTACGCCGCTGTCCTCAAGATCCACTGGGTCTTTCTCATCCACGATCTCATAAACACCTAGTCCGTCATCACTCCACACCCCGTCTTACTCCTCGTCATCCTCCAGGATGATGGCAGTTTCTACGAACTCCGGGCATCTAAGGAGGGCATGATAGCGTTGAGTGAGATCCTGGAGGAACCTATCAGGGATGGATTTGGAACAACGTGCCAGTGGGCGTGCCTCAAGTGCAGAGGAAGGGCTGAACGCACTAGAACAAGATCCTACTTCACTAGACCCGACAGACTCCACTTTCCTAGACTCGACGGACCCTACATCTAACCTAGGAGATAGGAAATCTAGTGGAAGGGGAACAGGGGCCTCATGCCCCTGGGAAGAGGACTGATAGAACACAGCATAATCCTCCACTGAAATCTCTGTTTCAAAATTGATGTTTTTTTTTGAGATCAGTGGAGAGTACGCAGCAAGATGGAGAGGAAGGTGGAGGAGGAAGCCTGAGGGGATAGATGGATGGACAGAAAATGTCGAAGAAAAGATCAGAGGAAGAGAAGAAAGGAGTAGACAGATCAACAAGTGGACAACAATTGCATGTTCTGATGATGAGAAAATCAGTGGGAATCTCAAATAAGAATGGATTAATTAAGAGAGGATGTGAACGGGGTATAGATTCCAGCTTCTGAAAAAGAGACTTCAAACGGGAAGGAGACCAAGAAAAGGAAATAAGTGAGCTCCCTTCTTCCCGTGGATGGTGGGCTAGCTCTCCTGGCATGTATTCCACGAGCCGCATCTCCGCATTTCTTGGATAATCTTCTTCATGAAATAGCTTTGCAAAATCTTCACTGAAATCATTCATGTCATCAATTGGTCCTTTCGGTGACGACTGTGGGCCAGCAAGTGTACAAGCAACATCTTCCTTCTTATCAGGATGGGGTGGTGTCTTGAAGGTACTAGGCTATAGCGGCCCCTTCACAAAGTGTTGGCAGTAGTCCCAGGTCAACGGCCTTGAGTCTCCTAGAATTGATAATGCGGACTCTTGGAATCTGAGGCCCCTTCTGTTCATTTTTCTGCCCCTCGGGATGGGTTTGGTTCGCCCCTGCAGCTGGGCACCAAGACTCATGCCCGGCTTATAGCCTAATTTCAATGTCATATTCCAGCCTTTAGGGTCTCTCATCTTGGGCTTCATCTTGATGTTGATCGGCGCGACGGCCGGCTTGCGGTGTGCATAAGCCCATGGGAAATCGAGGTCCATCACAGAAATGACATGCTTGTTACTGGGTTAGAGAGTTGGAAATATCTTATTGGAAATGGCCTCGACTGTCTAGATTGTGGATATGCTCTTAACATTTACCACCCGCCCCTGGAATGCGAATTTAAGGCACTAGTGGGCAATAGATGGCACAGCACGGAGATTGTCAATCCACGGACGACCTAGAATAGCCTTGAACATTGGGTCAATGTCTAGCACATAGAATTCTACGGGCATTGTCAGCGGCCTGAGCTCAGCTTGAATAGTTATCACCCCGTGGCAGGCCCTCCCTGAGTTATCATAAGCTGCAATGGTAGTTGGAGTGGGCCTTAACATGTCTTCAGAGATATTACATGCGCGTAGGGTGCTAAGGGGACAAACATTAATGGAGGCTCCTATGTTCACCAAAGCCACGTCAATAGCCACCTTATTTAAAGTGATGGAAATGTAGAGCGACATCTAGCGTGCCTCGAGAGGTGCTAATTCAGACTCAGAAAAGGAAATGGCTGGCCCCTTAGTAAGCATGGCCAAAGCCGATGGCAGACTGTCTACCGCCATATCTTCATTCACTAGAACCTTCTGTAGAAAATCCCGTAAGGCATCCTGATGTAACTTGGACCTCTTAATCAACTCAAGCACTGATATCTTGGCTGGCATCCAGTCCAAGTGATGTAATAGGTCGTACTACGTGCCTGGTAAGGGGTCCACTTCTTCTTGATCAGCAGCCTACTGCGGGAATTGGGGATTCGGTGCAGGTGCACTAGTGGTGGGGTAGTTCCGATGAAACAGGCGCCCACTCCGGAGGGCAAGGTTTTGTGATGGCACGACATCGGATGGACTCATGGTGGGTGGTTTAATGGGCCCAAAAGGGTGGACAAGGAGGGTAGAAGTAGAGGTTGCGGGCAAAATGGGGGTGATAACGGGAGGGGTAGGCTTAACAGGCGCCGCCGGGAAGATGATGGGTGAAGGGTTAGGAGAAGGGGTGGTAGCGGAGGGTGTAATGGGTGCTGACGCGGAGATGGGTGAAATGTTAGGCGATGTGGTGGGTAGAATGAGAGGTTTTGGAGGAATGGTGGGTGCAGAGGAGGTCGCGGTGGTGGGTTAAAGGATAATGGGGGTAGAGGGCGAAGGGAACGGGTGATAGGTATGGTGGAGAGCCATGAGTTGAGCTGATGAATCATCATCATAAGACCACCCAGCGTTGGGAGCTGGGCGGTGAACAATATGGACCTGAGCTAGTGCCGGCGACTGAGGTTGTGGAGCGGGTGGATCGTTAGGCATCGGATTCTAATGAATCCCTAATTCCTGCACAGGCCGCTGCTGCTGCTGTGGCTGCAGCTGTTGTTGCGGCTACGGTTGCTGTTGTGGCTGCTGTGTTCTTCTTTCCTTGATATCCGTGATAACTTTGTGCATCTCAGCCCAGTCGATGTGCTGCCCTTCATGCAGTTCATAAATGAGATCTTTAAACTGAAAGCATCTCTCAATCGTGTGCCCGGGCTGCTGGTGGAACACACAGTATTTAGACTGGTCAACAGCCGGGTTCCAATTCGGCCGTTCCGAAGGAAGTTGCAGAGCCCCAACGGACATGAGGGCGGTGAAGATATCTGAAAGGGTTTCTGGTAAAGGGGGGTACTGGGCTCTTTTAGGACCTGGACGCGAGGGTGCATAGCCGTTAGGTGAAGGAACGTTATGGTACTGGGGTGGCTATTTCGGCTACTGGGGAGCAGGGAAGGATGGTTGGGCATTTTGTGGAGTGGGGAACTGAGGGTTACGAGGAGGTTGCTGGAAACGAGGTGGAGCGGACTGGTTGGTGCGTTGGAAATTGATAGCCTGCACCTGTTCATTGGTTCGGACCCCCTCGGTGATAGGCCCCTAGGGCTTTTTGGTGTACTTGGGCTTCTGGGGTTCAAAGAGGGTATGGATGGGGGAATGCTTGAATTGGGTCTGGATGAACCTGGCCCTACTGTACAGCTGGTGCATGCTAGCAATGTCGTTCATGGCCGAGATGTTCCTGAAGGTAGGGTGGCATTAGAAATTAGGAGCTTGACCTTCTCTTCCTCCAGAATATGGCCGGGCAAACGGGCGGCCATCTGCCTCCATCTATCAGTGTATGTGGCAAAATCTTCATCGGCCTTCATCTTCTCGGCCACCAGATCAGTAAATGAATATTCCGGGCCGACCCGATCCTGAAATCTCTGAATGAATTTTTCCTTCATGACCTTAAAACTCTCTGCGTCCTCCAAGGACAAGGCATAAAACCATTCCAGGGTGACCCCGTCCAACGAGCAGGGGAACAAATACGCCATGAGGCGATCATCATACTAAAATTGCGCCGACTCGTATAAAAAGTCCCTCACATGGATGTAAGGACTACCATTCCCATCATACTTTCGATACGTGGGGAGCTCTAACTGAGGAGGGAAACGAATATTGTGGAAACTGGGGACTAGGACGTCAGCCAAGGACTCTGGGCCGACCCGCTTCTGGAGGAGGTCAATCTGTTGCTGCATGGCAGCCCACTTGTCGAGGAGTTCCCGCTCTTGGGATGGAGGGGGCAAAATAGAAGGTGCGGACCCAGTGAGAGGGGCCGAAGGATAAGTAGGTGTAGAGGGAAGCCCATAAAAAGGATATTGGGCCAAGGAAGGACCCATACTCGCTTAAGTCAAGTGGGCGGCCCCAGCCTGAGGGCGCAGAAGATCAACCATGCCCACAAGGGCCTGCGACACTGGTGGAATGGACCCATAAGGGTCAACTTGAGAAGATGGAAGGAGCCCAGCCTTCCCTTTATCTAGAATCTGATGGGCCGACTTAGAGGATTGGCCCGCCTCTAGATTTGAAAAAGGAAGAACCCTAGGTTGGACTAGGGTTAGATCAATTGGAGTAGCAGAGGAAGCCCCCGGCCCATTAACCATGGACTGGGAGGCGGAGGTAGCAACAAGACTCTGCGAAATAGAAGAAGGTGGGGCACTCGACCCCTGCAAAGTCTGATAAATGACCTGAAGCTAGGCCAGATCCAACTGGGCCATCATCTGGAGGATCTGACTGGCAGAACCTTGAGTAGGAGGATTAAAAAGGGAGGGTTGACCACCCTCAATGGCAACAGACAAAGGAGGGGCGGACCCTTGAGCAACGACCCTGGGTGGGTCCTCTAGGAGGCCCTGAGGAAGGGAGTCCTCGCGGGACTGGGAAAAGTCGTAAGCCGACATGGCAGAATCGAATAGTGGGTTGAAGTAGGAAATGAAGGAAGGGTTACTCCTAGGAGAATATCCTATGAACGGAAAACAACCCCACATGCAACGTGGTACCTAACACAAAGATAACAACAACAGACCATAAGCACACCTAATGTAATGACTAACAAGATGCACAAACAAGAGAGGAGATAAGAGGCAGCCAAAGTCAATCAAGTTATAATGATGCATGGAGAATTTTAATTCGTTTCCCCTTTTGGAACCTTATTGATTTGAGTTAGATCAAAGTTCTCTCCAAAATAGGATTCCTAAATAGGGGTGGATTTGGGGACTCGGTTGACTCTATGTGTATACTCTCTCTCACGGATGCAACCTAAACACGAGGTGGCTAAGGTACAACCTGCCCGGCTTCCGTGTGGGAATCCACGGCTCACGGGGGCTTAGGGAGGTCCCGAATAGGATCACCTAGTCGACTCCAAGGAATATGGAGGCAAGATGATCTCCTACCAAGGTAGGTATGCAACTACTATGATAAAAATGTATGACCCTATGTGAACAGGAGTGTATGCAAATTCTAGCCTAAGACTAACAAGCAATGATCAAATAATGCTAGAGATATGGCAACAATAATATAAACATGAATGATAACTAGGGGGAGATAAACAGCACCCAAAACAAGTAGCAAGATGATGGAAAATAAAGCACAAATGACAATCTCGGGGTGCACTGTACTGAAATAGCAGTCTGTTGGGAGACCGCACAGGGAGGGAGGCAATCCTGGGAGGACCGCAATCTTCTAGGGAGCAGTGAACACATATAACAGAGACTAAACTGAGCAGTAACAGGGATGATCAGATGCATACCTGAGTGAGAGAAGCGATCTGATGAATGACTGTCACCTGCATAAAACGGCCCTGACAGGACCACAACAAGTAACAGACACACAAAAAGGCAAATAACAGGAACAAAGGGGACGGACGTACCTGAGGTAGAACAAAGCGGTCCATTGACTGACCGCTGGACAACAGAAATGGCCCACAGAGGACCGCAATCGACCCAGAAAATAGAAAGCAACGGGAAATGAAATGGAAAAAACCGAGGAGACCCAAAAATGACTCACACAAGCACAGAGGAGCAGGTCAACAATGTCAGAACCATGATGGACGTAAGTGGTCCCACCGTGATTGCCAAAAAAAAAGGATGTAGATATTTTTAATCTAAAGAAAGTGTGGGTGAGTGGATGAATGGATATAACTAATGTGGCATTAAATGGAACATGTAGAGAAACAAATAATGCAACGAAACCAATCACCCATGCACACTATCATATCGTGATCGCCACCAAGATGAATAGTGCGAAGAGAGGCGCACTACGTACCTTGGAAAAGGAAGTGGATGAAGACACTCGCCAAACCAAGACAGCGTTGGTGCAGGATGAAGACACGGTGAATGGTGAAGACCGCCCAACGATAGGCCGCTACCAGCACTGAAGTAGAGCACGGGAAGAAGACACGGGTGCAAGACTTGGACGGTCCTCGATCGGCTACAAGCAGAGAGAGACGGTCCGAAAAAGGCCGCAATTTCTGGTAGACGGTCAGAGGTAGACCGCAAAAGCTACCAGAACCCAAGCCCGGGAACTCGATCCTCCACCCCTTCCGGCCAGCCAGGAGGGATGGGCCTCACTCTGAAACACCTGCTGACCTGCGAGACAACACAAATGACAGAAGAAAATGACCCAAATTAGTTTATGAAAGTGCAATATCTATAAGTGGGAATGACGAATGGAACACATAATTAGAAGGGGAAATACCTGGGGGGTTTGGGTTTTTAACCCCTATGGGGCGTGGAAAACAATAGGAGGATGTAAAGATGCTAGAATGCCAGTGAAAAACGTGAAGAGAAATGAAGGAGAATGGTGATGAAGTGACTAACAATGTGATCAAAAAGTGACTTAAACCATGACTGAAAGAACGTGACAACCAACTACTCCCTCAAAAATGGCCAGAAAGTTAGAAAAATGAAGGAAAACCAATGGAAAAGAGGAAAGACACTCACAAAATCACAACATAGCTCATGGCAATCAATAAGAATATGAAATAAAGCATGGCATGCTCAAATTTTTTTTAAGATAAGAAAAATGGATTTCCCAAAATCTAGCAAATTAAGAATCACGTAGGGGACGGGGTGTGCACGCGGTGCACAAGGGATGAAAAAGAATAAGGGAAGTGCTACGCGGAGCACAAAGGGGGATGCACCGTGGGTGCAAAAGGAGATGGCACACGTGGGTGCCAAAAGGAAAGGGGTAATCAAAGAAAAATAAAAGGTGGTCCCATCGTGATCGCCAATTTGTAGATTATGAAAATTAATCCACTTAAAAAAAGAGAGAATTAATAAATAATAATAATATGGCGTGGGAAAAAGAAAGAAAGAAGGAGAGAAGGGAGAGAAAAGAGGGAGCATGCATGGATGCTAATCGGGAAAGGTGATCGCCAGAGACACGCATGCCTCAAATAGAATTTAACAATAAAGAACAAGGAGGGATCATGAAGACTACCTTAAAGTGCGGGGGAGATTGTGAGTGCACCTTCTCTTCCAATTGATCGGCCGATGAAGAGAGTTCTTCTTGAGATTAGCCTTGCAAAATACACAAACAACAACCAACAAAGAAAGGAATTGATTTTAAAATTGAAGTGTGTGGCATCAAGTTCTTAGAATAAACAACATGAAAAGCATAAGCATAAACACACCTTGTTGGTGTTGGCCTTTAAACCCCTTATGCAAAAGGTGGGAAAATAGTGATGATATGAAGATGGGAGGGTGAAAGTGTTGCACTAAGGGAGGATCTCAATGTTGAGATGATAAAAATAAGAATAAGAAAGGAAGAGTATGATGCATGTGATGTAAATTAACTAAAGGAATAATAAAGAAAGGGGTAAGAGAGGCTTATTGGTTTAATCCTCCAATTGGGGCTTCAAATCTTCAATCTTCAAGGAAGGAGGTCCAAGGATGTAGCTTTGAATGTAGGGAGACTCCTCTCCTTGAGCCTTTGCTCCAGCATCACCTCCCCTTGATTAAATTTAGCAGCCTTAACATTGAGGGAGAGAGGGGTCCTATTTATAGAGTGACAATTTATGGTTTAATTCCATAGAAAATAGAAAACTGAGATTTAATGAGATTTGGAAGAATATATTCCATGGACAAGTGTCCTCTCAACCTTCGAAAGGAATAGGAACCCTTTCCCAAGTGAAAAAGAAGCTCAAAAGGAGGAAAGAATGAGGTTCTGCTGGTGACTATTATGATTGTCTGGGAAATCTAGAAATATAGATGACGTGCAAGGTATGAAGACCATCGAACAAGTTATGTGAGGATTTCGGATCTGATCCTTACAGAGACTAATCAAATTGTGAATCAGTTTAGATTTAAGCAAGGCGTCAGCTCTGAATATTTGAAAACTATGCAGGGTTTTGGCAGGTATGTATCATCGTCCGCTGGATGGCCCTTGCTACTAATTTCTCCCTAAATGAGGATGGTGCAAGTAAAGGTAATCCCGGCCCTTCTGGGGGTGGTGGATGTTTCAGAAATGCTTATGGGCAACTAAAGTTGGGTTTTTCCTATTATTATGGAACTGGTTCCAATATGGTGGCTGAAGGTCGGGCTCTACTAGATGGTCTTCAATTAGCACGGCTACATGATATTCTGATTTCAGTTATTTTCACTGATTCATTGGCATTGATTGAGTTGTTGGACAATAAAATAGATCCCATGTGGTCACTCCTCCCTTGGTGGAATTGTTTGCAACAACTTTTCTCTACCTTTCACTGCCCCATTATCCATTCATATAGAGAAGCAAATTAGCTTGCAGATGCTTTGGCAAATCATGCGGTTCTCATGGGATGTAACTTGGAATTTTCTTCAATTAGAGAGATGCCTATGTTAGCTAAAGGATATGCCATAGCTGATGCTAATGGCATACCAAACATTCGCAGGAGGGGTGCTTAGTGCTTTTTTCCCTTTCATTGTATCTCAAAGGCTTGGCCTCCTGTGAACATGTATTCTTTTTGGGAAAGCAATAAAACAAAGCATCTAATGGCGGGTAGGTGGAGTGAGAGCATTCCCTTCCTTTGGAATGGGGGTGCACTCTCCCTTGGTCCCATTAGATGACTTGGTTTATATAAAAAAAAGGAGGTTCTGCCAAGTTTGAAACTCTATAAGAAGTGGCATCCAACCCAATAGTCGCCAATGAAAATAGCGCTCGTTCAAAGATGTGCCAATTCTGAGCCATTTTTAGAAAGATTATAAATTTCTAAAATTTGAACGAAAAATGCGTCCACCATGGCTGATGCGTATTAGAGATTTTACAAATCTTGGTCAGAATTAAAAATAAAAAAGGCATGGAAGAACGCATCTGGGGTGCTGGATGCGCCTTAAAATTGGCGTCATTTTGTACAGACGCCATTTCTTGAATATTTTAGAATGTCGAATATTACCAAAAATCAGAAAAGGAAAAGGTGTCCACCCAGACAGACGTGAATTTGGAATTTGGTGAATTTTGGTAATTTTAAAAGGCCAAAATAGGAAAGGTAATCAATGTTAAGAAGATGGACGCCAATTAAGGAATTGGTGACTTTGTAAAGAGTCATTAATTCTTCAAGAATACGAAGTTGGCACAAACTCAGAGAAAGGAAGAATACGCGTCCAGGGTGCCGGACGCATTTTAAAATACGTGTCTAGGTGGCTGACGTGTTCAAGGAAATTAGTGCCCTTTTATAAAAGGAATAAAGGAATACGCGTCCATCATCCTAGACGCGTTCATTAATGGGTGACTTTCCATGTGGACGTTAATTCAAGAAATAATCTTGGCCAAAAATGGTAGGAAAATGAATACTCGTCCCCCATGGTGGACGTGAATTTGACAAGGTCGACTCCTTCCTAGTCCTGCGTCGACTCAACAGAAGGAGAGATAAAAGAAGGCGATCAACTTCCAACGCGGTGGAAGTACTCCAGGTCAGGAACCTATAAGTTTATGTTGTGCCCCTGTGGTCATTTGAGTTATTTGATATTCTTGGTTTTGATAATGGCTAAACACTATAAGTCATTGATGTTTTTCCACTCTCATATGACTGACATACGTGATGCTTTGTTCATGACAGGTAAGCCAATGAATGGACAAGGAATGGAGTGGAGATGGCAAAAGTGAAACCTCAATGATTGCGCCCTCGCACGCGGATCGACCTGCACGGTCAGGTTGCGGGGGTCAAGGGGGCAGCTCCCCTTGCGGGGGTTTCTGGGGGCGGAGCCCCCGGAACCAAATTTAGAAATGCTCAAATGATCTAATGCATAAACCAAACCCAAAAATGCATGGAATTAATAAGGACATGAATATCTTGACTTATGGATATGTTTCCTTGAGCTAAGACTTCATTTTTGCAGGTATAGGTCTTTCTGGTCGACCAACACACCTTGGCTGGTCAACCAGAATTGCCAGAACCTAAGAATCCAATTTTTTACAGGTTTCGGTCGACCGTCCCTACTTTTCCGGTCGACCGATTCTTCCAGAAATGAACAACTCAAGATTTTACAGGTTTCGGTCGACTGCCCCTAGGCGTCCGGTCAACCGGTTTTGCCAGAGATGAAAAATCAACCGACTGTAAAATTCCAGTCGACCGCCCCATGCCTTCCGATCGACCGCCACCCCCGAGCCAACCATGTTTGACTTCGATTTCCACCTCGAGGCCAGCCCCTTTCCTCATATTTATTTAACCCCAAAGTCACCCAATCTTCCATAGATTGTGGATCTGGTCTGGGGAATGTCTAAGGACCATTCAAAGGTTCTGAAACACATGCAAGAGGGTTAGAAACCCTAGTTGATCATTTGTGAATCCAAGGGAGATCAAAGGAGGCTACAAGGGTGAGAGCAGTTCGAGTATTGTAGCTGTGAACAGTATTCCGGGAAGAAGTTCTTCATCCATTCAAGGGATTCAAGCCCAGATCTGAAGCCATCTCTGTCACGCCCCGTACTCTATACCATCGAGGTATTGTCCATTTTGGCCTACCGGCCTCACGATTTTGTCCCTTTCTGATAGTGATCGGCTCCAGAATGGGGGACTTCTCGAGTAGGTCACCCATCCCAGTATTACTCCCCATTAAGCACGCTTAATTTCAGAGTTCTTTTCCAGAACTGAGCCGATACTTTAAAAGGCGCCTCGGTGATATAGAGTATAACTTAGCTATATTTGAGGGTGTTACAATCTACCCCTCTTATATAGGCGACGTCCTTATCGCTGGGCACATATAGCACGCAATCATGCAATCAAGCCCCCAGGCAGGTAGGACTCTAGAGGTGGCCCCTACAGGCTCAAGAGGTGGCTCTCACTATGTAGCACTTTGCTCCATTATGGACTCAAGAGGTGGCTCCCATAGCGTAGCACTTTACCCTGCATGGCACTTAGTTCCCACACTTCCGGCTGGGGTATCGCTCTGATACCATTCTGTCACGTCCCGTACTCTATATCATCGAGGCGCCTTTTCAAGTATCGGCTCAGTTCTTGGAAAGAACTCCGAAGTTAAGCGTGCTTAATGGGGAGCAGTACTGGGATGGGTGACCTACCTGGGAAGTCCCCCATTCTGGAGCCGATCACTATCAGAAAGGGACAAAATCATGAGGCCGCTAGGCCAAAGCGGACAATACCTCGACGGTATAGAGTACGGGGCGTGACAGAATGGTATCAGAGCCATACCCCAGCCGGAAGTGTGGGAACTAAGTGCCATGCAGGGCAAAGTGCTACGTTATGGGAGCCACCTCTTGAGTCCGTAATGGAGCAAAGTGCTACATAGTGGGAGCCACCTCTTGAGCCTGTAGGGGCCACCTCTAGAGTCCTACCTGCTTGGGGGCTTCGATTACGTGATTGCGTGCTATATGTGCTCAGCGACGAGGACGTCGCATATATTAGAGGGGTAGATTGTAATACCCTCAAATATAGCTAAGTTGTACTCTATATCACCGAGGCGCCTTTTCAAGTATCGGCTCAGTTCTTGGAAAGAACTCCGAAGTTACGCGTGCTTAATGGGGAGTAGTACTGGGATGGGTGACCTGCCTGGGAAGTCCCCCATTCTGACAATACCTCGACGGTATAGAGTGTGGGGCCCCATACTCTATACTGTCGAGGTATTATCCGCTTTGGCCTACTGGCCTCACGGTTTTATCCCTTTTTAATAGTGACCGGCTCCAAAATAGGGGACTTCCCGGGTAGGTCACCCATTCCAGTACTACTCCCTATTAAGCACGCTTAACTTCGGAGTTCTTTCCAAGAACTGAGCCGATACTTGAAAAGACGCCTCGGTGATATAGAGTACAACTTAGCTATATTTGAGGGTGTTACAATCTACCCCTCTAATATAGGCGGCGTCCTCGTCGCTGAGCACATATAGCACGTAATCACGCAATCGAAGTCCCCAGGCAGGTAGGACTCTAGAGGTGGCCCCTACAGGCTCAAGAGGTGGCTCCCACTATATAGCACTTTGTTCCATTACGGACTCAAGCGGTGGCTCCCATAGCGTAGCACTTTACCCTGCATGGCACTTAGTTCCCACACTTCCGACTGGGGTATGGCTCTGATACCATTCTGTTACGCCCCGTACTCTATACCATCGAGGTATTGTCCGTTTTGGCCTACCGGCCTCACGATTTTGTCCCTTTCTGATAGTGATCGGCTCCAGAATGGGGGACTTCCTGGGTAGGTCACCCATCCCAGTATTACTCCCCATTAAGCACGCTTAACTTCGGAGTTCTTTTCAAGAACTGAGCCGATACTTTAAAAGGCGCCTCGGTGATATAGAGTACAACTTAGCTATATTTGAGGGTGTTACAATCTCAACCTCCAAAGAAGCAAGAAGCAATCAAGGCTCTCCAGGGTGATCTAAACTGCATCAAACTCTTCATCAACTCAAGGAGATCAAAAGGAAGATCAAAGCTACATCCATAGTCTTTTTCATCAACTCAAGAAAGATCATCTCTCAAGGAAGAAGACACCATTGAAGCATCCAACTGAAGCTCCAGCAATCTCAGACAAGATTTTTCTTCATGACCATATTCTATATCTTGTTTGATGATTGAGTGTTTTTATATTTGTTCTTTTTCATTTCATACAAACGATTGAAACTGAAGATCATCCCTACCTGTGGTTAGTAGGAAGGCAATCAGAAGTTGTCCGATCTGCGGTGTTGACGTCCCTACCTGTGGTTAGTAGGAAGGAAATCGGAGGTCTTTCCGATTTGCGGTTCAGTGCGTGGCACTAGTGGAGCCTCACCGGATTTGGTGAGGGGTGGACGTAGGACTGGGGATTCAGTCCGAACCACCCTAAAATCCTTTGTGTTGTGATTTGATTGTGCGGTTGATTTGTTTTAGATGCATGCTTAGGTTCAATCTCCATATTATGAAATCATATTTCTAAGCAAATCATTTTATACGTCACTAAGCTAGTTGTATTCTACTGCATTTATTTTTAACTAGCTATATAGAGGATTGCATTTCGAGAAGAGGGGCAGATCTATTCACCCCTCCCCTCTAGATCCGCTGTCCACTACACAACAGTTTCACCATTAGAGAGCGGTTACCAGTCAATGTGGACATGCTGCAGCCAAGGTGGATCAAAGGAAAGAATTGAAATAAAAGGAATAGAAATCCAAACAAAGGAGTTTTCAAGGAAACAGCCCAAAACGGCAACAAGCCGAACTGAGGACTCAATTCGGCATGGAATATCACATATCTTGGAAATTAATGATCAATTGACTCTCAAAATCGAGTTATAAAAGGGGTTTCCCAAAGTTAATTCAAAGTTTTACATGAATGCATGCTGGGTTTAAAGAGGGAAATGAAAACAAATTAAAACAAATTAAAAAATAATGTAATCAAAGATAGTACTGTTAAGCTGTCCAGACTGAGTCAAGAAATCGATTTGTGAGCTGATACTAAGTTGAAGCCTGTTTATCCTTGCACCACCTCATAAAAGGGAACCATCGTCCCTTGTCTTGGACGGCTCAACGGCCTATCCGTGTGACTAAGATTCCTCTAAAATTATCATCATTTTTAATGAAGGGGAACTCAAATTTCAGATTTATCAAAGCCACAAGGTCCTTGATATAATCTAATAGAGTAGATATCATATAGTAAAATGTATACAGGGAAGATGGTGAAGCAATAAGCTTGTTGGGAACTAGGAAAAGCAATGCGATGCAATCACCGTGGGACCTGAGTGATGGCCGAACGGTGGGACCAAAGAGCTTCTTTCCTGTGCTCAAAATTTGGTTAGCCAAGATATCACGAAATATAAGCAATGAATGAAGCATTATAGCATGGAAAAGTATCAAAGCATGAAAGCATAGTCATGAAAAACATGAACAACATACATAGCATGGAAGCATGAGAAAGCGTAGCATGATCATCATACGTAGCATAGAAAAAGCATAGTATCAATGCATGGATAGCATAATTTACAGCATTTACAACATGCAAGCATCAATCATTGTTTCTTTGTTAACCATGAGGATGACAACTTGGCCATTGGTTAAGATTTGGAACTGAATGGTCAAGCTTTGAAGTGATGATGCCCAGAGCGGCAGGAATAATCAGAGAAATTTGCAGTGAATGACATTGATCGAGAACGAGGGGAAGAATCGCAAGATTGACATGAGTATGATGAGAGGACTCATTCCGTATTCTTGGTCTTTACAAAAGGTTGTCCCTGTAAGAAAACACCATCAGAAAGAATACAATGATTTTTTTTGGATTTTTTTTAAATATGTAATTTTTTTATGGTTTTTTGGAAATATGCAAATTTTTTTGGACTTTGAAAATATATCAAATTTTTTGGATTTTGGAAATAAATCATTTTTTTTTATTTTGGAAATATATCATTTTTTGGATTTTGGGAATATTCATCTTTTTAGATTTTGGTTTAGGCATTGCTAATGCAGCATCAAAAGATGATTTAAACCGCTGGCTAGGGGTCCTTGTTCCTTCCCCTTTTACTATGAACTGCCCAAAGCAAGGCGTGCATTAAAAGGTGGCGCCCTATAGCTGGCCACCCCTGGATAACGGTGCCCTTACTAAGGCCATACCTGAGAAACACTCGATCTTAGAGGGAGAAGAGAAGAACATTTGGAGATAAGCCTGATGTGAGTTAAGAAGATATCAGGTTTTGACTTTCGTCCATAGCACGGCCCTTAGAGATTCGGTTTGTTGCGCCGGGACTTTTGTGTCATATCATCGAACATTTAATTCTCTTGTAGACACGCATATGACCGGTGTCACGCCCTAAGATATATGTACAGCGGAAGATATTCGAGAACGTAGACAGTCGGCAATACGCCTCAAGCTAGCAATATAATCAAAGCACTAATCATTCATACAGAAGAAGAATGAACATAATGTGATGTACTCAAAATTCCAACTTTATTGAATAATAATAATGAAGGTTTACAAACGACATGACTCCTCTAATTCCAGACTCAACAAAAAGAAAAATTACATGACATGATCAACTTCACCGCCTATTACAATGAAGGAACTAAAGTTACAATTTGACTCATGTCTAACTAGATAGACTCCTCACTAAGGCTTCGCTCGTGCTTCAATCACTCTCGGACCCATCACTTGAGTCGTCCGAATCCCCGCTAGAATTTTGTAAAAAAGATTGAAAAAGTAGGGAATGAGCACACTTGCCCAGTAGGTATCTTCATATCAACATGAATGCTTGTTTAAGTAATTAGGAATTTAGCTATAGAATGTAAGGTAAAGGAAATGCGATAAATCGTACGAATAAAACCAAAGTAACAACACAAGTAGCAAAATATAAACCATAGAGATATTGAAGAGACGTAATCTCGCGCTGCTCTTGAGCCGTGAGATCCCAGAGGAATCTTTGGTTACGGTCACCACGCGTGTATAATCTGCAAGAGGGGAAACAGGTTAGAGGTGCCCAGGGATGGAACCCCAGGGAAAACCCTCCGATGCCTAAGTCAGCAAATGTGATAGAGCACGGATGCGAAGAGAGGTGGTCGGAGAAAGAAAGGGCGCAAGATTATTCTCCACCAAGAGGTGTGGTGATTTTCTCTCAGGATGCTTGCTTACCTTTTCAGAGGGTCTCCTTGGGGTTTATATAGCAGTCCGTTTAACGTAAGAGTCTGGGATACCTGAGGGGATTTCGGGGAGGTTACGTCCTTGTAGTGGGCTCTTTATGGCATAAGTACTCTTGCTCTCCCTTATCCCTTGCAGCTCCCCACTCCTGTTGGGTTTGTAACGGATGCTCAGATATGCTTCCAACAGTCGATCCGGGCTCAAGACGCTCGCTCGGAGCTCTCTCTTGAGCGATGGGGCATGCCTCGGATGGCCTGTGCTGGGTCCAAGCAAAGGCCTTCGTAAGCGATATGTCGCTCGGACTTCCGGACCCGAGGGTCGCCTAGGAAGTGCTAATCCGAGTAAATTTTGGGCTTAAAGTAAGTGGGCCCAGAATGGGGCTGTCACTTTAGAGAGCTTGGCCTAGTTTGGTCAGATTGGACATAGTTGGGACGTTCTCTTGGGCGATAGATTTTCCCCCTCTCCACTTGTGCCCCTCCTACTCCCGAGCCAAGATTGGGCTCGGATGAGTAGCGGTTATGGAGATGACGTAGGTGGCTCGATTTGGGGAGGGAACTATCTCCGACAGGGGCCACATAATGCGGCTATCTTAGGAGTATGCCCATAATGATGACTCGTTTGAGTCGATGTGAGGAGCCCCCATTTTGGCGTTCAGAGCGTCACGCCGTTTCATGCCAAGCTTATGGGGAGATAAATATTGCGCGTTCTTGCGTTCCAAACCACCTTCATTTAGGGTTTTCTCTCTTCATCGCACTTGTATTCCAGAAGGGCTCATGCGCCGTGAGGGTGATCAGGAAGAATAGTGACTTGCGAAGACCTTTGCAGAGCTTGCGGAGATTACGGCAGCGGTGATTCGCCAGCTCCCACCTTCTCCAGAACCATCTGATTCGGCGCTCTTTTCCTCCTCTTACTGTTCCTCTCATTCTTCCATGGCGGATCAGCGTCCCGTATTCGAGGTGTAGGAAGCCGAAAAGGGCGCAGGGAGTTTGGTGCCACAGCCTGAACACCCCATGCGCAGCGAGTTGGGCGAGACCGAAGTGAAGAGGATGGGAAAGCACTATGGGCTGCCGTGGAAGTATTTTTTTCTCTCCGTCGCAGCCTCATGAATCTAGCTTGTCCTATCATTCGGGCATCTTCTATACTTTCCTCTTAGCTTGGAAGTGCGGTTTTCGTCTCCCCCTCCACCCCTTTGTCGTTCGGTTGCTTCAATTTTACCGACTGGCTCATGTCCAGTTGCTCTCCAACTCATACACTTTTATCTTTTCTTTCATCTTTCTCTGCCGCTCGTGTGGGCTTCCCACTTCGTTGGAACTTTTCAATTCTTTCTTTGAGTTGAAGGAGCAGACCCACGGGGGTAAGGGCTTCTTCTATCTTCAGACGAGGAGGGGAAGGAGTTGCGTGTCCCTTTCTGCCAAAGATTCTTCTCACAAAGGGTGGAAGACCCAATTTTTTTGGGTGGGTTCATCCGTAGATGGCGCCCCCTGGGATTTCCTAACGGTGGTCAATTTCCATCCGTCTATCCCTCTGAAGCAGGCGGCGATTTCTTCGGAGCTGGAGGAAGAGATCAGGATTCTCTAGGAGAATTGTCGGTCTATCGTCGAGTTGATGACTACGACCAACATCGAGGATTATCCTTCCCGCGCAGTGCAGCTTCAAGGTAAGAACCCTAAGGCTCTGCGTCTCTGCTTCCGGGTCAGGTAGGTAGGCCTCTTTTTGATGATTTGGCTTTTGTTGTTCAGATTCAAGGCAAACAAATGACGAGGAGGAACAGCTATTGGAGCAGGAGATCACCGACCTGGATGAGGCGCCTACTCCGAGCGAACCCCGAGCATCTGGGGACCCTTCTGGTGCCTGAGATAGGGGCAAGCATGGGTTTCAGGGAGATGCCCCCGAGCGCCGTGGGGCCAAACGCAAGGACTCTGAGGAGTGAGTCCTGATGTCCTCCATGAAGGCCTTGACTGCTGAGAAGAAGTGATTAAAGAAGGCGGGGGTCGTTCACCCAGCTGAGAAGCGGGTTTGACCGGTCGAGGAGCCTTCAACTGAGGAGATCCGCCGCCCAAATCCCCCATCCATCATGCCAGAGACGGCTGCTACTGGCGGGAAAGCCATTATCGAGCCTGCCAGATCGCAGGCAGAGGCGATAGCCTCCGAATCTCCAACTGAGACTACTGGGGCTTAGGGCGAGGCGACATCCCAGGGGGGAGGCCCCGGTCCTGGGCCTTCCATAAAGTGGGGGCGCTCCGGGGGGATGCCCCGGTCTCGGGCCTTCCAGAAAGGACTCTTCCTCCTCCGGCTGGTGTCTCCATGGTTCGGGCTTCTCTATATCAGCGGTGCCGATCTTTGGTGCCTTCGTTGAATCGGGAAGAAGTCAGACGCGGTCCTCCCTCTTTACTCATCGAGAGGGTTATGGAGGGTAGTTTGGTCATGGCCCAGCTGGGGTCCGAGATAATCGATTTCTTCGCTCGGTTGGATAGTGAACAGAGGTCCCTCTCTCGGGTTCACGCTGAGTCCAATCGGAGGATCAGCCTTTTGACTTCTGATCTTGAAGTCTCCGGGTGAGAGGTAACTTCGTTTCGAGCTCAGTTTCAATCGAGCCAAGAGGAGGCTCGAACCCTGCCTGAGCAATTGGCCTAGGCTCACTATATGGCCGACCTGTAGGGCAAACTCCTGGAAGAGGAGCGTCAGTCTCAGGTCGAGAGTCATGAGCAGTGGAGGGCCGAGCTAGAGGGCTCAACAACCAGGTCCGTGGGCTTGAGCGAGCGCAGGGGCAAGCCGAGGTTGCACGGATCGAGGTTGAGGTGAAGTTGTCCAATATCGAGATGAAGTTACTCGAGTCCGAGCGGAGGATGGCCGAGCTTGAGAAGGAAGTGGAACGAGCTGGGGCGGAGGCGATCGAACGATATAGAGGCTTGGAGGGTTATCGAATAGTTCTCGAGAAGGCCACCTTCTCGTATTACGAGCCATGCTACCGTCAGGGACTACGGAAGGGATTCACCCAAGGCTTCCATCGCGCGGTCATTGAGGCCCAACAGCAAGTGACCGACGAGCTTGTCTTTCCTTTTGGGCAACGCTACGACTCGGACGCGGATACCATCGATTCTCCTTCTTCGTCATCGAATGAATGGGGGAGCAGGACTGCCTCTGCTTCAACAGATGGATCGCCAGCTCCGGTCACCTCTAGAGGGCATGCGGTCAAGGTAGTTCCCACACTAGTGGGGTCAGTGTCTGGACCGGTCGTCACCGAGGATACCGGGGGCATATCTTCTGGTGCTGAGGATCCTTCAACCGCTGAGCCCCAAGAAGGGCTACGGGCCTCTAGGAGTCCCCCTATCTCCATAGATTAGGAGAAAAATGGGCTTAATGTGTCGCTTCTCTCTTTTTTTTTACCATGTAAGGTTTTCCCTTTCGATATATAATGATAGTAATATTTAGCACTGAGTTGACTGTTTCTTACCGCTTTTGGGGTAATTTGACTGCCGTATCTGCAGTTGCTAAAAAGCTGGGGATTTTATTTGCGGATATCTTGCGTGCAGCGATTGTTGTGTTACTGGCGCCTTTCCAATTTTCCATACTTTGAACGACTTGCCACTTTGCGTGTCCCTATGGAAGGGCTATTGAGGGAAACATAGTAACTGTCGCTGGGGGAGGGTTCCTGCCTTTCACGTTCTTTCGAGGGGAGAATTAATTAAGGCGAGGGTTCCCCTTTCGGCCTATAAAAGGTCCCGAAGGGCGCCTTGATGGGAATCAACACCGGACACTAACATTTTATTTTTTCATTTGTACCCTTTTGTTAGCATTTTTATCCCTGGTTAATTGGGTTTGTAATTGTATGGCAATTATAAGCCACGGTGTTAGTCCTTAGAAATCTTTGGGTTTCTTTGCAAAAGGCCTTTGTGTTTCTATGTAAAATGTCAATAGGTCCAGTAGGGCCCCCACCCTCTTTCCCCTTGGTCCACCTAAGTTCTAGAGCCCATGTGGGCTGGTTCAAGGTCAAGGGTGGAACATGGACCATGGGGCAAATTCAAACTTGGACTACCCCTTAGTCAAGGGGGCGCCCCCTCCTTTGTCCTCTCTTGTAACTTTTTTAGTTTTCTTTCTTTTGACCACATGGGAGAAAAAAATGCTATCCCTTATTTGCTTCTCCCTAACCCTAGATCTGAGGTTAGTTTAGGTCTTTTTCTTGTATTATAAAACCCTTGTATTTTGTGAATTCCATACCAATAAATGAAGAAAAATTAGTTTTTTTGGTGAAGAAGCCAAGGGCACAGCCCCTCTCTCTCCTCTCTCCCCCCTTGGAGCTATGAACGCTCAGATCTTCAGAGGTGTGAAGCCTCCCTATCAACCCCTCTCTGAGTGAGAAGCTCAGCACCGCCGCCGCCATCGAGCCGCCATCGCACCACCACCGCCGTCTCGTCGGAGTTCTGTCCATCTCTGGACAGCAAGCTGTGGCCAAAATTCTATCTCCCAGTCCGTAGATCTGTTTGACCCCAAATTTTGAGGTTGTGTTCCCCTGTCATCCCCCATCTCCATTTTAAATTTCGTGTCATTCCGCCTTCATTTACTATTTTTCACAGTAATTAAGTTTTCCCCCTAGTAATCTGCCAGTTTACAGATCTGGAGGATAGTGTCTTGTTCTTCTATTTTTCCTGTCCCCTTAACCATCTCAAAAAATCCCAAAAAATTTGCGCACGTCCCACACATCCCCCTCTATCCACCATAAAATCCCCAAAATCCAGATCTACCCCTTCCCTGTTGGTCAAAATCCATTTTCAGGCAAGTCCTATTATGTCCTGACTGTCTGTAATTTCGAGCCAGAAATAACTACAACCCACAGAGTTTTCATTTCCAATCCGTTTACTGGATGGATGTGAAATAATTATATGGTGTAGCCCTTGGAGTCCTCCATCCAACAGCACCCATCTCGCCTCGATCCGACACCAGATCTGGGTGGAACAATTCTTTTCGCCGGGTCGCACAAACCTATTCTGTGAACATGCCAGCAAAGGTAGCAGTAAGTTAATTCTTGCAAAATTACTTCAGCTTCAATTCAGCCGTCGTCGAGTTCAGAGATTGAAGAGGGGTCTTCCACTGACGTCCCAACCAACCGCCGTGATCAGAAAGTGACTGGAAGCCGCCGTCCCACAAGCTGAGTTTGGTTACTATCCAGCGAGTCGGAACAGTACCAAGTCGGACCAGCAGTCCGCCTCCGGTCCGAGAGCCCTTCCGACTTGCTGCCCGTCAACCCAAGAGCACTACTCCCGGGTCCCATTGTAGCCCTTTACCTCCCTGCGTGGAGTGGGCATAGAAATTCACTTCTGTAATTAATTACATTTACTGTACCGGGAGTTACGGTTCTTGGCCGGGGTCGCCTTCCCCACGCCCGAAGCGTGGAGGTACACTCGCCACCCTCCTTATTTGGCATTTTGCTTATCTCGTATATTTTCATATGCCGCTGCATGAGCGATAGGAACTTAACTCATTATAATTTTATCACTGCTGTAAGAGTGAGTGAGTGGAACTCGTTCCGTGACTCGATCCGAGCACGTGGAAAAGCCGATACCCGAGACTCATTGCCGGTTCCTCAACTGTGCAGATCCACGCGTTTCCCTTGCTTAGGGACGTCCGCGAGCTAGAGTTCTAGGTTCGCATTCTGTCCCGCATCAAATTGGTATCAGAGCTTAGTCGAGTCTAGGGTAGTCGGTTAGTCAGTTGAAGGTGTCGCATTGCATTCCTATACCTGGTATATCAAAAGGTGTCCCCGGAATGATAGGTTACGCCTATCGGGAAGGTAGCACACTTGCGTGAGTGCGATCTTCGGATCAAACCTCTGCCACGTATCAGATACTGGTTGAGTCTCGGTTTGTAGTTGAGTCTACATTCCAACTTTGCATTGTTATTGTAGGGTCGTGTCTTGTCAGTTATCTTGTCACCAAGTGTCGACATGGCCATCCTATAGCTCCCCCGTGTCCCATGGATCCCCAAAAGCCCATGTCATATGAATGATGGCGACACACCCAAGGATGGGGAACCCAGCCCTTCCACCTCTGTAGGCCAGAAGCCCCGAACTTCTATGGCTCCAAAGTCTCGAGCGACTACCTAAAGTGGGAAGCCGCTATGGACAACCACTTTGAGTGTTACATTATGTCTGATGCCATGGAAGTTGATTTTGCCACAAAGCGGCTTTTTCATGAGACCGCCGAAAAATGGAGTGACATTGAAATCTTGAGAGAAATTAGAAGGAAATGGCCTATAGAGTCATAGCGTGAGACGAAGGGCGAGCTTAGAAGGCTCTACCTACTAGGCCCAGTCACCTCCAACAGACCCCATGCAGTCACCTCCAACCAAGTGGGTCAAAGTCGGAGGCAAAGAGCCCCGCACGTAGATGAGCCTAGACCCAAGATTAGTCCAATTGAACATGAGCAAACCCACCAAGATGCCCCTAGTCCAGACCGCACCTTAGACGATCTCTTGCAAATGTTTATGGACCGGATGGATAGGATAGATAGGATGTGGGCACGACTCTTGCCCGAGCCTAAGGAGGTAGTAGCCGGTAGTCTGAACCCAGTGCTATCTACGGAGTCCCCAAGTCCTCTCCCCATCATGAAGGAAGTCCTTTCCCCAACCGAGGGAGATGCCGTGCTAGAACCTTCACCCATCGAACTTCAGCCGGAGCCATACCTACGTACTAAGGGTGAGATTGTCATTGTAGAGCCACTTTTTAGATGGCTCAAGCAAGGCTTGGTCCCTAAAGCCTTTTTCTACCCATCCAAGGACCCTGCACTACAAATAGTGCCCGTCAACTCATTTTACACCATTTTTCGGTCTTTCCACCATGTTGATATTTTTGAAGACCTTATCAAGGGATTAGACAAGCACATGAAGTTGACATGTATGTTGGCCCGAGGCTTCGACCAACCCCATAGTCGTAGCTTCACACATCCAGCCTTAGAGTCCATTATCTCCGTGTGCACCGTGGGTCATGTCACCATGGAGGTTCTCTTATTCCTCCCCTTGTCGACCGAGCATGATTTCATTCCACCTATCCCGCGGGAGGAACAATACCTTCTATATGAGACCACCGTCCCCTCTACCCTAGTGCATGAAGGTGATCACCTACACCTTCAAGAATTCCAAACGTGGGACCGTATCATGAGGGAACCCATCTCGAGGGTTCACACATTTTTTGATCCCTTCGACCCCTTCCCTAGTAAGCCTCTTGACCCACCTATTCTACACCACTTCTTCCAAGAAGTTCATTATCACACCACTACCCCACAGGCCAATCCACCTACACACAGCAAGGAGCCCGTTCAGTGGGGTAATGAATTCGACTGATGTGACACAACCTAAGACCTATATTTCAAGCAATGCAACGGACACGGCAATGTCACACAAGCGGACTCACTCGCATCTGGCACACTCGGGTCCGTAGGTGGACCGACGATGGGGTGAGGGTCCGAGGATGGACCCGGAGGTTTCCAAGGGTATGGATGGCTTGGGGAGGACCCCTAAGGGCCTGGGGTTGCCCAAATTCATGGGCGGTCAGCACGCCGAGGGCGTGGGTAAATTGGTCTCGCTCACAACTCACCCGCGGTGGACACTCACATAGTAGCAATTTGAGTCCGAGCACTCCTCACTGACCGACGGCACACTAGAAGCAATACTAATCAAGCACAAATAATCCAGCATAGGAGTGTGGTCAGGATCTCACCTGATCAGTGTGAAGACACCGATCCCGGCCAGAGATGAGGGCGAGCGAGGAAGCGTGGGCTTACCCGCACGCCGCGCCGATGAAGCTTCAACCTAAAATTTTAATTAACATGCACTACGCCCCTTGCAAGGGGGTTGGACTAGGGGTGGGGATTAGTTTTACAACCAAAACATACCTCCAAGTAGGGAGGGGCGATCAGTCGGCCAGGCGGGGTGGGGAAAACTACGCTAGAAGCCGAAGCGGAAGAAGATCGTCGGTTCTGTCCACTCTCTAGAACAATGGACAGATAGTCGGTGTTGATGCTGCTGTGGACTCCTCCGAACTCCGTTCATGATGAAACCAGTGGAAAAACCTCCTTGGTTGACCCAGGATGTCGTCAGAATTTTTGGGGATTTTCTTGTTGGCGATGACAATCGGGGCAGAGACGTGAACAGGGTTGCAGGCTTCTGATTCTCGTAGCTTCTGTGTCGCTGTAGTAGGAAGGTGAAGACACCACGGTTGTTCCCGAGCTCTGATTCAGGTGACGCCAGAGTCATTGGATTCATGGTCGAACCCTCTTCGAACGGAGACCTACGGTGATGCCGGCGGAGGTCAGAGCTGACTGCAAGAGCCTGAGAAGTGGGAGGGGGTCGGATCTATCTTCAGTCAAACTGACCTGCGCACTAATGGTAGGAAATTCGGAACATTGTGCTTCGGGCTTCAAACGACGCTCCACTTCTTGGCGATGCTAGGGGACTTGGAAGAGAAAGTTTCAGCCAAGCGCTGCTTCAAGAAGCTCAGAACTCTGGTCGTGGTAGCCTCTGCAATTCGATACTGGGTGTCTGCCAGGGAGGACATGCGCAGTCCGGCGGTGAGGGCTCCTTCGGGCAGCCATGAAATCAGACGAAGGCGTGACCACCACCGTTGCGAAGAGGACTGGGAGACACTTCCAACGATGCCTCTTGTGCTTCCGGGGACACCGGGATGAAGTCGAGGCCGGCTCTGCAAGTTGCTGGTTCTTTGCAAGGTAGAGGGGGAGGGGAGATGGGGGATGCTCTTTGAGGAATGGAGCGGGAGGATGGTGGGGAGACCCTAGGGTGGGAGGGCTCGAGAGGGGCAACCTAAGGGGCTGGGGAAGAAGGGGAGAGAGGTGGGAAATTCAAATTTGGCGAGGGAGGGGTGGGTTCAGCCGTGGGAAGGTGGAGGCTTGCTTGAGAAGGGAAAGTGGGTAGTTGGGAGTAGGATGGTGGAGCTACGATTGGGTGGGGATCTCTTGGGGTTGGGGTGGAGTAAAGAGAGGGGTGTGGGGAGTTGGAGTAGCTTTAATGGAGGGGGAAGGAGAGAGAAAGTAGGTGGGAGGGTGAAGGGAGAGAGAGGGGGGCGGCCCCCTTAGAGAGAGAGAGAGGGGGGGTTAGGGGAGGGGAGCTTCTCACTCCTCTCTAAAGGCTTCTCACCAAAGAAATTTAATTTTCTGGACTCAAAATAGTAGTTTTTCATTCATTCATTCATTAACTAAAAATGGAGTGAGTGGGGTCTTATTTCTAGGGATCCCACAATTTACAATAAGTCCTTGTGTTTAGGAACAATGACAAATAACCAAGGGGGAATGGTCGCCCCTGGGCCTGGCCCATTGAATTGGGCCCATTAACTAATCTAATCAACCCTATGACACTTAACTTAGGTAGATGACTCATTAACTTAGGTATTGAACACAAATAAAAGGAAAATTACAATGATATGACTTAAATAAAATATGAAAATTACATGCCAAGAGTCAAAAAATGTGACGAACACAATGGAGTACTGCCAGTGAGCAATCGGAGCTGTGGAAAAATGTGAAGGGCGAGAGATGCCCCCATCATCGACTCTCCTGGCCCACCCAAACCTCCCAAACCTCACAAATACAAACGGTCATCAGTGCATGAGTGGTGCATTTTGGGATGTCTAGGATTCCATGATTCCACCAACATTTGGTTGCATCGTGTGTATGCATGACACACATTCGGATGTCCTGGTCCACCATTGCATATGTATGGGTCGGTCTAACAGTAGGTTTGTATAGGGTCTTGTGTGGGTCTGTGTTTTCTTTATTTGTTTAGAGTCAGTACATGCATGTGTCGAGCATATTAGGAGTTGCATAGTCGCTCTATTGCAAGCTCACGATGTTAGTCCCTTTCGAGTGTGAGGCAAGTCGGGTCTAATGTGTACGTGGTAGACTTGCAGAAATTTAGGATCGGCTCTACCTCAATATCTCGTATTTAGTCACATATAGGGACCCCGCGGTGATTCCTAGTCAGTCATTGAGCCGTCTCCTTCCTTTAAGAGTGATCCCACCCCGGAGTGTCCACCACTAGCCTCATTCCTATAGCAACATGTGCATATCGAATATATAGGGGATGAGCAGGTGACGATTACTTGGAGTGGAGCGTACTCCGGTTACCTGGTACGGTGACAGATCTGCAGGAGCCACACGAGTAGCCGCATCCCTTACTCGACGGGGTAGAGTTCTTCCCACCCAGGGAGAATTGATGGGAATCAACACCGGGCACTAACAATTTATTTTTACATTTGTACCCTTTTGTTTGCATTTATATCCTTGGGTTAATTGGGTTTGCAATTGTTTGGCAATTATAAGCCAAGGTGTTAGTCCTTAGAAACCTTTGGGTTTCTTTGCAAAAGGCCTTTGGGTTTCTATGTATAATGTCAGTAGGTACAGTAGGGTCCCCCACCCTCTTTCCCATTGGTCCACCTATGTTCTAGGACCCATGTGGGCTGGTCCAAGGTCAAGGGTGGAGCATGGACCATGGGGCAAAGTCCAACTTGGACTACCCCTTAGTCAAGGGGGCGCCCCCTCCTTTGTCCTCTCTTGTAATTTTTTTAGTTTTCTTTCTTTTGACCACATGGGAGAAGAAAATGCCATCCCGTATTTTCCCCTCCCTATCCCTAGATCTGAGGTTAGTTTAGGTATTTTTCTTGTATTATAAAACTCTTGTATTTTATGAATTCAATAGTAATAAATGAAGAAAAATAATTTTTTTTTTGGTGAAGAAGCCAAGGGCGCAACCCCTCTCTCTCTCCTCTCTTCCCTCTTGGAGCTGTGAAAGCTCCGATCTTTAGAGGTGTGAAGCCTCCCTATCACCCCCTCTCTGAGTGAGAAGCTCAGCACCACTGCCACCGCCGCCATCAAGCCGCCATCGCACCACCACCACCGCCTCATCGGAGTTCCGTCCATCTCTGGACAGCAAGCTGAGGCCGAAATTATATCTTCAAGTCCGTAGATCTGTTCGACCCCAAATTTTGAGGTTTTGTTCCCCCTGTCATCCCCCATCTCCAGTTTAAATTTCGTGTCATTCCGCCTTCATTTACTATTTTTCCTAGTAATTAAGTTTTTCCCCCAGGAATCTGCCAGTTTGCAGATCTGCAGGATAGTGTCTTGTTCTTCTATTTTTCCCGTCCCCTTAACCATCTCCAAAAAATCCCAAAAACTTTGCGCATGTCCCACACATCCCCCTCTATCCACCATAAAATCCTCAAAATCTAGATCCACCCCTTCCCTATCGGTCAAAATCTATTTTCAGGCTGGTCCTGTTCTGTCTTTATTGTCTGTAATTTCGAGCCAGAAATAACCACAACCCACAGAGTTTTTTATTTCCAATCCGTTTACTGGATGGATGTGAAATATTTATATGTTGTAGCCCTTGGAGTACTCTATCCAACGGCACCCATCTCGCCTCGACCCGACACCGGATCTGGACGGAACAATTCTTTTTGCCGAGTCGCGCAAACATGTTCCGTGAACAGGCCAGCAAAGGCAGGAGCAAGTTAATTCTTGCAAAATTACTTCAGCTTCGATTCAGCCGCCGCCGAGTTCAGAGATCGAAGAGGGGTCTTCCACCGACGTCCCAGCCATCCGTTGTGATCAGAAGGTGACCGGAAGCCGCCGTCCCACAAGCCGAGTTTAGTTGCTGTCCAGCGAGTCAGAACAATACCGAGTCGGACCAACAGTCCGCCTCCGGTCCGAGAGCCCTTCCGGCTTGCTGCCTGTCAACCCAAGAGCGCTACTCTCGAGTCCCATTGTAGCCCTTTACCTCCCTGCGTGGAGTGGGCATAGATATTCCCTTTTGTAATAAATTACATTTACTGTACCGGGAGTTACGGTTCTTGCCCGGGGTCAACTTCCCCACGCCCGGAGCGTGGAGTTACACTCATCACCCTCCTTATTTGGCATTTTAATTATCTCGAATATTTTCATCTGTCGCTGCACGAGTGATAGGAACTTAACTCATTATAAATTTATCACCGCTGCGAGAGTGAGTGAATGGAACCCGTCCCGTGACTCGATCCGACCACACAGAAAAGCCGATACCCAAGACTCATTGTCGGCTCCTCAACCGCGCAGATCCACGCGTTTCCCTCGCTTAGGGATGTCCACGAGCTAGAGTCCCAGGTTCACATTCCGTCCCGCATCATGCCTCCATCTCCGTTCAACACTTAAGGCTTTTATCACAGCTCTTCCTCTTTCTCCCTTCTCACGACGCGTCTGTCTCTGTGCTAGGGAACTATCAGCGAAACATGGAGGGCGATTCGGAAGACGATGATCCGGGCGGCAGCCAAAGGTGTTCCTGCTACTCCGGTGTAGGAGAAGGAAAGTGGACGGGGCGGACAGCGTAGGAGGAAGAAGGAGGACGGGCCAGACAGTGTAGGGGAAAGAAGGAGGCCTCGCAATGGGCACCTTTCCAACTTTTGGACCGCTGCCAGGCGGTGCACAAGAAGGAAGGGGCCTGGCCACTGGCTCTCTCCTACTCTCCGAGTTACCTCCCGATACACGGAGGGCTGGTGACCCAGCGTCATTGGTCTTCCTTTCCCGCCGCCCCTCTCACCTCTTTGAGGGGGCGTTCGATTTTTCTCCCTCTTCTGCTCTTCAATCAACTTCCTCCCTCTTCTTTCACTCTTTGGGGGGTGCCTTTTATCCTTGCTCGCACCACTTGGAGGTGCTTGCTTTCTGTTCGCCCCCTTCCAAAGAGTTGGCAGAGGAGGCCTTCTCTTGTTTTCCTTCCTCTTTTTCCTCTGATACCTTTTTCCTGAGTTTCCCGAGCAAGCAGGGTTAGCCACCCCGTTACCCGAGCCAATTTTTACACCAAGTAGAGTCAGTGGCTCGGTTTGGGGGTGTTAGCCCCGTTCGCGTCGAGTAATCATCTTGTGTTGTAGTACCAGTGGATGTAATATTTTTATTTTTGATATGTACTGTATTGGTTGTGGCCTATCTGCTATATGAAAAACATTAATGAAAGGAAAATTATCACCATTTGTTGCTTTCATGCTTGAGGAAAGCTCAAAAATAGAACTTTTGTAATGTTGTTGCGTTCCATGTCTGAGGAATAGGCGTTCCTTCCATGGTAGACAATAGATACGCCCCTTTCCCGAGCGTCTCGACCACTCAGTAGGGGCCTTCCCAATTAGGGGCCAGCTTCCCTACCACCTCCAACGGTCGAGAGGCTTCGGCTTTTCTTAGAACAAAGTCTCCTATGCAAAAGTTTCTATCTCGGACTTTGGCATTGTAGTATCGAGCGAGGCGCCGCTGATATTCTGTGGCTCGGATGCTTGCAATCTCTCTTATCTCGTTTGCCATATCAAGGTTTTCTAGCAGTTTCTACTCGTTTGCTTCGGGCGAGAAATTGACGACTTGGAGATATGGGCTACCGACTTCCAAAGGAATCACGGCGTCCGTGCCGTACACCAACTGAAAAGGAGTCTCACCGGTGGCAGTTCTTGGAGTGGTTCGGTGTGACCATAGTACGCTTGGCAATTCTTTGACCCAACTACCCTTGGCCTTACCGAGCCTGACCTTAATGCCTTTTAATATAGTTTTGTTGACATTTTTGATCAGCCCGTTAACCTGGGAGTGGGCTACCGAAGTGAAGTGGTTGCGAATGTGTAGGTCGGCACATCTGTCTCTAAAGTAGTAAGAATCAAATTACCGACCATTATCGCTCACAATCACTCGGGGATACCGAAACGATAGATGATCGATTTCCAAACGAAGCTCCATACGACTGACTCGGTGATCCTGGCGGTGGCTTTGGCTTCAATCCACTTGGTAAAGTAGTCGACAGGGACGACGAAGAACCTCTTCTGGGCCTGGGCCGTTGGAAATGGCCCCAAGATGTCGATCCCCCACCAATCAAAAGGGTATGGCTCGGTAAGGGTGACGAGCTCTGAGGCAGGCTAATGGACCAGATGATCGAAACACTGGCATCGGTTGCACCTTTGAACGTAAGTTATGCAGTTGCGCTGAAGAGTGGGCCACCAGTAACCTCACCGTAGCAAGATCCTGGCTAGTGATCTTCCTCCTTGATATGCACCGCAGACACCTTCATGGACCTCTTGAATCACTCGGCTAGCTTCCTCGGTGTCGAGGCACTTGAGGAGGGGTCCGAAAAAAGATCTTTGGTATAAGGCTTCGTCTAAGATGACGAAGCGCCGAGCTTGATACTTTAGTCTCCGTGCCTCTAGAGGGTCGGGGAGCTCTTGAGAATCTCGGAGCCATGATATATATGGGGTCCTCTAGTCGCTTGATGACGCCTGATCAACGGTCATGAGCTCTGTTTCTACACTCGGATGCTCTAGCTCTTCAAGGAAAATCGATCGAGTTCCTTCTGGTTCGGCAGAGGAGACCAGTCGAGAGAGGGCGTCCGCCCGGGAGTTCTCTTCCCGAGTTATCCAGATAACCTGAAAACTCTCGAATAGTGGGGTTATTCCTCTTACCAGTTGAAATTATTTGATCATCGGTGTTTCTCGAGCTTCGTAGTCACCGTTGACCTGGCTGGCGACTAATTGAGAGTCAGTATGGATCATGACTCGTTCGGCCCCCATTCATCGTGCCATCCTGGCTCCCGAGATTAGAGCCTCATACTCGGAGACGTTGTTGGATGCCGAGAAGTTGAACTTCAGGGCATATTGCAGTTCTGCTCCTTCAGGGGATCAGAGAAGAACGTCGGCGTCGCTGTCGGCCGAGTTGGAGGATCTGTCGAGGAAAAGATCCCAGGTGGGCCTGGGCGTCAGTGGATGGACTTCTTCGATCGGGACAACACTTTCTACGATAAGTCCGCGAGTGCCTGTGTAGTGCCCCAGAATTTATATATATAATTTTTGAATTTTAAAATATTTTTCTGGAAATTATAAAGGCTTAACTAAATTAATGAAGGGGTTATTAGATTAATAAGTCATTATAAGGCTGAATTAGGCTAATTAGTTAACCTAGCCTATCTAATTATCATCCAAAACGGTTATGGACCAAGCCCATCAAGTTTGGCCCATATTCTAGAAGGGTAATTAGCTTATTCACGTATTTTAAGGATAAATATCATTTATATAAGATAATCATGTGGATAAATGAATAAAAGAGTTTTATGAAATAGAAACTCTATACACGTTGAATGTAACGGTCTATCGGGCGACCGCCACAGCCCTGTAACGCACCAGGCTTGATGCGTTACACTCTGTTAGTTCCGTGAAAGGAAGAACGAGTAAAAAGATTAGAACTTTGGGATCTTATCTATAAGAGATCGACTTAGGGAAGCTTATAACATTACTAAGGACTCTTAGGGATTAAGTTCTGGTAAATTAAGGACTCTAGAATCGATCTAATCTTTAAACTCTAGCCAAAACCCTATAAATAGGACCTCGTTTTGAACTGAGTGACCCTTACTGTTGGCTCGTGAAGAATCAAGATAAGGAGTCATAATTTCGGGTAAGTTCCTTACGACCTTTTGTTTATAATACATTAGACTAATAGCTCTCCAAATTTCGTGCTAGGAGATCAAGCAACCAAGGAGATAGAAGCTTCCAAAGTTGCTGATTCAACCTTAGCAACCCAGGAATCTGAACGCAAGTCCCCTGAAGATCCAGAGATTAGGACGTCTAAACGAGGTAATTAGAGTTCAATCCTTTAGAACTTTTTGTTCCCAATAGTTTCATCTTCTTACCCTCAAAATTTCACATCCTTAGGTCAAGAGGCTGAGGAAATAGAGCAGATTGAAGTTGCTGATTTATCACAAGAAGTACAAGGGACTAAGGGTAGCACCTAGCATCAAATTCGAAGTTTAAAGGTTTTAGAAGAGGTAGGTTATCTCATGATTGGCAAAAACAACTTGTTAGGAATAAAAGCCCTCTGGTTGTGCTTGATTTCATGCATTCTAGACTAAGAATTTCATGATCTAATAGTTCTATACATTCATGCATCTCTTAGCCCTAAATGGAAATTAAAAGATATTATCATGTCTATTCACTAAATCCATGCATATAGTTGACCTATACTTCGTTATCATGACTAGGACAGTGGTAATATTTTGATTTCCAGGCATGTTATGTTTTCATAAACCTGTACTTAGTTTATTGCCAACAGATTCTCTGACGCACCAACGTAAGACCGTCACATGAGTGTAATGGCCTTACGATAGACCGTCACACCCTGTTGTGTTTTATTGTCATATTGTCTCTGACGCACCCTAGCAAGAGCGTTACACCACTGTAACGGCCCCTCGATAAATCGTCACGCACTGTAACGCGCCTATCCTAGACCGTCAGACCCTTGTGTTCTTCCAGCCCAAGGCAGAATAATAACCAGTTAAGTTTACTTATAAATAAGCTTAGATAGCTAAGATGGACCTATTATCATGACTTCAAGTTTAGTTACTAATTCATAATCAAATTGCATGATTAATGTGTCTTATGTTATTTTAAGTTATGCTACTTTCATTGGCTAAAACTCTATAGCTTTGTATTCTAAATCACGATTTTCCAATGTTGTATTGACGAAGTTTTATCTTGGTTTCACATTGTTACACATTCTTTTCTATCTATAGAGTCATTTCTCTAAGTACATGGCGTATATTTAGGTATCTGTCCATTAGTTACACTTTGCAGTATAGGAACATTATTCTTGGACATGAGGACCTCTCTATTGGATATTCCTTCCAATAGACTAGGAAATCTTGTTTCAAGGCCTCCGTAATTCTCCGTGAGCCTGGGATTCCCACTAGGACGCCGAGTTGGTTGTACCATTAAAACCCAAGTGATTAGATTACACTATCGATGTTTTCTGGTTATCAGTAGTGTAACAGATCTATATTGGACCGTCAGGCACATGTAACGGCCCAATATACGACCGTCACATTCAACTAAGTTTGATTTCTTGGTTCTGGATTCAGACGAATGTAACAGCCCAATACTGGAGCGTCACATCATGTAACGGCTCAATACATGACCGTCACACTGTTTGAGTATTTTAACCCAAGGTTTGACCAAGTGTTGATATTTCAAGGTTTCTAGGTGGACTATTGATGATCTAGAACTTATCATATTGATCAAGAAACCTAAAATAATGAATGGAAGATAAAGAATGTACCGTTATCCTGTCGATTTATTTCCATAAGCATAACATAGTATAAGTCATTCTTGATTTCTCATGAACTTATTAAAGCATTCATTCATTGAATTATTGTCATCAAGAGCTTATTGAACTTATTACATTCTTGGCCATACTTTATTGTTACATGCGTGGAAAAAGCTTGATTTATACTTGAAGATGCGATCGAGCACTGATTGTGTTCAAGGGCTCTATGCTAGTCCCCTCGGCTGATTGTCGAAAACATACTATTATAAACCATGGGGTATGATGCTACTGGCATCGTATTGCGCTGGGAGTACTTTCTTTATAAATAAGTGAAAATCCACAATACGGCATGACATGACATTCTTGTACATGACTTTCTTGCTTGTTATATGATATTCCACAGAAATTCACCAACTACTTGCTCATAAGCAAAGGATGTTTGGATGTTGACTACGTGGTATTGCTAGTACATTCTCGATACATTCTTGTTCATGAAAGGCTAATATCATGTCCTTTTTACATTCTTGCTAGTTTGTACTTGCTCTCATTCTAGCTTACTTGATCACCTTGTTACCTTGGTTTAATCACATGATTGATCGCATTTGCATGATTTTTACCTTATTCTTTAGAGCTAAATTGATAATTACTTTAATGGTGCCTTCATGTTGATGCGAAGATACCTACTAGGCAAGTGTGCTCATTACCTATTTCTAATCTTTTCAGGAAATGAAAGTGATTCAAATTCGGATTCGAGTTATACAAGTAGCGGGTCCGAGAGCGAATGAAAGTATTGTCAAGATGAGAGTGAAGACTTAGGAAGTCTAAATTGTTTAGATTGAGTCTATGTAATTTTCCTATTTCTTGAGTCTAGTACCTAATAGAAATTGAATTAGTGGTTGTACTTGAGTTAGTAATGAAATAAAGTTGAAGTTTGAATATATCTATATTGTGCAATTACATTTATGTGTGTGATTATCTTGCGCTCTGATCATTCTTGCTTGCAAGAGGCTTACCATGGCGGCTGTTCGCACTCCCCGAGTTAGTCTTTCGCTGTAATAAAGGCTCGGGGCGTGACAGTTAAGTTGGTATCAGAGTCTAAGTCTCAGGACTTAGGAAGAAGAGTCATGTCATAGAAAAAGTCCAAGGTTTACGGACCCCTACCTATGAACTAAGGAAGAAATTTCCATACCCATGTGAGAATTGGGTAGAGCCCGGGATAAGATAATTAATTAGCTTTAAGGTTGGTTTTTTATTTCATGAGAAATAACAAGTTGTTGTTTTTCTCTCAGGTACCTTATCTTACGAATGGCTCATCGTGTAGATTGGGATGGCATGCAACAAACAGTTACCGGCCTTACTCAGGCTTTGCAAACCATAGCGCAAGGTGGTGCAGGGGTAAGGGCTGGTGACCTACATCGTAATTTCCGGAGTTTAAATCCTCTGTGATTCTATGGTTCTTCTAATCCTGACGAGGTAGAGAACTGGATAGATGAAATGAATCGTATATTTGATGTTATCTAGTGCACCGATCAGGAGAAGGTGCGTCTCGTAACCTTTAAACTTAACAAAGATGCTCGCACATGGTGGAAGTCGGTTCCGGTAGCTCCGGCCGATGCACCTCATACCTGGGATGGTTTTCTTACCCTATTCCATGCCAAGTACTTTTCTGAGCACATAAAAGAGAGAAAGGCTATGGAGTTCGCAGCTCTTCGGCAAGGAATGATGACAGTTGCCGAATATGAACTGCAATTCTCAAGGCTAGCACCATATGCATCACCTCTAATCAGTACCGATTTATTAAAGGCGAATAGGTTTATGGACAGGTTACGTCCCGGTTTCATCCAGCAGCTCGGGATCCAAAACATCTGTACTTATGCGGAGATGGTTCAGCGGGCGTACCTATGTGAAAGGACCTTAGAAAAGGTCAAAAAACTGAAAGGGAAAGGAGAAGAATCAAGCCGACATTCTAATCAGCGTTATAAGAAAGAGAAATTTAGCATCACGGAGCCTTACAAGAGCCGTGATAGTAAGAATAGATCCAGGAATGGGAATGGTGGAAGTTCCCATAAGCAAAAGAAAGTCAAGGAGGAGAAGGAGCAGGTCGTCACGGCTTGCACATTTTGTGAAAAATTCGGCCATTCGGCTGAGGAGTGTTGGAAGCATCTCGACGCTTGTTTACGTTGTGGAAGTAGGGAGCATCGCATGCCAGAATGCCCCCTTATGAAGGACCAGTCACCTGGCAATGGACGCAGGAGGCAGGCTCACCTCAATGCTATTCTAGAAGAAGAGGAAGCGCCCATGGATGATGGGCTTATGGAAGGTACTCTTCAAATTTATTCTCGTCCTGCATTTGTGCTATTTGATACTGGTGCCTCTCATTCTTTTATCTCCACTACTTTTGCTAAAACATTACCAATCGCATCAGTTCCCTTACTGTCAGATCTCGCTATTTCCACACCCTTAGGTTCTAGAACAAAGCTTACCGACTATTATCCTGGTAGCGAAGTGATGGTAGAAGGTCATAATCTCCCCGCAAACTTAGTATGCCTTGACATGAAAGATTATGATGCCATTTTAGGGGTAGATTGGCTTGTAGATCATGATGCTTATATCAATTACCGAAATAGGATTATATCATTTCGAAAGCCCGATCTTCCAAGATTCTCTTTTCTTGGCATCAAGTACAAGAAGCATCCTACTATCATATCTTCTCTTCACGCTTGCAAACTTATCTCGCAAGGATGTGAAGTTTTTCTTGCTTCTGTCATTATTACCGAATCCAAGGAGATTATCTTAGCGGACATTCCTATTGTAAATGAGTTCCCCAATGTGTTTCCGTCTGAATTACCCAGTTTACCACCCGAGAGGGAAGTGAACTTCACTATTGAACTCATCCCAGGAGCAGCACATGTTTCTATAGCCCCTTACAGGATGTCTCCCACAGAACTCAAGGAATTAAAAAGGCAATTGCAGGAATTACTAGACAAAGGCTTCATCAGACCTAGCACATCCCCTTGGGGTGCACCAGTTCTATTTGTCAAGAAGAAGGATGGTTCTCTCAGGCTATGCATCGATTACTAGCGACTGAATCAGCTTACAAATAAAAACAAGTATCCGTTGCCGCGTATTGATGTGCTCTTCGATCAGCTTTCGGGAGCAGAATATTTCTCTAAGATAGATCTCAGATCAGGTTATCATCAGCTTAGAATTAAAGAAGAGGACATTTATAAATCAGCTTTTCGAAGTAGTTATGGCCACTATGAATTTGTAGTGATGCCGTTAGGGTTAACTAATGCCCCGGCAGCATTCATGCAACTTATGAATAATATCTTCCAGCCATATTTGGACCTGTTCATCGTCATCTTCATTGACGATATCTTGATATATTTCAAGACAAAAGAGGAACATGAACAACATTTGAAAATAGCTTTACAAACACTTAGAGAACACAAGCTTTATGCCAAACTCAATAAGTGTGAATTCTGGCTCGAGGAAGTCTCATTCCTAGGCCACATTATTTTAAAAGAAGGTATTACTGTGGATCCTTCTAAGGTAGAAGCTGTCAAGAATTGGAGTCGGCCAACGACTGTATCAGAAGTAAGAAGCTTTCTAGGTCCAGCTGGTTATTATAGAAGATTCATTAAGGACTTCTCAAAGATAGCAGTTCCTTTAACTAGACTCACGAGAAAAGAAAATCATTTTGTCTGGTCAGAGGAATGTGAAAAGAGCTTTCAAAATCTTAAGAATCATCTTACGTCAGCTCCTATTTTATCACTACCGATGGAGGGTGGTGGATTTGAAGTGTATACGGATGCGTCTGGCATTGGCTTAGGATGCGTTCTCATGCAGAATGGAAAAGTAATCTGTTATTCTTCAAGACAATTGAAATGTCACGAGGAAACTATCCCGTACATGATTTGGAATTGGCAGTGGTTATTTTTATCTTCAAAATTTGGCGTCATTATCTTTATGGAGAAAAGTTCACGGTCTACTCAGACCACAAAACCTTGAAATATTTATTCTCTCAAAAGGAGCTTAACATGAGGCAGAGGAGGTGGTTAGAATATCTCAAAGACTTTGATTTTGCTATTCAATATGATCCTGGCAAGGCTAATGCTGTAGCAGATGCACTCAGCAGAAAACCAATGGGTATGCTATCAAGTCTTATGATAAGTGTAACTAACCTTGTTCCTCAATTTGCTCAGTTGAACTTAGATATTGACATAAAGGAAGAAGATTGTTTCATAGCTAATATCCGAGCTCAACCTACATTGATAGAAGATCTGGTCAAGTTGCAAAATAATGATCATATATTACTGGAAATTAAAGCCAATATTGAACAAAGGCTGGATTTTTCTATTTTCAATGATGAAAAATTATTATTTAAGGGCCGAACATGTGTACCGGATCATGAGGCTATGAAGAAACTGATCCTAGATTTAGCGCATAATTCTAAATACACAATTCATTCAAGAGGAACAAAGATGTATCAATATCTCAAAAGAAATTTCTTGTGGCCGAACATGAAGAGAGAAATAGCTAATTTCGTGTCCCGTTGTCTCACCTGCCAACAAGTAAAGGCAGAGCATTTTAGACTCGCAAGTAAACTGCATCCCTTGAATATTCCCGAATGGAAGTGGGAGAGTATAGGGATGGATTTCATTATGGGGTTACCTAAGACAAGAGGAGGACATGATGGTATATGGGTAATCATAGACCGATTGACTAAATCCGCACACTTCATACCAATAAAGAGTCGATGGTCTGTGGATATTCTGGCAGCATTATACATAAAGAAAATTGTCAAACTACATGGTGTCCCAGTCACTATTACATCTGATAGAGATCCTCGATTCACATCACAATTCTGGAAGGGTCTACAACATTCACTAGGGACTAGATTGAATTTCAGCACAGCTTTTCATCCACAAACAGATGGTCAAACGGAAAGAACGAATCAGATAGTAGAAGATATGCTCAGGGCTTGTGCTATCGACTTTCGCGGTAGTTGGCATGATCACTTGCCTCTAGTAGAGTTTACATATAATAATAGCTACCAGGCTAGCATACGAATGACACCTTTTGAAGCCTTATATGAAAAAAGTTATCGATCACTAATATGTTGGAATGAAATAGGGGAAAAGCAATTTCTAGTCCCCAATCTCATCAGGGATTCTACAGAGAAGATCAAGCTCATTCAAGAAAGAATGAAAATGGCACAAGATAGGTAAAAGTCTTATGCTGACAATCGAAGACGTGACTTGGAGTTTCAGGTAGGAGATCATGTATATTTAAAGGTTTCTCCAGGTCGCAGGTATTCGAAGATTTGGCATTAAAGGAAAGCTAACTCCAAGATTCATTAGCACATTTGAAATTCTTGAACGGATTGGTGAAGTAGCTTACAAACTGGCTTTACCTCCACAATTAGTAGGAGTTCATGACGTATTTCACCTCTCTATGCTGAAGAAGTATGTATATGATCCTGACCATATTATCACTTATGACAATCTGGAGATTCAGAAGGATATGACGTTCGAGCAAATGCCAATAAAGATTCTGGAACGAGAAGTGCGTCAACTACGAAATAAAGTTATTCCTATGGTCAAGATTCAATGGAGTAAAACATGGTCATATGAAGCAACATGGGAAACCGAAGCAGCCATGCGGAAAAGATTTCCAGAATTATTTAACTGTAAGTACACTCTCCGAAATCCATATATTGAATTTGGGGACCAAATTCTTCTAAGTGGGGGAGGGTGTAGTGCCCCAGAATTTATATATATAATTTTTGAATTTTAAAATATTTGTTTGGAAGTTATAAAGGCTTAACTAAATTAATGAAGGGGTTATTGGATTAATAAGTCATTATAGGGCTGAATTAAGCTAATTAGTTAACCTAGCCTATCTAATTATCATCCAAAAGGGTTATGGACCAAGCCCATCAAGTTTGGCCCATATTCTAGCAGGGTAATTAGCTTATTCACGTATTTTAAGGATAAATACTATTTATATAAGATAATCATGTGGATAAATGAATAAAAGAGTTTTATGAAATTGAAACTCTATACACGTTGAATGTAACGGTCTATCGGGCGACCGCCACAGCCCTGTAACGCACCAGGCTGGATGCGTTACACTCTGTTAGTTCCGTGAAAGGAAAAATGAGCAAAAAGATTAGAACTTTGGGATCTTATCTATAAGACATCGACTTAAGGAAGTTCATAACATTACTAAGGACTCTTAGGGATTAGGTTATGGCAAATTAAGGACTCTAGAATCGATCTAATCTTTAAACTCTAGTCAAAACCCTATAAATAGGACATAGTTTTGAACTGAGTGACCCTTACTGTTGGCTCCTGAAGAATCAAGGTAAGGAGTCATAATTTCGGATAAGTTCCTTATGACCTTTTGTTTATAATACATTATACTAATAGCCCTCCAAATTTTGTGCTAGGAGATCAAGCAACCAAGGAGATAGAAGCTTCCAAAGTTACTGGTTCAACCTTAGCAACCCAAGAATCTGAACGTAAGTCCCCTGAAGATCCAGAGATTAGGAAGTCTAAATGAGGTAATTAGAGTTCAATCCTTTAGAACTTTTTGTTCCCAATAGTTTCATCTTCTTACCCTCAAAATTTCACATCCTTAGGTCAAGAGACTGACGAAATAGAGCAGATTGAAGTTGCTGATTTATCACAAGAAGTACAAGGGAATAAGGGTAGCACCTAGCATCAAATTCGAAGTTTAAAGGTTTTAGAAGAGGTAGGTTATCTCATGATTGGCAAAAATAACTTGTTAGGAATAAAACCCTCTGGTTGTGCTTGATTTCATGCATTCTAGACTAAGAATTTCATGATCTAATAGTTCTATACATTCATGCATCTCTTAGCCCTAAATGAAATTAAAAGATATTATCATGTCTATTCACTAAACCCATGCATATAGTTGACCTATACTTCGTTATCATGACTAGGACAGTGGTAGTATTTTGATTTCCAGACATGTTATATTTTCATAAACCTTTACTTAGTTTACTGCCAACAGATTCTCTGACGCACCAACGTAAGACCGTCACATGAGTGTAACGGCCTTACGATAGACCGTCACACCCTATTGTGTTTTATTGTTCTATTGTCTCTGACGCACCCTAGCAGGAGCGTTACACCACTGTAACGGCCCCTCAATAAACCGTCACACACTGTAACGCGCCTATCCTAGACCGTCAGACCCCTGTGTTCTGTCAGCCCAAGGTAGAATAATAACCAGTTAAGTTTACTTATAAAAAAACTTAGATAGCTAAGATGGACCTGTTATCATGACTTCAAGTTTAGTTACTAATTCATAATCAAATTGCATGATTAATGTTCCTTAGGTTATTTCAAGTTATGCTACTTTCATTGGCTAAAACTCTATAGCTTTGTATTCTAAATCACAATTTTCCAATGTTGTATTGACGGAGTTTTATCTTGGTTTCACATTGTTACACATTCTTTTCTATCTATAGAGTCATTTCTCTAAGTACATGGCGTATATTCAGGTATATGTCCATTAGTTACACTTTGCACTATAGGAACATTATTCTTGGACGTGAGGATCTCTCCATTGGATATTCCTTCCAATAGACTAGGAAATCTTGTTTCAAGGCCTCCGTAATTCTCCGCGAGCCTGGGATTCTCATTAGGACGCCGAGTTGGTTGTACCATTAAAAATCAAGTGATTAGATTACACTATCGATATTTTCTGGTTATCAGTAGTGTAATAGATCTATATTGGACCGTCAGGCACATGTAACGGCCCAATATACGACCGTCACATTTAACTAAGTCTGATTTCTTGGTTCTGGATTCAGACGAATGTAACGGCCCAATACTGGAGCGTCACATCATGTAACGGCCCAGTACACGACCGTCACACTGCTTGAGTATTTTAACCCAAGGTTTGACCATGGGTTGATATTCCAAGGTTTCTAGGTGGACTATTGATGATCTAGAACTTATCATATTGATCAAGAAACCTAAAATAATGAATGGAAGATAAAGAATGTATCGTTATGCTACCGATTTATTTCCATAAGCATAACATAGTATAAGTCATTCTTGATTTCTCTTGATTCTTATTAAAGCATTCATTCATTGAATTATTATCATGAGGAGCTTATTGAACTTATTACATTCTTGGCCATACTTTATTGTTACATGCGTGAAAAAAGCTTGATTTATACTTGAAGATGCGATCGAGCACTGATTGTGTTCAAGGCCTCTATGCTAGTCCTCTCGACTGATTGTCGGAAACATACTATTATAAACCATGGGTTATGATGCTACTGGCGTCGCATTGCGCTGGGAGTACTTTCTTTATAAATAAGTGAAAATCCATAATACGGAATGACATGACATTCTTGTACATGACTTTCTTGCTTGTTATATGATATTCCACAGAAATTCACCAACTACTTGCTCATAAGCAAAGGATGTTTGGATGATGACTATGTGGTATTACTAGTACATTCTTATTCATGAAAGGCCAATATCATGTCATTTTTATATTCTTGCTAGTTCGTACTTGCTCTCATTCTAACTTACTTGATCATCTTGTTACATTGGTTTAATCGCGTGATTGATCACGTTTGCATGATTTTTACCTTATTCTTTAGAGCTAAATTGTTAATTACTTTAATGGTGCCTTCATGTTGATGCGAAGATACCTACTGGGCAAGTGTGCTCATTACCTATTTCCAATCTTTTCAGGAAATGAAAGTGATTCAAATTCGGATTCGAGTTATATAAGTAGCGGGTCCGAGAGAGAATGAAAGTATTATTAAGATGAGAGTGAAGACTTAGGAAGTCTAAATTATTTAGATTGAGTCTATGTAATTTTCCTATTTCTTGAGTCTAGTACCTAATGGAAATTGAATTAGTTGTGGTACTTGAGTTAGTAATGAAATAAAGTTCAAGTTTGAATATATCTATAATGTGCAATTACATTTATGTGTGTGATTGTCTTGCGCTCCGATCATTCTTGCTTGCAAGAGGCTTACCATGCCGACTGTTCGCGCTCCCCGAGTTAGTCTTCCACTGTAATAAAGGCTCGGGGCGTGACAGCCTGCCCTTTGATGGCCGAGCGGGGGCGATAGGAGATATCGTATGCCCCGAGCATTATAGCCCACTTGATGAGGTGACCCGAAGTTTCAGGGTGAGCAAGGATCCTCTTCAGAGGCTCATTGGTCAACACGACGATGGAGTGCCCTTGGAAGTACAGCCGGAGGCGCTTGGCCGAGGTTACCAACGCTAGCACGAGTTTCTCGATTGCGGGGTACCGTCGCTCGGCCTCGTTGAGCACATTGTTGGTGTAGTATACCGGCCTCTACACTCCCGCATCATCTCGAACCAGGACAGAGCTCACTGTGGAAGGGGTCGACGAGAGGTAGAGGTGCAATGGTTCACCCGGGACCGATTTTGATAGCACCTGGGGAGAGGCCAGAAACTCCTTCAGCGCTGCAAAAGCCTTCTGACATTCCTCATCCCAAGCGAACGTGGCAGATGCCATTTTAGGCCCTCTCAATAATTTGAAGAAGGGCATGCATCGTTCGGCCACTCGGCACAAGAAATGGTTGAGCGCAGCGATTCGTCCAGTCAAGCGCTAGACATCATTAATGCAGGCAAGCGGCCGCATGTCCAGGATGGCCTTAACTTTGTCAGGGTTGGCCTCGATCCAGCGTTGAGTGACTAGGAAGCCCAGGAATTTTTCAGATCGGATACCAAAGGCACATTTGGCTAGGTTGAGCTTCATGTTGTACCTCAGGAGGGTGTCGAAGGTTTCTGCTAGGTCGGTGAAGTGGTCCTCGGCCATGGGTGTCCTGATGAGCATGTCGTCGATGTAGGCTTCGACGTTCCGACCAATTTGTCCTTCAAAAATGTGGTTGACCAGCCTCTAATATGTTGCTCCGACGTTCTTCAGCCCGAAAGGCATTCGGGTGTAGCAGTATACGCCGAAGTCAGTGATGAAGGTTGTCTTCTCGATGTCTTCAGGATCCATTCAGATTTGATGATAGTCGGAGTAGGCATCTAGGAAGCTCAGCAGTTCGTTACCGGAGGTCGAGTGGACTAGCTGGTTGATGCTCGGTAGTGGGTAACAGTCTTTCGGAGTGGCTTGTTGAGGTCGGTGAAGTCCATGCACATTCGCCATCTGCCCGAAGCTTTTGGTACCATGACGACATTAGCGAGCCATGTCGGGTAAAGGATCGGGTGAAATAGGCTGGTTTCCTTCCCTTTAATAATCTGCTCTTTGATGATCGTGCTTTCTTCTGCTTCTCTGGGACATGCTTTCTTCTGCGTTGCTGGACGGGTTTCACTGACGGGTCAAGGTTGAGCTTGTGTACCACCATCTCCCCAGGGATCCCGGGAAGATGCTCATCAGACCATGTGAAGACTTGAATATACTCCAAAAGGAAATCTTTGTATTGCTTTTGTACATCAGTTGGTAAATCAGCTCCAATTTTTACTCCTAGGGCTGGATCATCTTTGAGCAAGATCGTCAACAATTCACCACCAGGCTCGGATGTCGTCGGTTCATCCTCGACTCCCTTGCCCTTTTTCTTTTTTCCCTCTGGCCTTATGGCTTCGACCGAGATTATGTAGCACCTTCTAGCTATTGCCTGGTTACCTTGGACTTCCCTGATACCGCATTTGGTGGGAAACTTCATTTTTTGGTGATAGGTGGAAGGCACTGCCTTTGTTTAGCTGAGGATACCTCGGCCGAAGATGGCATTATAGGCCGACATCCCTTTGATCACAATGAAGTCAACCATAACAGTGACGATCTTGGGAGGGGTGCCAATGGTGATCGGCAGGCTTAGGGCTCCCTCGAGATAGGTTGCCTGGCCATTGAACCCACAAAGGGGGGTTTGAATTGGGCGGAGCTTGGACAGGTTTTCACCCATCTTAAGGAAGCATTGGTAAGAGAGTACATCAGGGGCACTACCATTGTCAACCAGTATCCTATCTACGTTACAATGGTTTATAGTAGCTGATACTACAAGAGCGTCATCATGCGGGGTAGATAACCCTTCCAGGTCTTGGTCAGAGAATACTAAGGCCTGTTGTTCGCTCACCGGCGGGGCTTTGGGGGACTCGGAGGCCCTGCTTGCCCGTTCAGTGCGACGCTTAATTCCTCGGCTACTGTCTCCTCCTGATGTCGCGCTGCCAGAAATGACATTGATGTGGACCCCGTGGGGGCGATTGTCAATTTCTTCTGGAATGCCACGGTCCTCCTTCTGGCGCTCGGACACGTACCGAGATAAGTCTCCATGGCGGACGAGACGCTCGATCTCGTCCTTGAGCTGGTGACAATCTTTGGTATGGTGCCCGTGGTCGTTGTGGAACTGGCAATGTTTGCGGCAGTTGCGGCGCTTGGCCTTCATAGGCTCGGGTTGGCGGAGAAGGCCCGAGCCCTTGATGTCTTCGTATATCTTGTAGATGGGGACGAATAGGGGAGTGTACCGCTCGTATTTCCGATGGCGCTCCCTCCGCTCCCCGTCCTGGTTCCGTCATTTTCCTTGACACGTGCCTTGCTTGGATTGATGCGGGATGGGACGCGAACCTGGGACTCTAGCTCGCAGACGTCCCTAAGCGAGGGAAACGTGCAGATCTGCGCAGTTGAGAAACTGGTAATGAGTTGAGGGTATCGATTTTTTCGCGTGCTCGGATCGAGTCACGGGACGGGTTACACTCACTCACTCTCGCAGCGGTGACGGAATTGAATCGAGCTTGTTAACCTATCACTTGCAGCGGCATACAAATATATAAGAGTAAAGCAAAATGCCGAGAGGGGAGCGAAAATGAAACCTCCACGCTACCGGGCGTGGGGAAGACAACCCCGGCCAAGAATGGTGACTCCCGGTACAGTAAATGTTAATAATTACAGAAGTGATTTTAAGGCCCACTCCACGTAGGGAGGTAACAGGCCACAACAGTGAACCGGGAGTGCCGATTCTGGGTTGACGGGCAACACGTTGGAGGGGTTCTGGGCGGTTGAAGACAGCAAGTCCGGATCTACGATTTGTAGGCCGGTAGGACAGTGTACGAGGGCCTCCTAAGGGACATTATCCTCCTGGGATCTTCTGAAGGCGGCGCTTGGCTAGGACGATGGCGGGACGCCCCTGGTCGACTCCCAGAAGTGGCGGTCGCTGAATCAGAGCTTTGATATATTATTGGGAATTATTTCCCAACACCTTCTTTCTGGCCTGGCTCGGAGCAGGAATGCGCGCCTCCACGAGAAGAATGTTTACGCCAAGATCCGGTGTCGGATCGAGGCAAAAGTGGTACCGATGGATAGAGAACTCAAAGGGCTACAACATATAATTATTTCAGATCCAACCAGTAGACGGATTAGAAATGAAGACCTCTGTGGGTTGTAGTTATTTCTAGCTCGGAATCACAGACACATAGGACAGAATCAGATCTGCGTGAAAATAGATTTTGGCCGAGGGGGAGGTGGTAGATCTGGGAGCTGGGGATTTTATGGGGGATGGAAGGTGATGTGAGAGATGTGCAGGAATTTTTAGGGATTTTTCTGATGAGGGTTGAAGGGTGGGAAAAATGGAGGAACTGGATACTATCAAGTAGGTCTGTAGAATGGCAGATTGAGCAGGGTGGAGAATAAAAGTCGGGAAAAATACTAAACGGTGGCGGATTGACACAACATTTATATGGATGGAAAGCTAACACGAAGAGAAACAATCTCTCAAAATCTCAGCTCGATCGGAGCTGTGTACTGAGAGAACCAACCTGATATTTAGGCTATTGTTCTGGATTTTGTGGTCCAAGATAGCAAGGGGAAGGTTGGCTTGTGGTAGCTCGTTGGCGGCACGAATGGCGGCGGCGGCGGAGATGGCTAAGCTTCACACCCAGGAGAAGAGATAAACCATGTAATCCACCAAGTTTTTGTAGGGAATACACCCTATGAAACCACAGCAATCCTGCTGCAAGATGGAGAGGGAGAGGGGGCGCCCAAGGGCTTCATGCACACAATGCAATTTTTCATCATTAATTCTTCGAAAATAGAAAATACAAAGGATATATAGAAATGTAAAAAAGACTAAACCTACCCTAGGATCTCGGGTTAGGGAGGGGTAAACTAGGGATAGCATTTTCTTCCCCCATGTGGTCAAATGACCAAATTAAATAAAATACAACATGGAATAAACTATATTATAAGGGGGCGCCCCCTTGACTAAGGGGAGTCCCACTTGGACTTTCTTCCTTCCTTGTCCCCCCTTGGTCCAAGTATAATCTTGGACTTTGAACTAGCCTCACATGAGCCCTAGATCCTAGGTGGACCAATGGGAAAGAGGGTGGGGGGCCCTGTTGGACCTACTGGCATTTCACATAGAAATCCAAAGACTTTAAAGACTAACCCTTTGGCTTATAATGTCTTACAATTACAAACCTAATTAGCCAAGGGTATAAATACAAACAAAAGGACACAAATGTAAAATAAAAATATTAGTGTCCGGTGTTGATTCCCATCAATTCTCCCCGGGTGGGAGGAACTCGACCCCATCAAGTAAGGGGTGCGGCTGCTCGTGTGGCTCCGGTAGATCTGTCACCGACTAGGTAGCGTGGAGTGTGCTCCACTCCAAGTAATCGTCACCTGCTCATCCCGTATATATTCGATATGCACATATTGCTATGGGAATGAGGCTAGTGGTGGACACTCCGGGGTGGGGTCACTCTCAAAGGGAAGAGACGGCTCAATGACTCACTAGGAATCACCGCTGGGTCCTTTTATGGGACTAGATCTGAGACATAGAATGGTAGAGCTGATCCTAAATTCCAGCAAGTGTACAACTTACGCATTAGATCCGACTTGTCTCACACTCGAGATAGACTGACAACGTGAGCTGACATGAGATCGACTCGACTCGATGCATGCAGACTCCTAACAAAAGGAAAACACACGTCTATGTCCTAGATAAACCTAACGCTATGCAGACCCATGCTTATGCAATGGTGGACCAGGACATCCGAATGTGTGCCATGCATACACTCAATGCAATCGGTGGTTGGCTGAATGGGGGACTCCTAGACATCCTAATATGTCCCTAGCATGCGGCTGCCTGTTGGATTTGGGAGACTTGGGAGGGCTAGGAGAGCCAAAGTTACCTTCTTCCTCACCCCTATATGTATGTATCTCTGGCCAGTGAACGAGCTTGATGGGTGTAGATGGCTCGGCCCGTGGGGGAGGGGTGTAATAGTGGACTCCCTTGGAGAAGTGGAGGAGATATGGTGGGTCAAGGGGTTCACTAGGGAAGGGGTCAAAGGGATCAAAGAATGTGTGACCCCTCAAGCTAGGTTCCCATAGGTCACTGTCCTACATTTGGAATTCTTGAAGGTGTAGGTGGTCACTTTCATGCACTATGATAGATGGAACGGTGATCTCATGTGGTAGATATGGTTCCTCCCTCGGGATAAAGGGAATGAAGTTTGGCTCGACCGACATGGGGAGGAATAAGAGAATCTCTGTGGTGACACGACCCATGGTGCACTCGAAGGTAGTGGACCCTAAGACTGGATGTGTGAAGCTACGACTGTTGGGTTGGTCGAAGCTTTGGGCCAACATACACGTCAACATCAATTGCCAGTCTAATCCCTTAATGAGGTCCTCCAATGTATCAACATGGTGAGAAGATCGAAAAGTGGTGTGGAATGAGTTGACGGGTACTAGTTGTAGTGTGGGGTCCATGGATGGGTAGATAAAGGCTTTAGGGACTAAGCCTTGCTTGAGCCAGCTAAGAAGTGGCTCTACAATGACAATCTCACCCTTAGTAAGTAGGTATGGCTCCGGCTGAAGTTCGAAGGGTGAAGGTTCTAGCACGACATCTCTCTCAGTTAGGGAAGGGACTTCCTCCATGATGGGGAGAGAACTTAGGGACTTCATAGACAGCACCGGGTTCAGACTACCGGCTACTACCTCGTTAGGCTCAGGCAGGAGTCGTGCCCACATCCTATCCACCCTATCCATCCGGTCCATAAACATTTGCACGAGATCGTCTAAGGTGCGGTTTGGACTAGGGGCATCATGGTGGGTTTGCTCATATTCAACTGCCCTAGTGTTGGGTCTAGGCTCATCTACGCACGGGGCTCTTGGCCTCCGACTATGACCCACTTGGGTGGAGATGACTGGGTGGGGTCGGTTGGAGGTGATTGGGCCGGGTAAGTAGACCCTTCTAAGCTCGCCTTCATCTCACGCCATGTTTCTATAGGCCATTACCTCCTAACTTCCCACATGCGTTCAATGTCCTCCCATTTTTCGGTGGCTTCGTAAAAAAGTCACCTTGTGGAAAAGTCGAGTTGCATGGAATTGGACATAATGTAACACTTAAAGTATTTATCCATAGCGGCTTCCCACTCTTGGTATTCGCTCGGGACTTTGTAGCCATAGAAGTCCAGGGCTTCGGGCATACGGAGGTGGTAGGATTGGGTTCCCCATCCTTGGGTGTGTTGCCGCCATTCATATGAAGTGGGCTTTTGGGGATCCATGGGACACGGGGAACTATAGGATGGCCATGCCGACACTTGGTGCAAGACAAACCGACTAGACACGACCCTAAGACAACAATGCAAAGTTTGGAATGTTGACTCGACTACACGCCTAGACTCAACCAATATCTGGTACGTGGGGGAGGTTTGATCTGATGATCGCACTCACGCAAGTGTGCTGCCTTCCTGAAAGGCGTAACCTATCATTCCGAGAACACCTTTTGATATACCGGGTATAGGAATGCAATGCGACACCTTGGACCGACTTAGACTCTCTATAGACTTAAATGACTTTTTTTTATTTTTAATCAAAGACTACCCTAGACTCAACCTTCCGCTGTGATACCAATTTGATGTACGACGGTACGCGAACCTGGGACTCTAGCTCGCGGACGTCCCTAAGTGAGGGAAACATGCTAATCTGCGCGGTTGAGAAACCGGCAATGAGTCGAGAGTATCGGCTTTTCTGCGTGCTCAGATCGAGTCACAGGACGGGTTACACTCACTCACTCTCGCAGCGCTGATGAAATTGAATCGAGCTAGTTAACCTATCACTTGCAGCGGCATACAAATATATACGAGTAAAGTAAAATGCCGAGAGGGGAGCGAAAAAAATACCTCCACGCTACCGGGCGTGGGGAAGACGACCCCGGCCAAGAATGGTGACTCCCGATACAGTAAATGTTAATAATTACAGAAGTGATTTTAAGGCCCACTCCAGGCGAGGAGGTAACAGGACACAACAGCGGACCAGGAGTGCCGATTCTGGGTTGACGGGCAACATGTTGGTGGGGTTCCGGGCGGTTGAAGACAGCAAGTCCGGATCTACGATTTGCAGGCCGGTAGGATAGCGTACAAAGGCCTCCAAAGGGACATCATCTTCCTGGGATCTTCTGAAGGCGGCGCTTGGCTGGGACGATGCCGGGACGCCCCTGGTCGACTCCCAGAAGTGGCGGTCGCTGAATCAGAGCTTTGATATATTATTGGGAATTATTTCCTAACACTTTCTTTCTGGCCTGGCTCGGAGCAGGAATGCGCGCCTCCATAAAAAGAATTGTTACGCCCAGATCCAGTGTTGGATCGAGGCGAAACTAGTACCGATAGATAGAGAACTCAAAAGGCTACAACATATAATTATTTCACATCCATCTAGTAGACGGATTAGAAATGAAAACCTCTGTGGGTTGTAGTTATTTCTGGCTCGGAATCATAGACACACAGGACAGAATCAAATCTGCCTGAAAATGGATTTTGACCGAGGGGGAGGTGGTAGATCTGGGAGCTGGGAATTTTATGGGGGATGGAAGGTGATGTGAGGGATGTGCAGGAATTTTTAGGGATTTTTCTGATGAGGGTTGAAGGGTGGGGGAAATGGAGGAACTGGATACTATCATGTAGGTCTGCAGAATGGCAGATTGCGCAGGGTGGAGAATAAAAGTCGGGAAAAATACTAAATGGTGGCGGATTGACACAACATTTATATGGATGGAAAGCTAACACGAAGAGGAACAATCTCTCAAAATCTCAGCTCGATCAGAGCTGTGTACTGGGAGAACCAACCTAATTTTTAGGCTGTTGTTCTGGATTTCATGGTCCAGGACAGCAAGGGGAAGGGTGGCTTGTGGCGGCTCGTTGGCGGCACGAACGGCGGCGACGGCGGAGATGGCTGAGCTTCACACCAAGAGGAAGAGATAAACCTTGGAATCCACCAAGTTTTTGTAGGGAATCCACCCTATGAAACCACATCAATCCTGCTGCAAGAGAGAGAGGGAGAGGGGGGCGCCCAAGGGCTTCATGCACACAATGCAATTTTTCTTCATTAATTCTCCAAAAATGGTAAATACAAAGGATATATAGAAATGTAAAAATGACTAAACCTACCCTCATATCTAGGGTTAGGGAGGGGTAAACTAGGGATATAATTTTCTTCCCCCATGTGGTCAAATGACCAAATTAAATAAAAATACAACATGGAATAAACTATATTATAAAGGGGGCGCCCCCATGACTAAGGGGAGTCCCACTTGGAATTTCTTCCTTCCTTGTCCCCCCTTGGTCCAAGTCCAATCTTGGACTTTCAACTAGCCCCACATGGGCCCTAGATCCTAGGTGGACTAATGGGAGGGGGCCCCTATTGGACCCACTGGCATTTTACATAGAAACTTAAAGACTTTAAAGACTAACCCTTTGGCTTATAATGTCTTACAATTGCAAACCCAATTAGCCAAGGGTATAAATACAAATAAAAGGACACAAATGCAAAATAAAAATTTTACTGCTCGGTGTTGATTCCCATCACGGATGGTTGCTTCTTGTCCCCCTCCCAACCCGAGCCCATCAGACCGCGGCAAGCGCTGAGGACTTCCTCGCATTCTACGTGGCGTAGGGCTAGGGTCACCAGATCGGCGAGGGAGGTGGGGGGATGGAGGGCCAGTTCTCGTCGGAGGTTGTCATCGCATGTGTCTCCGATCAGCGCGGTGATGGCTGAGGCAACGTCCAAGCAAGGGATGCGCATGGCCTCCGATTTGAATCGGTTATTATAAGCCCAAAGCTTTTCCCCTTGTGTCTGCTTTTGGGCCAACAACCTCGCTACTGACCTTGGAGGGCCACTGTCGGTGAAGCTTTCCTTGAATACTCACCCGAATTGTCTGAAGTCGTGAATGCTGTTGGGGGCGAGTGCTCGGAACCAGACCTAAGCGCCTTGGACCAAGGTGGTCACGGACGCTCGACATTTGATAGCATCGGAGGCACCGTGCAAGGTCATCAGGGCATCGAAGCTGTCGTAGTGGTCGGCCGGGTCTCCCTAGCCGTGATACGACTTAAAGGTTGGCAGCAAGATTTTGGGGGAGATCTTCGCCTTCAAGATATGGTTGGAGAATGGGGATTGCTCCTCATCTTCCTTGGTGGAAGTTTTCCGCAGGGCGCGGAGGGCACGCTCTTGTTCCGCGAATCGTGGCTTAAAGTCCCGCAACTGGAGGGATAACTCCGGTTGCTGCTGAACAGAGGGGCTGTGGGGGCATCCCTACGGGCTATCGCGTCGTTCCTCGGGGGGATCAGTTTTCAGGAACTATCATCGTGTCCCAGTCCCTTCTCTCCTCAGGGTGGAGAAGGCTTCTTATTCTGGAGGAGGGGCGTGTAAAGGTCCTCCCGACTGATTACTTATAAGTTGCCACCCTCGGAGGGTGAAGCGGCCTCCGACGATTTGTTGGAAAGCTCCACCACGGGGGGGGGGGGCTCTCCCTGGGAAATCGTGACTTCTCTTCCCTAGCTGCCTGGGTCCTCATTAGTTCGACGAGGATGTCCAGTTTTGCATTGAGGGTTTGGGAGCGTCGGAATTCCCGTTGGGGGATTGCACCTCCGCGGGTGGTGGAGGCGGCTCATCGGCTTGATTGTTATCGTTGGAGGGGAGGTTTTCCGTGGGGTGGGGAGGCACAGGTCCTTCATCTGCCACCGTGGTCTTTCCCTTGTCGCTGGTGATTCTCCTACCGAAATTTCTTCGCACCAAGATGGCTCTTTGCTCGTTTCTTACAGACGGCGCCAGATGAAGAGGCGTAATCTCACGTTGCTTCTGAGGCGTGAGATCTCAGAGGAATCTTTGGTTATGGTCACCACATGTGTATAATCTGCAAGAGGGGAAACATGTCAACGCTGCCCAGGGATGGAACCCCGGGGAAAACCCTCCGATGTCTAAGTCAGCAAATGTGATAGAGCGCAGATGCGAAGAGAGGTGGTAGGAGAAAGAAAGGGCGCGAGGTTATTCTCCACCAAGATGTGTGGTGGTTTTCTCTCAGGATGCATGCTTACCTTTTCGGAGGGTCTCCTTGGGTTTTATATAGCAGTCCGTTTAACGTAAGAGTCCGAGGTACCTGAGGGGATTTAGGGGAGGTTACATCCTTGTAGTGGGCTCTTTATGGCATAAGGACTCTTGCTCTCCCTTATCCCTTGGAGCTCCCCACTCTTGTTGGGTTCATAACGGATGCTCAGATAAGCTTCCAATAGTCGGTCCGGGCTTAAGACGCTCGCTCGGAGCTCTCTCCTGAGCGATGGGGCATGCCTCGGATGGCCTGCGCTGGGTCCAAGCAGAGGCCTTCGTAAGCGATCTGTCGCTCAGACTTTCAGACCCGAGGGTCGCCTAGGAAGTACTGATCCGAGTAAATTTTGGGCTTAAAGTAAATGGGCCCTGAAGGGGCGTGATCTCGCGCGGCTCCTGAGCTGGGAGGATGATCACCGAACCGTGAACTGTAGAGAAAGGGAAACGGATCAGGGGGCCCAGGGGAGATTCCCTGGGGAAAACCCTCCAATGCCTAAGTCAGTAGAGCAATGGTGGAAGATATGGAGGGAGGTAGAAAGAGGTGCACGAGATCCCCCAACACCAAGCTGGTGAAGTGGTTCCTGCTCAGGGGATTTTTGGCGTGTACTGCCCTTACCTTTCACTGGAGGGAGTCACTGGCTTATATAGTGTGCTCACCTTGTGAGTCCCGTAAGCTGAGGAGTTTCTGGCAGAAGTTACGTCCTCATCATGGGATCTTTACGTCCTCATCGTGGGATCTTCATAGCCTTGAGGGATCATGGGTCTCTTATCCTCATAACTCCTACTCATAAAGGGCTCTCAATGGCAGCGTGGATAAGCAGTCGTCGAGCACAAAAGGTGCCAACCCTGTTTGGGTGATAGGCATAGCTCGGATGAAGTCAGGTCGGAGTGGGCGCAGAGCGTTTGCCTCTATCCCGATAAAGGGATAACTCGGGCATGGGTCTTCCTCCATTCTGACCGTCGCTTGGGCCTTCCGAGCCTATGGGCCGCCGAGGAAGGATGGGATCCCGAGTAATCTTATTGGGCTTTTTAGCCTAAGTGGGCCCTATGGGTCTGTCACTTGGATGAGCTGAGCCTCGTTTGGTCCTGATGGACCTAGTTTGGCTGCTCTTAGATGGGCTATAGAAATCCCCTTCTCCACTTGTCCCCCTCCTACTCCCGAGCTTTCATAAGCTCGGAAGAGTAGCTATTGGGGTTTTAGACCAGTGTGGCTCAGGTGGGTGGAGATCTGTCAGTGTTAAGAAGCCACGTGCCGTGGTCACCTGGGCCCGTAATAATGATGATCCTGACGGATTTGAACTAAAGGGGCCCCCTTTTCTCGGAGGTCGGAATGACGCGTCGCCTCCCGCGTGGGGATATAGGCGTTGGGCACTTGTTTTCTTTCTAGATTTCCTCCATCTTTAGGGTTTTGGCTCTCCTCTGTTCTTTACTTTTGGGCTCTTTGATGCGTCGTGAGGACACGGTAGAAGAGCAGAGGCTTGCAGCGGCGTTCATGGAGTTGGTAGAGATAACTACGGAGGCAGTCCGACAGCTTCCTCTTCCCCCAGAATCTTCGGGGTCCCGAGATCGCCCTTCCTCAGAGTCTTCTCCGGATTCCATGGCGGACCAGTGCTCGGATGCTGAGGAGTGGGAGGACGAGCCGATGGTGAAGGCGCCGGTTCCAAACTGCAGTGAACTGGGGGAGGCGGATGTGAGAAGGCTGGAGCACCAGTATCGCCTGCCCCACAAGTTCCGCTTTGTCCCGGATTCCCCCCACGAGACGAGCCTGGATTCTCGCACGGGCCACATCTGTACCTTCCTTCTGTCGTGGAAGGGTGGGTTCCACCTTCCCTTCGAACCTTTCATTCTTCAGCTTCTCAATTTTTTCCTTTTGGCGCCCACTCAGTTGGTAGCCAACTCTTATCTTCTCTTTTCCGCCTTCCGCATTCTCTGCCGCCAGTGCAGAGTTTCTCCTTCCTTGGACCTCTTTCACTATTTCTTTGAGTTGAAAGCACATCCTTCGGCCGGGAAGGGTTTCTATTTCATCCAGGCGAGGTGGAATAGGAGCTGTATCTCTTTGGCGGCGAAGGATTCTTCGCATAAGGGGTGAAAACTCAATTCTTCTGGGTGGGGATTTGTTCGGTGGAGGAAACCTGGAGGTGTCTAGTAATCCCCAATTTCCACCCGAATATCCCCCCAGGCAGGATGCGTTCCCTCCACATGTGGAGAAATATGCGGCCATCCTGCTGAAGCACCGCCAATCCACTGAAGAGCTGGTTATTCCAGAGAATATCAAGTGGTGTCTTCTTATGCGGCTGCATCCGTCGGGCTCAGGTGTCACAAACTAGGTTCTCCTTTGGATGTTGGTATCATTCTTCTTTTTCTGAATATGTCTTCTTCTTCGTGCAGACACCAGGCGGTATGCTTTGGAGGAGGCCGCAGAGGTGATCGAGCTTGGCGATGACTCGGCTGCTGATGAATCGGTTGCTCCCACGGGTCGCTCCCGAACCAGAGATAAGGGCAAGGGGGCGGCCCAGGGTGAATCCTCCAGGTCACGGGGGTCCAAGAGCAAGGACCCCGTGGAAGGCATGATCTGGGCCGCCGCGAGGGCCAGGAAGCGGGCCAAGAAGGCCGGGGTCGTGTCCGCAGTCTGAGGCGACCTTGCCGTGGCTCGCCCCTCCGCCGAGCATGATGGGGCCGACCCTATCGGGCGAGCTCTCCCACCCACCGAGCAAGAGGGGGCCGAGGAGGTTGGGGCTGCTCCTGTCGGCGGCGACGATGTAGGCTCGGCTCTTCCTTCGGCTGGAGCCGAGGGGGCCGGGGCTACTCTTGCGACTGTTAACGGTGCTGGCCCAGCTCTCCCCTCGGTAGGAGCCGAGGGGGCCGTGGCCGAGGCGGGGGACGCTGGGGCCGCGGCCGAGGCTGGCGCTTCAGGCGGTGGTGCAGGGGCCGAGCCGGTCCGGGTTGGGGGGCCACAAGAAAATCCGATCGAGGCACGAGAGGCAACCGGGGCCGGGGCTTGGTTCGAGCCACTTGGTGGGGCACCGGGTGATGGGGGGTTCTCTATTCCGACGGCCTTGGAGCGGCTTGGTATCTCAGGCCCTCTGCACCGGGTATGCCACGGTATATCCGCGAAGGTGAGGGGGGGAGGTAGGCAGTACTCTCTGTCCACGGCCCTCGCTGGGGTTATGGAGGGCGGCTTGGCCCTGGCCCAGATGGGGGCTATTCTGGTAGAAGCGTACGCTCGGTCGGAGTGGGAGCGAGCAAACCTGGCCTAGACCCTTGGTGGGTATGACTGGAGGTTGGCTCGGCTTGCCGAGGAGCGTGATGGGCTTCGGTGGGAGCTTTCCTCACTCAGGGAGCTGGTGCGGTCGAGCCAGGTGGAGACCCGGGTGCTAACGGAGCAACTAGCCAAGGCCCGCGAATCGCTCGAGAGGAAGAACATGCTTCTTAAAGAGGAGCGCCTTGCACGCGTTGAGCTGGATGGCCGGTGGGAGACCGAGCGGAGGAAGCCGAGCACCTTCGACGGGAGGCCGAGGCTGATCTGGCCGAGGCAGAGAAGCAGGCGGCGGAGGCCGAAGAGCAGACGGCAGAGGCCAAGCGGAAGTCAACTGAGGCGGAGTGGGAGAAGGCCGTGCTCGCTGGTAGGGTGGGGTCGGCCGGGGCAGAGGCTCTCGAGCAGTACAAAAGCTCAGAGGCCTACCGAGTTGACCTTAAGGAGGCTGCCCTCCCCTACTACGAGTTAGGACTTCGCCGGGGCATCCGCAAGGGGTTCAAGCAAGGCTATGACCGGGCCGTCTCTTACGCCGAGGAGCAGGCATCCGGGGTAGTTGACTTACCGTCCGGGTAATGTTATGACTCAGACTTGTCATCCTCTAGTTCCTCTACTTCGGCACATGATGAAGAGGATCACAGGGGCTCATCATTCGAGGGGTCGCCAACTTCGGATGGCTCGGGAGGGACCGCAACCTAGGCAGTTCCCACGCCGGTGGGGTCAGTGCCAGGGTCGGCCGTCGCCGAAGATGCCGGGGGCAGACCACTTGAGGGGTCGCCAACTCCGGATGCCTCGGGAGGGCATGCAACCGAGGCAGTTCCCACGCCGGTGGGGTCAGTGCCAGGGTCGACCGTCGCCGAAGATACCGGGGGCAGACCGTTTGAGCCCTCAACTTCCGGGCTTCAAGGTGGGCCGGAGGCTTGATGTATCTGCTTTGCTTCCTCATTTTGTATGTCTTTTTCCTTTTTGAAGAGAAAAAAAACTTCCTCTTTTGTGTAGAAACAATAGATAAGGCAATAGCGTTATGATGGAGACTTATCTGTTCCGTATCACCATTACCGTATTTTGTTCAGCGTATCTGCGGTGGTTGGAAAGAGCCGATACTTTCTGCGTGGACCTCGCCTGATGGTTGGGTGAGCGTCTGATAGGGTGTCTTTCTGTTTTCTCATGCTTTGAATGCTGGCCGCTTCGTGTATCCCGTTGGGGCGAAAAATGAGAAGTTTGAGGTGACCGTTCATAGGGAGAGATCCCTTTGGTGTGTTTTCAAGGAGAGAATCATTTAAGGCAAATAGCCTCCCTTCGCCTATAAAAGGTCTGAAGGGCGTCCCTTCCTCTCCACCGCTTAGGGGCTTCCCTGATAGTCTTTCCTCATTCTTTCTTCACGTAGCGTTGTGCCAATGTATTTGGAGCATGGAAGATGCTCCGGAAGATGAGGCTGCTGACGATGGGGGGCAGAGAGCTCTTGCTGCTTTGGGTTTAAAGAGGGTTCGACGGTCGGCGGATAGACTTAAAGAGGGTTCGACGTGTGGAGGCACATCATCTTCTCTTTATCAATTCTGGCAGCGCTTGCAGGGGGCCGAGATGGTGGATGAATGGGGGCATCAGACATCCCTGCCGCCCGTCCCTTCCTGCTCGCTTCACGGAGGGGAGGAGGAAGCCAACTAAGCTCCCTCCCTTTCGGGCTTTCCCCTGCCTCCTCGTCCATCTCTGCTGGTTTCTTTCTCCCCCCCACAGCCTCTTTTTCCCTCCTCTGCTCTGCTCCTCCTTTCTTTCACTCTTCGGAGAGCGCCTGCACTCTCTTTCTTCCAAAGAGTTGGTAGGTTGGCGGGGAGGATGCTTTCATATGCATTCCCTCTCCCCCTTCTCTTCCAAGTTCAAGTTGGAAGGTAGCCTTCTCCTTCCTAATCCCTCTATCACCTTTGTCCTGAGCTACCCGAGCCAATGGGGTCGACTATCCTTTATCCGAGCCAGTTTCTACATGAGGCAGAGTCAGTGGCTGGACGCAGGAAGGTCATCCGAGTCAGCCAAGTGATGGGCTCATACGGCGGCGCCAGATGGACTTTTTATTTTTTTGACATGTATTTTCCTGGCTTCGGCCTTCCTGATGTACAAGCGGGTTGTTTGAATAAAAGAAAGGAGCCTTTTGTTTTATCTCATGTCATTTGCACATATCTTGTGTCTCCTCTGAGTTTGATAAGTGGTCAAAGGAAAAGGAAAGCAATGCATTTCATATTATTCTTGATTATTGACTATTTCCCTTACTGACCAAGTTTTGATGTTGGCGACAGAAAATGTTTTTATGATAAATTTTTTTATGATTGGCAACTTACATGTGTTTGTGACCTTTACATCCCTGAATTCAATTCTTAGATTGAATTTCAAAACATTCAAGTATCGACACTTCGGTCATAGAAGGTCGGTGCGCTTTTGCTACATGCATATTAGGTCGAGCACATTTGCTAGAGTGCATGTCAGGTCGTGCACACTTGCTAGACTGTATTCTGAATCTTGCATACTAAAGTCTGTGCATCTTCTCACTTCCAGCATTACTAAGGTCTGTGCACGTTCAACCTCAAGGTCCGTGCACATCTGCGAGGATAAGTCTATTCATCTTCTCACTTTTAGCATTACTAGGTTTGTGCATATTTTCCAGCAGTGCATAGAAACTCTGTGCATATCTTGCATATAGCTGTATATGGTCTGTGCATGTTTTGTGCAAGGTCCGTGTATATTTCTAGTGTGATATACAAGGTCGGTGCACATTTATTCTTCATGCATATCTAGTTGGTGCATATGTTGTATGTCTGCATATAAGGTCTGTGCACATCTTGTATGACTGTATACAAGGTCGGTGCACGTTTCTGAGGAAACACATAGAAGGTCGGTGCAAGTTTTGTTATATGCATACAAAAGTCGGTACACTTTTTGCATCATGCATATTAAGGTCGGCGCATGTTTTATCTTACGCATGTAAGGGTCGGTGCACATTTTTTATCTTATGCATATGAAGGTCAGTGCACATTTTGCCAAATGCATGTAAAAGGTATATGCATGTTGTTATTGTAACACAAATTGGTCTGTGCACAGTTTTTGTTTTCGGCATATAAGGTCAGTGAACCTTCAGTCATCCTCGTGCATATAAGGTCTACCTATATTACACAGGTCTATGCATATACATCATCTTGATACACATCTGATCATAAGATGTTTGACGAAATGCATTCTTTCTAACTGACAGATTAAGGCTAGCATGTGAGCTCGAACTAAAGCTGGGCACGTGTTCCCTAAATGACTGAAAGCTGGCACGTGATCTGAGACTCGAGCGATGGGCACGTGAACATAGGAAGCTCATGATTGGCACGTGATCCAAGGTAGATGTGTCCAGAGAATTCTGCCACGGGGATCAGCTCACTTATCTGCACCTGACGCGTGTCATAATAGATAAGGCAGAAACGAGCCCTCCACATGCCCAATGCGTGAGCTCAGGGGTCCCCAGGCCTGAAGCCATATAAAGCCCTTCTGCAATCTAAGCAAACAGAGAGTGTGGTGCAAAGCAGAAGAGCTAGAGAGCAAGAGAGTTCGAGAGAAGAGATAGAGTCGGAGTGCTAAAGATAGTGAGTAGAGAAGAAGAAAAGTGGAGGGGACATAGAGGAAGTGTTAAGAGAGCTGAGTGAATCTCCTGGAAGTATGTTTGGTTCTGACTTTGGATCAAATCCAGAGTCAGACTGCTCTATTGTTAGAGCTACATTCCTTGCGTCTGCAAGTTATTTTTCTTGATTGTCTATTTTGTTTCATCGTTTATTTCCGTTTTCAATTTCCATTGTAAGTTGTGAATCAGCAGGTTAGCAAGCTGTGGTGCTCAGCATTTGTGAAGGTGTTCCTCGAACAGCAAGCTGTAAGGCTCAGCGGTGTGTAGTGATTTCAATCCCCAAAGCTGTGGATCAACGGTACTCAAGCTGTGTGTCAGCTAGAAGCCTTGCTCGGTTGAGCAAGGGGTGGATGTAGATCTCTGGGTTGAGATCGAACCACCTTAAAATTGCCCTTGCCTTTTGTGTGATTAAATGCTTTAAATCTTTCTATTTAGATGAATGCTTAAGCTCGTGCTATGTCCAGGATGAAACTGTTAATCTGAATGTTCCTCTGATATGAATGTTTAATTTCTCTCTTGCGCATCTGCATTCAGGAAGTCTCTTCAGTGGTATATCAAAAGATCCAGTGAGAAAGATAGGTCATGCATATTCAGACCACTGATTCTTGTGTGAGAAGATATGTGATCCCAACTCCGCCAAGTACCATACTGAAGCAGACTGATTATCTTGCTCTCATCAGTAATTGATTTCTAATTTTTTGCATTTCTGTTTCTTTCGTCCTCATAACAATTGCTGGTCTTAGCAGTTCCTTTTAATTCCGCATTAGTTTTCGCAACTGCTATAGTTTTAAGATTTGTGGGGTTTAATCTATTCACCCCCCCTCTAGATTTGTGTCCATCTTGTCCATTAGCTCCACAAATTGGTATCAGAGCCTAACTCTCCCTTAGCGATTCACATCCCGGAGAGATTAGTCATGGATGCTAAAGGATTGATCGCTGAGGGTCATTCGACTAGTAAGCCATCATTCTTCAATGGGAATAATTATGCTTACTGGAAGAATCACATGTAGGTCTTCCTTCGTGCTAAGGACTATGAAATTTGAAAGGTTGTCCGTAAGGTCCTTTTGATCTGCCTCCAGATGAAGAGTTCTGGACTAAGGAACATATCCGTGAATCCACTTTGAATTGGGGTGCCATTAATGCTATACAATGTGCACTCCATCCCACAGAATTCTCCAGAGTCTCTTCCTATAACACTGCTAAGGAGATGTGGGATAAGTTGGAGGTCATTTATGAAGGAACATCTCAGGTTAGAGAGACGAAGGTGAATATGTTAGTTTCTGAGTATGAAGCCTTCAAAATGAAGTTTGAAGAGTCCGTATCTGAGATGTATACTCGTCTGAATGTGATTACTAAAGCTTAAGAAGTCTGAAAAAACCTACAGTGAGTACAAGCTGGTTAGGAAAATACTTTGGTCCCTAACACCTGTCTGGCACACCAAGGCCACTGTCATGGCGGAGTCTAGGAACCTTGATACAACTTTTTTAGATGAGCTTATTAGCTCTCTCATGACTTATGAGTTGAACTTTAAGAAAGTTGATGAGCCCGAAAAGAAGAAGAAACCCCTGGCTCTTAAAGTTACGTCGATTAACAAAGAGTCATCCAGTGAGCATAGCTCTGGCAGTTCTGAAGAAGATCAAGATGAATTTGCCATGCTCACTAGGAAGTTTAAAAAAATTCTTAGAAAGGATGGAAAGGGGTTCAGGAGAAAATACTTCTCTGGAAAGAGGCAGTCAAAATACAAACCTGAAACTGTAAAGAAAACTAACGGAATTGTCTGCTACAATTGCAGGAAGGCAGGACACCTGAAGGCAGAGTGTCCTGAGCTGAAGGAGAAGCTGCCCAGGTGGAAGAACAAGAAAGGAAAGGTCATGATCAGCACCTGGAGCGACGAGGATAAGTAAAGTCAGAGCAACTCCTCTGTCGATGAGGAAGAAGACAAGCTATGTTTAATGGCCAATAGCGATGAAGACAATGATGAGGCAACTTCCCCTTTTGAAAATTTCTCTCATAATGATTGGGAAGAAGCATATGCTAAAATTCTTGATAAGTATGATGACATGCGTAAAGAAAATGGATATTTGAAAAAGAAAGTTAATTTTCTAGCATATGATACATCTTTAAATGATAAACTTGCTTGTCTAGAAGTTGAAAACCTCAATCTTAAAAAATCTCTTTGTGAAACAGAAAATGGCAAACTTATCTTGATTGATTTGAGAGTTGAAAATGAGGATCTAAAAAACACAATTGATGAACTCAAAGCTAGAATACATGAATTTCAGAAGGAAACTAGGATAGCAACTGAGAAATATGAAGCTATCAATGGTGTAAATGCTGAACTTAAAAAGGTCATTGAAAATTTGGAAAAAGGAAACAAGGATAAACAAAACTCCCTTGAAAGCATGACACATGGATCAGAAAATCTAAATGCCCCCTTAGGAACAAAAATAAACTTTAGAAAGGAAGGTTTGGGTTTCAACCCAACTAACCAGAAAAGGTTTGATGATAGGACCATCTCTTTTGTTGCTGAAAAGGGGACAACAAAACCTTTGATAAAAATGACATCAGGAGAAACTCAGAATAAAAAGGCAGTAAAAAATTTGCAGAGAAACAAGCCTAGTACAAGGACAAGGGCAAAGGAAAGGTAGAGGTTTCTGGGGAATCTTGTTCATACACTCCCACACCTCAGACCAAGGGACAGGCTAGGGGTCAGTTTGTTAAGACAAGAGTCCAAAGAAGCCCCAAGGCCAACACAACCCATCCTTCTTTCTATAACTCCTATCACCATTGCTCTGATGGGAGAGGTCGAGGCAACCTCTACACAAGGTCAATGCAGTTCCAGAACTTCAATCCTACACCAATGCATAGACCCTATTCTTGGAACTCCTATATGCAACCCAGGCACAAAACCTTCAGAAGCCAGAATTCTTATGGCTTTGTCAAATTCATGCCCAAACAGCCTAGGGTTTACTATGCACATACTACTTCCAATGCCCATTGGACCAGTCACTAGCAAAGAAATTCTCAGAATAAGCTTAAGGAGAAAATTGCCACACCTCAAAAACAATCTTTCAAAATTAAAGGTGGTAAGAAAAATTAGACTAAGCTTAATGCCAAGAAATCCACAACGTCAGTAAAAAAACCAAATCAAATGTGGATACCAAAACAGCTTATATCTTGTCTGCATGATATGAGTGCATATTTGGGGCCCAAACAGTATTGGGTTCCAAAATTCTCTACTTCATTTTGCTTGCAGGTATGCCTGGTAGCCAACCAAAATAGGTGGTATCTGGATAGTGGCTGCTCCAAGCACATGACTGGGGATAAAGACAAATTTGCATGCTTGAGAAAAGGAATGCTGGTCATGTTACATTTGGAGGTAATACCAAGGGCAGAATCATTGGAACAGGTAAAGTAGGTAAGAGCTCTTCTTGATGCATTGAGGAAGTTTTATTAGTAGAAGGACTTGCATATAACCTGCTTAGCATTAGTCAGTTGTGTGATAAAGGACATAAAGTAGTATTTGATTCTCTTGCATGTACAATCTATGAACCTAATTCTGAAACCATTAAATTCACTGGTAAGAGAGTCAACAATATCTACATAGTAAATTTAGATAATGCAGCTCATTCAAACCTATGCCTCATAGTTAGTAAGGATGACTTAGCCTGCCTTTGGCACCGCAGGTTAGGTAATGCTAGCTATAATGTGTTGCACAAACTAAATAAACACAGCATGGTTAGAGGTCTCCCTGAAAACTCATTTAAGAAAAATAACAAAATCTGTGAGGTATGTGTTCAATGCAAGCAAACTAGGAAGTCATTCAAATCCAGAACTGAAAGCATATCTGTAAAGCCATTTGAGCTGATTCATATGGACTTATTCGGACCATCTAAATCAGCCAGCTTATCTGGTAGGAAATATGGTTATGTTTTAGTTGATGATTTATCTAGATTTACTTGGGTATTTTTCTTGACACATAAAAACGATGCATTTGATGAATTTGAAGAATTTTACCTTAGAATAAGTCAAACTAGTGAACATTCAATTCTGAATATTCTATCTGACCATGGTGGTGAGTTTGAAAACTCACAGTTTGATGATTTTTGCAAGAAGAATGGAATCAACCACATGTTCTCTTCTCCAAGAACTCCAGAGCAGAATTGAGTAGTGGACAGAAGAAACAAAACCTTGGTAGAGATTTCCAGGATAATGCTGGTAGAAGGCAATCTACCTAGAAGGTTTTGGGCTGAGACAGTCAACACATCTTGTCATATCATTAACGGAGCCCTGGTAAGACCTTCTACTCACAAAACACCATATGAGATTCTCAAAGGTAAGAAACCTTCACTAGCATATTTCAAGGTCTTTGGATGCAAGTGTTTCATTCATGTGAATTCTAAAAGAGACCTTGATAAATTTGAACCTAAAAGTGAACCTGAAATCTTTCTAGATTATTCTGAAAAATCCAAAGCATACATGATTTATAATCTTAATTCTAAAATTGTTGAAGAGTCACCACATGTTATCTTTGATGAGCTATCAAATAACTCTGAAACTGGTTTTTGCAGAGACAAATCTGATGATGATATTCTGTAGAATAAAGAAGAGCAAAATCATGTACCAGTAGAAGAAGGTGAGACTAGTGGATCTGGAGTTCAGGGGGAGGTAAATGCAGATACATGTAATCAGCTTACTGATATTAGAGTTTTTAGAGATCATCCTCTGGAAAATATTATTGGTAATCTGAATGAACCCCCTAGGACTAGATCACACTTTAGGGTCAAAAATGAACTGAACTCTTTTGCTCTTGTATCACAAATAGAACCCAAAAACGTAGATAGTGCATTAAAAGATGAGCATTGGATAAATGCCATGCATGAAGAACTGAACCAATTTGAAAGGAACAAGGTATGGCACCTTGTTCCAAAACCCTCTCTTGGCTCCATTATAGGCACTAAATGGGTTTTCAGAAATAAAACAGATGAGCAGGGAAAAGTAGTTAGAAATAAAGCTAGACTAGTGGCACAGGGGTACAACTAGGAATTTGGGATAGACTTTGAAGAATCTTTTGCCCCTGTTACCAGATTAGAGACTATCAAAATTCTCTTAGCATTTGCTTGTAGCCTAGGAATAAAATTACAGCAGATGGATGTTAAATCTACATTTTTGAATGGACTAATAAAGGATGCTGTGTTTGTTAAGCAACCTCCAGGTTTTGAATGCCTTGATTTTCCAGATCATGTGTATAAATCAGACAAGGCATTATATGGACTTAAGCAAGCTCCCAGGGCCTGTTATGATAGGCTGAGCTCCTTCCTCATAGGTAAGATTTCACAAGAGGTGAAGTTGATCAGACTCTATTCACTAAGGTAAACAACAAAGACATTCTTATTGTTCAAATTTATGTAGATGATATAGTGTTTGGGTCAACAAAATCCACCATGTGCGAAGAGTTTTCTTCTTTAATGACAAATGAATTTGAGATGAGCTTGATGGGAGAATTAAATTTTTTTCTTGGTTTGCAGGTTAATCAAACCTCTGAAGGAAGCTTTATCAATCAGTCAAAGTATATAAGCGACCTACTGAAGAAGTATCAACTGAAAAACCTCATAGCAATAACTGCACCTATGGGTACCTGAGCTAGTCTTGATGGTGACCCAAAAGGTAAATTGGTTGATACCAAGATGTATAGAGGTATGATCAGATCCATGTTATATCTTACTACATCTCGACCTGATATTCAATTTTTAGTATGTTTATGTGCTAGATTTCAGGCAAGTCCTAGGGAATTTCACATGAGTGCAGTGAAGAGGATTTTTAGGTATTTATCAGGCACTCCTAACTTAGGCTTATGGTATCCTGCTAAGTGTGAGTTTGAGCTTCTGGCTTACACTGATGTAGACTATGCAGGGTGTAGGATAGATAGAAATAGCACTAGTGGATATTGTCAATATCTAGGTGGCTGTCTAGTGTCTTAGGCTTCCAAAAAGCAACATACTATAGCACATTCCACTGCTGAAGCAGAATTTGTTGCAACAGGGAATTATGCAGCCCAAGTTCTCTGGATAAAGTACCAACTTGTGGATTATCACATTAATCTAGGATGCACTCTTATTTTATGTGATAACACCAGTGCTATTTCATTAACTAAAAATCTTGTTCATCATTCTAGGACCAAGTACATTGATATTAAACATCACTTCTTGAGAGATGTAGTAAGCAAGAATGAAATTGAACTTAAATTTGTTGTATCTGAAAAACAAATTGCTGATATTTTTACTAAGCCAATTGAAAATCATAGATTTAAATATTTGAGAAGGGAACTAGGCTTATGTAAGTTTCAGCATGACGATTGATATTTTCTTTCTGTTCTGAATAAATGCTACTTCATGATGTCAGCGGGGTATGCTTTCTGATTGTTGGTCACTTTGATCTCAAAGGTATATCAAATGGTTTGTTGGGAGAAGGGCAGATACCTTCTGTCTGGAAACCCACACTATGTGTAGAGGGCAATCCTCTGCCAGGTACCTTGAGTCAAGTGTGTTGGTTGTTTCTCATGTTAAGTATTCAGATGATGTGTCCAACTAGATAGGGGGAGTACATGGTAAATATCCTGTAAGTCTAAGTTGAAAAAGGGGTGTTCAGATCTCATCTAGTATTCTCAGAAAATCAACATTGTAATCCTGTAGCTTACTGGCTGTCATGTTTTAAACTCCACTACCTGACACATGCTTCAAATCCTACAAGCTATTGAAACTGGATGAGTGACATTCTGGTAATCAACTCATTACTTTAAGCTATTGAAATCTGATATCTAATCCTGTAAGAATCTGGAATGCACCATGAACAAACTGAAGATTTTGGCTTAATGAGTTTTAGAGTCTAAAGGCTAAGCTTAATGTATAAGGTTTGTCCATTATATTTAATAGCTCTCAATCACTCTTTACATGATTGTGTCTGAGCCAGTCTTTCAGAATCTAAAAGTAAATTCTCAAGTACTCTTGTAAAGAAGCTAAGTGTGTATTGTCTTTAAGCAAAACCAAAGGGCAGCTAGGTAAATAAGAAGGCAGAGCAATGGCTGAATGCACAGAGAAACTAGATCCTATATCAATGAAATAGAGTGATACCATGTCATGAAGTGCCTTAGTTATCTTTGTTAGAGAAATTAAAACTGAAAGGGTAGTTTCACTAAGTAACTGGTGGTACTGGCGTATAATCAACGTGTACCCTTATGAAAAACAGTGTAAACTATACCTGAAAAGGCTTAATGAAACAGAATGGTAAATCCTATTGAGTAACTGGGGGCACTAGCGTCTAATCAACGTGTATCTCTTGTGATCTGAATATACAATAAATTTCTCCCCATAAAGATAATAAAGCCAAATCTTCAAGGCGAAAATGACAGCAGCTAGCTCTAGGTCATGGACAGGATAATTTTCCTCATGCCGCTTTAATTGTCTTGAAACATAGCAAATCACCTTGCCATTTTGCATGAGTACACACCCTAGGCCAATGCCAGATGCATTGGTATAAACTTCAAATCCGCTACCTTCAACATGGAATGCCAGTACAGGTGCCGTGGTGAGATGTTCCTTAAGAGCCAAGAAGTTTTCTTCACATTCCTTTGTCCACTCAAACGGATTTTCTTTCCTAGTGAGTCTGGTTAAGGGAGCGGCGATCTTGGAGAAATCTTTGATAAATCGCCTATAGTAACTAGCCAGGCCAATAAAACTTTGAACATCTGATACGGTATTTGGTCGGCTCCAATTCTTAATAGCCTCAACCTTGGAAGGATCTACTGCAATGCCTTCTTTAGAAATAATGTGGCCAAGGAAAGAGACCTCCTTAAGCCAAAACTCACATTTGTTCAACTTAGCATAGAGTTGGTATTCCTGTAGGGTTCGTAACACAACCCTAAGATGTTCCTTGTGTTCCTCCTTTGTTTTAGAATAAATAAGGATATCATCAATGAACACGACTACAAATTGATCAAGATAGGGTCGTAACACATTGTTCATTAGTTGCATGAATGCAGCCGGGGCATTAGTTAAACCGAATGGCATAACCACAAATTCATAGTGCCCATATATGGCTCAAAAAGTAGTCTTGTGAATGTCTTCCTCCTTGATCCTTAGTTGATGATAACTTGACCTGAGGTCGATCTTGGAGAAGTATTCCGCGCCAGAGAGTTGGTCAAATAGCTCATCAATACGCGACAGTGGATATTTATTTTTGATGGTAAGTTGATTCAACTGTCGGTAGTCGATACATATGTTATGTCTCCTCTGAGTTTGATAAGTGGTCAAAGGAAAGGGAAAGCATTGCATTTCATATTATTCTTGATTATTGACTATTTCCCTTACTGACCAGGTTTTGATGTTGGAAACAGAAAATGTTTTTATGATAAATTTTTTTATGATTGGCAACTTACATGTGTTTGTGAACTTTGCATCCCTGAATTCAATTCTTAGATTGAATTTCAAAACATTCAAGTATCGACACTTCTGTCATAGAAGGTTGGTGCACTTTTGCTACATGCATATTCGGTCCGAGCACATTTGCTAGACTGCATGTCAGGTCGGTGCACACTTGCTAGACTGTATTCTGAATCTTGCATACTAAAGTCTATGCATCTTCTCACTTCTAGCATTACTAAGGTCTGTGCACGTTCAACCTCAAGGTCTGTGCACATCTGCGAGGATAAGTCTGTGCATCATCTCACTTTTAGCATTACTAGGTCTATGCATATTTTCCAACAGCGCATAGAAATTCTGTGCATGTCTTGCATATAGCCTTATATGGTCTGTGCATGTTTTGTGTAAGGTCCGTGCATATTTCTAGTGTGATATACAAGGTAGGTGCACATTTATTCTACATGCATATCTAGTTGGTGCATATGTTGTATGTCTGCATATAAGGTCCGTGCACGTCTTGTATGACTGTATACAAGGTCAGTGCACGTGTCTGAGGAAACGCATAGAAGGTCGGTGCACGTTTTGTTATTCGTATACAAAAGTCGGTGCACTTTTTGCATCATGCATATTAAGGTTGGTGCATGTTTTATCTTACGCATGTGAGGGTCGGTGCACAATTTTTGTCTTATGCATATGAAGGTCACTGCACGTTTTGCCAAATGCATGTAAAAGGTCTATGCATGTTGTTATTGTAACACATAATGGTCTGTGCACAGTTTTTGTTTTCAGCATATAAGGTCAGTGCACCTTCAATCATCCTCGTGCATATAAGGTCTACCTATATTACACTGGTCTATGCATAAACATCATCTTGATACACATCTGATCATAAGATGTTTGATGAAATGCATTCTTTCTAACTGACAGATTAAGGCTAGCACGTGAGCTCGAACTAAAGTTGGGCACATGTTTCCTAAATGACTGGAAGTTGGCATGTGATCCAAGACTCGAGCGATGGGCACGTGAACACAGGAAGCTCATGATTGGCATGTAATCCAAGGTAGATGCGTCCAGAGAATTCTGCCACGTGGATCAACTCACTTATCTGCACCTGACACGTGTCATAATAGATAAGGCGGGAACGAGCCCTCCACACGCCCAATGAGTGAGCTCATGGGTCCCCAGGCCTGAAGCAATATAAAGCCCTTCTGCAATCTGAGCAAACAAAGAGTGCGGCGCAAAGCAGAAGAGCTAGAGAGTAAGAGAGTTCGAGAGAAGAGATATAGTCGAGTGCTAAAGTGAGCGAGCAGAGAAGAAGAAAAGCAGAGGGGATAGAGAGGAAGTGTTAAGAGAGCTGAGTGAATCTCCTGGAAGTATGTTTGGTTCTGACTTCTGATCAAATCCAGAGTCAGACTGCTCTATTGTTAGAGCTACATTCCTTGCATCTGCAAGTTATTTTTCTCGATTATCTATTTTGTTTCATCATTTATTTCTGTTTTCAATCTCCATTGTAAGCTGTGAATCAGCAAGTTAGCAAGCTATAGTGCTCAGCATTTGCAAGGGTGTTCCTCAGACAGCAAGCTGTAAGGCTCAGCAGTGTGTAGGGATTTCAATCCCCCAAGCTGTGGTTGTAACCTGGAAGCCTTGCTCGGTTGAGCAAGGGGTGGACGTAGATCTCTAGTTTGAGATCGAACCACCTTAAAATTGCCCTTGCCTTTTGTGTGATTGAATGCTTTAAATCTTTTCATTTAGATGAATGCTTAAGCTCGTGCTATGTCCAGGATGAAACTGTTAATCTGAATGTTCCTCTGATATGAATGTTTAATTTCTCTCTTGCGCATCTGCATTCAGGAAGTCTCTTCAGTGGTATATTAAAAGATTCAGTGAGAAAGATAGGTCACGCCTATTCAGACCACTGATTCTTGCATGAGTAGATATGTGATCCCAACTCCGCCAAGTACCATACTGAAGTAGACCGATTATCTTGCTCTCATCAGTAATTGATTTCTAATTTTTAGCATTTCTGTTTCTTTCGTCCTCATAACAATTGCTGGTCTTAGCAGTTCCTTTTAATTCCGCATTAGTTTTCGCAACTGCTATAGTTTTAAGATTTGTGGGGTTTAATCTATTCACCCCCTCTAGATTTGTGTCCATCCTGTCCATTAGCTCGACAACATAATCTGAGGGAACCATTCTTCTTCTTAACAAATAAGACCGGCGCACCCCAAGGGGATGTGCTAGGTCGAATGAAACCTTTTTCTAGCAGCTCTTGAAGTTGCTTCTTTAATTCCTTCAACTCCGTGGGGGACATCCTGTAAGGAGCTATTGACACAGGTGCTGCTCCAGGGTTTGAGTTCAATGGTGAAGTTAACCTCCCTCTCGGGCGGTAACCCAGGCAACTCAGAAGGAAAAACGTCAGGAAACTCCTTAACTACGGGGATTTCATCTATCTAAATTTTCTTAGACTCAATAACTACTACGGAGGCAAGGAAAGCTTTACATCCATGCGAGATAAGTCTGCAGGCGTGAAGAGAAGAGATAAGAGCATGATGCTTCGTATATTTGATGCCAAGGAAGGAAAATTGCGGAAGACCTAGTTTCTGAAAAGAGATCATCCTATTTCGATAATTTATATAGGCGTCGTGGTCCACAAGCCAATCAACTCCTAATATGGCATCGTATCCTTCCATATTAAGCCATACGAGATTAGCAGGAAGATTATGACCTTCTATAGTGACTTCACTATTTGGGAAATAGGTTTTCAATTTCGTTTCCGAACCTAAAGGGGTTATTATGGTTAGATCTGATGGTAAGGGAACAGGTGCGATTGGCAATGTTTTGACAAAGGAACTAGAAATAAAAGAATGAGTAGCACCAGTATCAAATAGTATGAAAGCAGGATGTGAATGAATGTGAATGGTATCTTCAATAGGTTCTCCTTCTTTGGTTGGTTCATCATCCAAAACGGCATTCAATCTAGCATGCCGCTTTCATCCACCATTATTCTTGGTAGATTGTTGCTCCTTCATGAGGGGACAGTCAGGCATGCGATGTTCCCAACTTCCACATCGTAGGCATGCATTCAAGCACTTCCAACATTCCTCGGCCGAATGACCAAATTTCTCACAGAAAGACCAAGCAGTCGTGAGAGCCTTTTCTTCTTCGTTAACCTTCTTGTTCTTGCCATTGTCACTCCCGTTACTATTACAGGATCTCTTCTTTTTATCCCGGGAGTTGTATGTGATGCTAAATTTCTCCTCTTTTCTTCCTCGTTGATCAGACTTTCAGCTCGGCTCCTCCCCTTTGCCTTTGAGTTTATCGACCTTTTCCAAGGTCTGCTCACACAAGTGTGCCCGTTGGACCATTTTTGTGTAGGTCTGAATATTTTGTGGGCCAAGTTGCTGAATGAAGATGGGACGCAGCCCGTCCATGAAGCGATTGGCCTTTAGAAGGTCAATGCTCACTAAATGTTGATCATATGGCACCAAGCGAGAAAATTGTAGATCATATTCCGCTACCGACATCATGCCTTGGCATAGTGATGCGAATTCTGCCACCTTCCTCTCCTTGACATGTTCAGAGAAATATTTGGCTCGGAAGAGAGCAAGAAATCCCTCTCAAGTGTGTGGAGCATTCGGAGAAGGTGTCGGAACAGACTTCCACCAAGTCCGTGCATCTTTGTTGAGTTGAAACGTGGCAAGATGAACCTTTTCTTGACTGGGGCATTGCATGACGTCAAATATCCTGTTCATCTCGTCGATCCAATTTTCTACTTCATCTGGGTTAGAAGATCTAGAGAACCATGGAGGATTTAAACTTCGGAAATTACCGTGCAAGCTACCCGCGCCAGCCCTTGCACCAGCTTGGGCCACGGTTTGCAAGGCTTGGGTAAGACCTGCAACAGTTTGCTGTATCTCATCCCAGTTCATACGATGAGCCATCGAGAATCAAAGTACCTAAGAAAGTGGATATTTAGTTATTTTCCTTAGGATCGGGAAGATTTACCCTAAGATAATTTCTATAAAACCATCTCACCCTAGGTTCTACCCAATTCTCACATGGGTTCGGAATTTCTTCCTGATTCATAGGTATGGGTCCTTAACCTTGGACTTTAGCCTATGACATGATACTTTCCTAGGACTTCCTTAGGCCTAGGCTCTGATACCACTTTAACTGTCACGTCCCGAGCTTTTTAATACAGTGGAAGGAATTTCGGGAACGTGAACAATCGGCATGGTAAGTCTCTTGCAAGCAAGAAAATCAGAGCACAAGACAATCACATAATGGTAATTGCACAAGTAATTTTCTCAAAACTTCAACTTTATTTCATCAAACATCAAGAGTACACAAGACCATAAATGTTTGACAACCTTCTATCATACGACTCAAGAAATCAAAAATTACAATGTGACTCGACTAGATACTAGATAACTAGGGCTTCTGTCATTCCAATGGATCATCAATCGCTCTCGGACCCGCTACTTGCAAAATCCGAATCCGACTCACTAGTATTTCCTGAAAAGACAAGAAAATAGGTATGAGCACACATGCCCAGTAGGTATCTTCGTATCAACATGAAGACAATATTTAAGTGATTAATATTTTAGCTCTAAAATTAAGATAAGAATAAGATTGCGGTAAATCATACGGCATAAATCAAAATATCCAGGAATATAGAATCATGACATATCTAAGCAAGTAGACATGATCGAGTATATGAACAAGTAAAATTTAATCATGCATATGTAAGTTGGCCTTTCATGAACAAGAATGTACGAGCATGTAATTAAAAAGTATTTACACAACCTTGTAAAGGCTATGTCATTAACAAGCATATAATTTCCATAAGGAGTCTCGTGATTTTTCACTCATTTATAAAAGAAAGTACTCCCAGAGCAATGCGACGCCAGTATTATCGTACCCCTTGGTTTATAGCACGTTTCCAACCATCGGCCATGGGGGCTAGCAAGGAGCCCTTGGACACAATCCGTGCCCGGTCTTGCATCTTCAAGTTATAAATCCAGCTACTTTCACAAGATATAACAATAAAGTATGGCCAATAATGTAACAAGTCCAATGATAGTTTCATGATAACAATATCAAGGTAAGAATGCATCAAAACCTAACCATGAGAATTCAAGGAAGATTTAGAAAGGACATTATGCTACGGCGGCATTCCGACAGCATAACGGTACCTTAATATAGTTCCATAACGTATCCATGATTTATTTAGACAAAGTTTTAAGTTCCAAAAAATCAAGAGACCATCTAAGAACACAATTAACATAACCCTTGTGTCAGACCTTGGGTTAAAACATGATAGGAAAGAGACGGTCAATTATTGTACCGTTTAATGATGAAAACGGCCACGTATGGACTGCTAAGAAGATCCACGCGGTCGGGTCAGGACCGTTTACGTTGAGTCAGAGCCAAAATCAAAGAAATCTTGACTCACAGATACATGCGGTCATGGGCTGATCATTAAGTAGTGGAGGCGGTCACGGGTCGACCGTTAAGTGGGCCTTAGCAGCCGCCTAAAGACCATTTGGAACCAGAACTTAAGAAACACCAATAGCGATAGTGCTTTCTAGACAATTTGGGGTTTTAAGGGTACAACCAGCTCGACGTCCTAGTGGGAATCCCAGGCTCGCGGAGTCTTACGGAGGCCTTGAAACATAATCCCCTAGTCCGACAGAAGGAATATCCGGCGGAGAGGTTCATAAGTCCAAGAGAGTGTACTATATGTGCAAGTATATCTAATGGTTCCATACCGGAATATACGCCATGTACTTATGAAAAATGACTCAAGAGATGAGAGTGAAACGGTAAAGCATACGGATAAAACTCGTGATTTCAAGGCCTCATAAATCATGTCTATATCATAGAAATCATTTAATTACAAAATTATAACATTTTGACATGAAACTACATAATAATGAAAAATAAGGTTCTAAAACACGCTCATGCTGTAACAGGGTGTTTAACAGGAAAATAAACATAATTTTTAGTGACCCATAACATAATCATAAGGTTTCTAATATGCAAGGTTCAACTAAGCTCGGATTGGTTTACAGAACCACATAGCGGTTAGGGTCTGGCCGCAAAGATGAGAAAAATGGTCACGCGATAGACCGTTGTTTATAGAGAAAATGGTCTGAGATAGACCTTTCAATAAATGAAAACGGCCTTTCATTTGGCCGCTCAAATAACTTGCAGTCCTTGGAGGGCCGCCTTCTGTCTTCAGACAGTAGCTATAAATAACGAAAATAAAAGTTAAACTAGGGCATATTATGCATATAAATCAATGAAATCCCATATATATGAGGATGCTAGAAGGGATCTACGTCATGAATATGCATAGGTTGTGAGAAATAAACAAGGAATTTCTAATTTTATCTCATTAGGGATAGGAGTATGCTTGGAATATAAACTCATTCTGCGGTCTCAATAAAACATAAAAGACTCCTCGTATAATGCATGAAAAAGACTGAAAATAGAGGGCTTTTATTCCTAACATCAAGTTTAAGCCGTTCATGAGATAACCTACCTCTGATCTGGGCTTTAGACTTCAAATTTAGGGCTGGAAGTCAACCCTAGTTTCTGCTCGTTCAGAAACGAACCAGCAACTTCGTGGCCTTCTAACTTCTGATTCTCTTCACCGATGACCACGAAATTTTAAGGGTAAGAAGAGGGTACTAAAAGGAGCAATTAACTCTAAAGAACCCCAATGTAATTACATCGTTTAGGACTTCTAATCTGTTGATCTTCCTGGGCCCTTCGCATAAGTTCCTGGGTCACTTGTACTGAACCAGCGTCTTTGCAGGCCTCTAACTCCTCATGATCTTGATCTCCTAGAACGAAATTTTGAGGGCAGTTAGACGTTAGTATTGTGAATAAAATATTCTTAAGAACCTACCTCCAATAATGCTTCCTTACCTTAGTTCCACGTGAGCCAAAAGTAAGGGTCGCGCAGGTTGAACTTAAGGTCTATTTATAGGGTTTAACTAGGGTTCCATGGATTAGAACGAACCTAGAGTCCCATTTAGGGTTCCACTTCGATCCTCAACCACTCTAGACTCTTCCAACTAAGAGATAGTATCGATCCTAGGTGATTTGGATGCCAAAGTTCCCATCTTTTCATGCCTTCTTTCATTCCTGGAATCTACAGAGCCATGTGGTCCAGTTCGGACCGTTTCTTGCCTCAAGCGGTCACTCGATAGACCGTTTTTAGCATTGGGCGCCGAATTTGAATTATTTCAAACTCTTTTGATATTTATCTCCATTATTAGCCTATTTATCTTAAAAATTCAAAAATGATACTTCTAGAATGTGGGCTAGGCCTTTTTAGGTCATGTGGGCCTATTTTAAAAGGGGCCTGGTCCATTAATTAGTATAGGGCCTTTTCAATTTAATTAACAATTTCTTAAATGCTTTTAATAACCCATTTAGCCTTTATAAAATCTATTTAATCTTTTAGAAAATTCAAAAAATGTCCAGATAATTCTAGAAAATTCTCACATACTTTATAGAAAAAATTGGGGCATTACACCCTCCCCCACTTAAGAGAATTTAGTCCCCAAATTTAATATATGGATTTTATGGAGAGTGTACTTACAATTGAATAGCTCGAGAAATCTCATGCGCATAGCTTCTTCCTTCTCTCATGTAGCATCTTGATCCGATCCTTTGTTCCACCAAACTTTTACCATGGGAATGGTTTTATTTCGAAGCTGACGTACCTCTCGATCAATGCTTTTGTGAGGCTTTTGTTCGTACGTCAAATCTTTTTGAATCTCCAAATTATCATAAGAGATAATGTGGAATGGATCATAGACATATTTCTTCAACATGAAGACATGAAATACATCATGAACTCCTGCCAGCTGTGGAGACAATACTAGACGGTACGCCACTTCTCCGATTCTTTCAAAAATTTCAAAAGGGCCAATGAATCTTGGCATAAGCTTGCCTTTAATACCAAACCTGCGAATACCGTGACCAGGGGAAACCTTGAGAAAAACATGATCTCCCACCTGAAATTCCAAGTCTCACCTTCGATTATCAGCATACGACTTTTGCCTATCTTGGGCCACCTTGAGTATTTCTCTTATCACCTTCACCTTGTCGGTTGTATCTCGAACAAGATCAGGGCCTAAAATTTGTCTTTCACTACCCTCATCCCAGCATACAGGTGTACGACAACTTCTTCCATATAATACCTCAAATGGTGCCATTTGAATGCTAGCTTGGTAGCTGTTGTTGTAGGTAAACTCCACAAGAGGTAAATGGTCATACCATCTTCCACCGAAGTCTATAACACATGCCCTTAACATATCTTTCACTACCTGATTGGTCCTTTCAGTTTATCCATCAATTTGTGGAAGAAACACGGTGCTAAAATTCAACCGGGTTCCCAAAAAATATTGTAGCCCCTTCCAGAATTGTGAAGTAAATCGAGGGTCTCGATCAGAAATAATGGTGACAGGTGTTAGTATTAGTGTGCTACTCGGGTCGGATAGGCTCAATAGTTGTACGATGTTGTTCATTATTAATAAAGTGGTATTTGAGCATAAATATGTGATTGTATATTACTTTACGATGTCCCTAGGATATGTGGTTGTAAAGTCAACTCGAGATGGGATCTCGATTATGAGACTGACTTTACATGGACGCATACCTTAAACTGTTCCTGGTTGGAGGGTAATCACTCGTGGACTTTGATTACCTATTAAACTAGTACACATGATGTGTGACTGACCAGTCTCATGGTCATTGGTGCGGGGCACCAACACATATGTGTAGGTGTATGTCCTTGGAGGATGTACACTGAACTGATCCACTATTGGATCTTCAGATGGTTGATTATACCTAATGTCAACTGAAGATCCAACTGTCTCAGTAGCATTGTTGGTCCTTTGACCTGAGACATTGATCCTTACATGAGGACTGTGATGGTTTAATTACTTGGCTAAGTGACTTTAACCATAAGTCACGAATTGTCGAGTCATTAACCACTCCAGGATATGTGCGAAGATCATCAATGGTCAAGAGGGGATCGCTCACTGTCGGGTATATATCAGACAGTTAATGGGTCATGACATTGACGCTATGTTAAATCCCTGGCCAGGGTCGTGTGAGTTCGTTTAGAACGGACGTCATACACTTTAAAGGAGGTCATGGTCAAATGGCACGATCATGGGGTTTGACAGAAATCATACCCTCGATCGAACCAGACTCATAGAATGAGCAAGGGATTATATCGATGCGGTAACTATGGACTTACAGGTACCAGACAGGCTGGTTTAAACCCGACGTCCTCTAGGATCACGCAGATTTACTTGAACTAATGTGATCAAAGGTTCGGAATGAATTAAACTATTATTTGGCTCTAGTAGAAGCGAATAAGAAGTTTAATTTACTTCTAATTGGGAATTAGAAGTTAATAGGCCTTAAACTAGAGTGACTATGGGCCTAGAGGATCACACACAATAGATTCTTGAGTGACAGATTATTATTGTATAATTGAATATATTAATTCCCTTTAATTCCTTTTGGAAAGGTATCTAAAAGGGGCTTAATATATATGTACAATAATGGACAGGACATATATACAGTATTGGTCCTTTATAGCTTTTTTAGAAATGGCCAAATCCTATATATATGGATGTTACGAGAGCTTCTCATTCCCTCTTGGCTAATCAAGCAATAAGGCTAAGAGAAGAAGGATTAGCTCCTCCCCCCTTCCTCCCTCTTGCTCTCTCTCTCTCTCCAGAAAGTGAAAGGGTTGGAGAAGGTCGTGCCGGGAGGTACCGTCGCTACGCAAGGATCCGTGTGGATCTACTCTAGAGGTCGTGCATCTGTGCGGCTCGATATTCACGGTATTCTACATCGGGCACTGTGGATAGCGTCATTTTGCACAAGGTATAAATACGCAACCCGTAGTTAGGGGTTGGGTGATTAAAACGCCGATTAGAGCATGCATCTAGGATTCCATGAAGCCGGGGTCGGGCAAATAAACTTTTTGTTATCCGCTGCGTTGCCCGTTGGTGCTGTGTAGAACCTTACAACAGGGACACCATGTAATTTAACAATCTCCTTTATGTATAAAGCAGCCAAGATATCCACAGACCATCAGCTTTTAATAGGTAGAAAATGAGTCGATTTCGTTAAACGGTCTATGATCACCCATATCCCATCATGTCCACCTCTTGATTTAGACAGTCCCATGATATGCAATTAAATCCCTATACTCTCCGAAGGGATAGAAAGGAGTGTGGGAGTACATTGAACTTCTTGATAAAGCAGTAAGCAATTAAATTTCAATGATCAAGATTGTTAAAATAGCTTAAATAAAATTACATTTTCTATAACAATTAAAACTAACAGAGTCCAGTTCAACTAAAGTACAGTACAATAGGAAAGATAGCGTACTCTCAATTCGGGAGAAGCCCGACACTCGCAAACGCTGGCAACTAAGAATCACGCACTGCACCTCCAAGCACGAGGAAGAACAACTACACCTGAAAAGTCAGGGGTGAGCCTCGTATCACTGGCTTAGTAGGGATCCCATAGAACCCTACCACGAAACAATGCAGTAATAGTAGTGCTAACAACTAAAGCAAAGAAGTAACAGTAGGAGTAGGAACAATAGTAAAAGCAAAGAGGAAAAGCCGTACCATAGAAACACGACAGCCGAAGGAACCTCGGTCCTCTAAACTACTCCTAACAGCAACAAAAAGGTGAACCCTGATCTCACAAAGTCAGGAGTTACCAATCCATCAACAAATCATGAAACTCATATCGCGAAGGCCTACATAAATAGGCAAAGGCCCTACAAAAGACCTACACTGTCAAAGGCACGGTCACGACTCCGCTGTCGTGCACCCTACACTATCTATGGGTAGAACCATGGTAAATATCTATCGGAACCCTAGACCATAGTGTCCAAAGGACACAAAAACCACTAGAGGGATTACATCATTGCAGACGTAAACCAAACCAAGAGTATCTCAAGATGAAACCACACGTCTAGAGCTCACGTTGCATGAGAACCACGTAAGCCACAAATCACAAATCCCGGATTCCAAATCCTGAATCCTGAATCCCGTGTCATGTGACAAAAGCACCTCCTCACTAGAAGAAAAGCCAGATGCGTCCACTGATGTCTTACACTGCGCCTTAAGCATCTCCCACTCACCTAGAATGGCAGTAACTGAGACACTAAACAAGAACCAAGTATCAAGTAACGAGTGACTAGTCAGGGTCACGCCCGTCGGCACTCGTCCAACGCCCCTGACCACGTCTGCACACACAAGCTCAATGTCTTGAGCCAGGCCTCTAGCTAATTTTCCCCTCCTGTCGGACTCTAATGATAAGACAAAGGGGCCCATGGTAACCAGCCTACAAACCATCTCAACTAGGACTCGCCCCGCCACCACTCCCAGGTGGGCCGACACATAGGAAAGTGTCGTCAGGCTACGACTAGTGGAGGCTCACTAGAGACAGAGACTCAAAACAGCGAACACCGAAGTACAGATAGGGTAAGCACACACCTATTTCATATACTACGGAGCATAATGCAGTGTACAACTGCCAGACTCGGGATAGCCAACTAGACCTGCTCACAACGATCCTTGAGTAACAAGACTCGGGTGAAGATCATCGCACATCACGGCAACACGCCGTTAATCAACCTAGTCCCTAAGCCAAAATCACAGTAAAACACATGGAAAACGGCACAGAATAGTCAGATTCACACATTAACAATGAGTCCTCGGCCTCCAAGCCGCACAATGGACTCACAATTCCGCATAACACGAAACACGGAACATGAGGGATTACCAAAGCCCTCAACCCACATGGACACGGAAGCCGAGGTACTATAATATCTTCAAGCGCTCAAAACCAGAGTCTCGATCCTCACGGGATAGACGAGACACTCACGAGGTCACGTGGCAACCATTGGGTCACAACCAGGTTGATCAGAAACCATAATGACCCTCGAAATAACATGGAACACTACTCGGTACAATGGCACTCCCAGACACCCTATAACACAGTCATCGCCCTCATAGGATGTCCAAGACATCTTACGGAATAATGGGCCAACCAAGGGGTCAAAGCCACTATAACCGGAAGCTAAACCGTCAAAGAAAACACCCCGAAGGTAGCCGCGGTTACACCAGCCGCAAGCCGCGCTCACCCAAACATGGTTAAGAACTTGCCGCGTTTACCAGTCAATTCATAGCCACAGTTCCAGGCAAACCGCTTCAGGCCTATGAACCGGAAACACATAAAAAGAGAAGGAGAATGTTGAGTCCCGGAGGGTGGCAATCAAGAGGGGAGGGGTGAATTGATGGCCAATTAAAAGAAACTACCTACATGAATTCTATACTAATTATGCACACAAGCTCTAGCCTTACATGAACAGGAACACACTCGTGAATGCGTGTGAAGTGGGTGTGATTGATAGAGAAAATGGTGAATGCTCACCTAACCGCGAAGCCCACTCGACAAGTAAACGGAATAGCAAACCACAATTGACACACAGAATTTTTAGGTCGTTCGGGTACATTGCCGTGTCCCCTACGTCCACCCCTCACACGGAGGATTAAGGCTTCACTATGTAGTGAATCACACACACGTTGTGTAGAACAGCAAGCACACACACACACACACACACACACACACACACACACACACATTTCACACACACACACACACACACACACACACACACACACACACACACACACACACACACGTTCGTGTTACCAAACACGAATGCCACATACAAATATCTGAAATGATGATTACAAACGTATGCTCAAGTTTAAGCTAAATGATTCAGAGTGGAAAGAGTGAAGAAGGATTGATTTATCCTGGTTGGAGCTCCCCCTTTCTCTTCTGTGAATTTTATCAAACACTTGTGCAGCACGATGACGGTTCTTGACGATCTTGGCTCGGATGTGGCTGAATTTTGATTTCGCTCGCAGCTAGCAGCAGAGGCTTGATTGGAACTTTGATTCCTCCTTCTTCCCTTCACATTCACGCACACACCAAGGTGGAACAAGGGCTGGAGGTGGCTGCTGCTACCTGCACACACAAATGTTAGGAAGAAATCCAAAATCAGGACATACGAATTTCTCTTAGGGTTTTCATCCTCTACAAGTTGTTATATAGGCCAAGGGTGGTCAAGGGACAGCCATGGGACAAGATCCACTTGTTATGGAGTGGATTAAGGACAGCCACACAAGTGTGGTTGGACCATTTGGTCGAAATGCCAAGAGTCCACAATCACGGCGCCGCCCAGACCAGAAAGGGTCGACCCTTGGGGTCGACCCTCGTGAGGGGCCAGATAGGCCAGACAGCATGGGTCGACCCTTGGGGTCGACCCTTCCAAGAACCCGTGCGGGTTTAATAATTCTGGCAACAGGGGTTTTCAGGGGTCGACCCTTGGGGTCGACCCTCGAGTGAATGGGTCGACCCTTGCAGGTCTGGTGAAGGAGCCCGTCGGGTTCTAAAAAATAATCACCAGGGGTCGACCCTTGGGGTCGACCCTTGCGGCTGGGGGTCGACCCAATGGGTCGACCCTTTCAGCTGGAGATGAAAGACCCACGTTAACAGAACCAAGGGACCTAGGGGTCGACCCAATGGGTCGACCCTTGTTCTAGAACATCCAAAAGATTGATTGAAAGACTCACTAAGTCCAAGAACAAGTCTAGGGGTTTCAAGATGATTTTTAAAGCATGAGAGGGAATGAAACTCAAACCATTTAAATTTAGATGAGTTCTAAACCAATTTAATCCTTGAGATCAAAATAAAGAACTTCAAACCACACATTCAAAAGTCAATATGTTGAAGTCGATCTCACCAATCATCCTAGAACGTTGGTAATCTTTGGCCATATAGATTGTCCTATCAAAACAACTTCTGAATTAGATTCTTCGTCCAAATTCAAATCAAAACACTTACTCTTGAGATGATGTTTTTGAGCCTTCTAAATGCCAAATCTTTATGTGATGTGATCACTTCCAAAACGTTAGAAAAGCTCATTTTCAGTTCATATAAATTCATTTGGTCATCATCAAAATCCATAAGACATAATATATGAGGAGGGGGTTCAACAATCTCCCCCTTTTTGATGATGACAAAATTCTATATAAAAACTTCATTCCATGAATAGTTGAAACCACATTAGCATGAATCATTCCATCTCATCATATTGGACCGATATAAAAGACAACACAATATAAAACAACACAATATGTAAGATTGATTAACATTGCATATTTCCACAAGGTCTTGCCGACAACAAGTTGTAAGGGGAGCAAAGTCTGATATGCAAATAGCAAGATGCAATGTATGAGACTCAAAGGAAGTGCAACATTACTAATGAACTGGGAAAATGAGGAAAGCATACATGCATGCAAGCATACATCACACAATACATATAAGTAGCCGAATAGTCTTTTCTCCCCCTTTGGCAGCATCAAAAAGGAGGGGGTGAAATAAGGATAACAATTGTGCCAATTTGAAGGAGCATCATAGTCTAATCATCATTATCATCCGGAGTGGAGGGATGTGGTTGACGCCTAATATATGCCGAAATTTCTTCCATCATGTGGGTTTGGTCGGCCAAAGCGTCAGTGACGTATCGAGAGTGCTCCTGGTGAGAGAGTTTCAGATCTGATAGTTCAAGTTGCATAGCTGCCATGGTCTCCCCATACTCGTCTAACCGATCATCAATAGTATCCAACCGATCCATGATTAGCTGAACCTCCTCGGAAGGCATTTCCGCTGCAGGAGCATAATGATGTTCATCTCCTACTTGTGCTTCAAAATCATCCTCTTCATCTGCTGAAATTTCAGTGGGAGCAGCCGTTTCATTTGACGGACCAGTACACCATCTACCTTCTCAAAACCCATGTGATGACATATTGACTGGAAGGTGTAGATGTCAGCTTCACGGATTGACTGAGATGCTTCGTGTGTGAGATCAATTTCCATATATTGAAATATTGTAGTTAAAGCCGCAGCATAAGGTAAGGTGCGGTGCCTGTGCATCATGCTTGAACATATATGATCAAGAATAAGAGCTGGAAACTTGATGGGAATTCCACTGAATAAGCAATAAAACAAGAACATATGCTTTTCTATAACTTTGTCGTGGCCTCCTCCTCTTAGCAGTAAAATAGTCGTAATCATACGGTGCAAAATGCATTGCAAAGGAGGAAAGTGATTAGCATTCAAATCGGCAACTGACCGATCCCCCATTTCCTCGGATGTCATATAATAGTATACTGTGGCATCCGGAACCTCTATATTGCAAAAAGCATATCCTTCATTAGATAAATGAAAAGCTTCTCCCAACAACTGTGGTGATAAAATGATTTCTTGCCCGTTTACTATTGTGATGGGAACATCACCTGAAATAGCCAAGTTGCTATAGAATTGATGTACAAAATTGGGATAAACACGGCGATGTACAGACATGAAAATATCCAAGTTCGACTGGCTGCATAATATATCAACTAATCCACTTAGATGGCGACTAAGATTTTTAAAGTTTACCGCCCGTGGACGTAGAACGGTCCGATCCAAGACTTTGCTTGTGGGCTGAGGTGCGGCGGTCTGAGATCGACGCCCTTGCCTGGAGCTCGATGCCTCACCTCTGCGAGAAGTACGCTTCTTCGAGGCCATCTAAAACACAAACCAAAAGAACCCACCGATGGGGTATAGATCTTGATGGTTCAACCAAAGAGGAATGCGAGAAGTGTGAATCTATGATCCTCCACAGACATCAGAAGCTTACCTCAAGGGAATGAAGATCAAAGGATGACGCTTTAAGCCACAAAGAGAAGATTTCGCGCGGATGCCACCCGGAGAACCACGGCTAGGGCTTGACGTCTTTGATGCCAAGGAATGGTTTTTAGGGCTTGCAAAGGGTGGTGGCTAGGCTAGGAGGGGGACAAGAGAGATTGTATAGACATGGGAGGGTCCAACTTAGGGTTGGAACCAATGTGTGAACGTCTTGGGTGCGGGTGAGCCGCCCCGCCGGTTTGGGTCGACCCAATGGGTCGACCCCTGGTACTCTTACCCCCAGGCAGAATCGAGTTCGCGAGGGTCGACCCATTTGCTGGGTTTGGGAGGGTCGACTCTACAGGTCGACCCGTTTTCTGGTTTTCAGCAATATGAAAGAATAACTCGAAGAGAATGTCAAGGAATGTCCGGCTCGAGTCCCCAATTGTAAAAATTTATGAAATCAAGGAATTTTGGATAAAATTTGGGGTGTAAGCAATTGAGGTATTGTTAGTCGAAATTTGGGAATATATGAGACGTGTAATGTCCTTTTGATCCGGATTTCTGACTTTGAACAAATTAGCTCCTTTGTGGGCAGTTTAATATTTCAAGAATGATTTCGGCCATAGAAATTACAAAGAGCATTGTGTGTATACAATATACATAGAAGAAATGCAGTAACACACAAAGATGATTTTTCTTTTGTTCTTCACACAATATGATGCAAGTGCATGACAAGGGATATACTATATGCATGGAATTTGATACAATTACATGTAATGCAGTGACCTATTTATACATTGATGCACATGGCTATTATTCAGACTTGTCTATCCTATAAACCCCCAGTTCTCTTCTAAATGATGTGAACTTGTCTTCACTAAGAGGTTTGGTGAAATGTCGGCAATCTGACGATCTGTCTCAATAAAGCTGATATCAATATCACCCTTGCTTACATGATCTCTAATGAAATGATGTATAATTTCAATATGCTTGGTGCGAGAGTGGTGAGCTGGGTTTTTGGACAGGTTTATGGCTGATGTGTTGTCACAAAGAATTGAGGTATTTTTAAAGGATATGTCATAATCAATCATTTGCTGTTGGATCCATAACACCTGGGCAACACAACTACCGACATCCACATACTCGGCTTCGGCTGTTGATAATGCCACTGAATTTTATTTCTTGGAGGCCCATGAGACCACACATCCCCCAAGAAACTGGCAATACCCACTGGTGCTTTTTCGATCCATCTTACAGCCCGCGTAATCGGCGTCAGAATAAGCAACTAGTTCAAAACACGAATTACGTGGAAACCACAATCCTAAGTTAACTGAACCAGCAACATATCTAAAAATCCATTTTATAGCTGACATATGTGATTCCTTTGGATTTGACTGAAATCTTGCACATAAGCAAACAGCAAACTGAATGTCGGGCCTGCTGGCAGTTAAATACAATAGTGAACCTATCATGCTTCTAAAGAGTTTTTGGTCCACTGATTTACCTGTCTCATCTTGATCAATTTTTATTGAGGTGGACATAGGAGTTGGTTGTGGTTTTGTTGATGTCACATTGAACTTTTTTAGCAACTCCATTGCATACTTCTTTTGATGTATGAACAGCCTATCTACCGTTTGATTTACCTGCAATCCCAAGAAAAATGTTAGCTCTCCCATAAGACTCATTTCAAACTCACTTTGCATTAATTTTACAAAGTCTTTGCTGAGAGTATCATTAGTGGAGCCAAAAATAATATCATCAACATAAACTTGAACAATTAAGATTTCCTTACCATTCAATTTTGTAAAGAGGGTTTGATCAACATTACCTCGTTTGAATTCATTTTGAATGAGGAAATCACTTAACCGTTCATACCATGCACGGGATGCTTGTTTCAGACCGTAAAGTGCCTTGTCCAGCTTGTACACATGGTCTGTATGCTTTGTGTCTTCAAACCCCGGTGGTTGCTCCACATACACGTCCTCCTGGATATAGCCATTCAAAAATGCACTCTTAACATCCATTTGAAATAATTTGATATTGTGACAACATGCAAATGCTAAGAGAACCCTCACTGTCTCAAGTCTTTCTACTGGAGCAAAAGACTCATCAAAGTCAATTCCTAACTCTTGGCTATAGCCTTTGGCTACTAGCCTGGCCTTGTTCCTAGTTACCACTCCTTCATCCATTTCGTTCCGATCACGGAGTGATTCTTAGGGCATGGAACAAGGAACCACACTATGTTCCTTTGGAACTGCTGTAGTTCCTCTTGCATGGCCATGATCCATGACTCATCATTCAAGGCTTCTTCTATGGAGTGAGGTTCAAATTGAGAAAGTAAGGCTATGTAATCCTGATTTTCAACTTCCCTGAAAGAGGCTCGTGTCCGTATTCCTTCTTCTACATTGCCCATCACATTGTCCGGCGGATGGTCCTTTGGAAAGGTCCATTGCATTGGTAGCTGCTGTTCAACTTGAATTTCCTGATTAGCATCATCTTCTTGTGGTTCTTCTTCTTCTTGTTTCTCAGTTTTTCTTTCTTTCTTCCCAATATCTCCAACATCCAACTCATCATCCTGCAAGACAGATTTTTCATTAGTTCTATTTTGAGATGATTCATCAATAATGACATGGGGGCTTTTCTCAACTACAAGAGTTCTCAAGTTGTACACTCGATATGCTCTTGAGCTAAGTGAGTACCCAAGAAGTATACCTTTGTCACTTTTGGGATCAAATTTTGCCAGGTCTATCTTACCATTGTTATGAATGTAACAGGTTGAGCCAAATGGTCTAAGATATGAAATGTTTGGCTTCTTACCTCGGTACAGCTCATAGGGGATTTTCTTCAACAACGGTCTTACCATGGCACGGTTGATTATGTAGCAGGCTGTGTTCACTGCTTCAGCCCAAAAGTACCTCGGCAGATTATTCTCATTTAGCATGGTTCTTGCCATTTCGATCAGTTTTCTATTATTCCTTTCAACAACGCCATTTTGTTCGGGGGTTCTTGGTGCAGAGAAGTCATGAGTGTAGCCTTGAGCCCTGCAAAAATTGCTAAACTCATGGTTATCAAATTCCCTACCGTGATCACTCCGCATGGTTTTTATACAAAACCCCTTTTCATTTTGAACCACCCTGTAAAACGCTTCAAATTCCGTCAGGGCATCATTTTTATGAGAAAGGAAGTAAACCCAACAGAATCTTGAGTAATCATCCACAATTACAAAACCATATAATTTACCACCCAAGCTGTGTGTTCTGCTTGGTCCAAAGAGATCAATGTGGATGATTTCAAGGGGTCTCGATGTGGTCACATCATTCTTGCTCTTGAATGATGTCCTTATTTGTTTCCCCATGCTACACGCCCCACACACTCCATCATCGACGGCCTTCAACTTGGGCAGTCCAATTACCAAATCATTTCTAGATAATTTTAGTAAAACATTGAAACTATCATGCCCAAGCCGGCGATGCCAGAGACAAGCATCATCATTGTTACTTGCAATTAAACATAAATTCTCATGAGAGGCATCATTCAAGTCTATCATATAAACATTGTTATACCTGAAACCAATGAACTTTATCTCATGAGCATTTCTATTCAAAATAGTGCAGTGGTTAGAATCAAAAATCACATTGCATCCTTTATCACAAAGTTGGCTTATGCTTAAGAGATTATGATGCAAACCTTTCACAAGCAATACATTTTCAATGGTATGATTTTGATTCTTACCTATCTTACCTTCTCCGATGATTTTACCTTTGTCCTTACCACCGAATGCTACCGTCCCACCATCCTTTTCACGCAGGTCCACAAACCATTCCTTGTTTCCCGTCATATGCCGAGAGCAACAACTGTCCAAATACCATTTGTTCCTTTGAGCTCTCGAGTAGACCTGCAATTCAACCAAAGTGCTTATGGAGATTTTGGTACCCAAGCAAGCTTGGGTCCATGACGGTTAGAGGCATGATGCATATATGATCTATTTCTTAATCTAGCAGAATTTTCTTCATCATATTTCAGAATTCTACAATCATACATGTCATGACCCATTTTTCCACAATAGAAACAAGTGATGGCTCTATCTCTTTTTCTCCTTCTACCAACATTTGAAAAGGAATTATGCATGTGTTTCTTTGGTTTGGAGGATGCTGAACTTATGGGGGCCCAATGGGTTGTTTGAACTTTTGATTTTTCAAGGATGGCAAGAGCATTCTTTAGCTCTTTTATTTGAGCCATTTGAGATTGGCTTTATTTTTCAGCCTTTACTTTGGCTTCATTGCAAGTAATGCTTTCAAGCTTTTCTTGTTTCATATCATTTTTTAATTCTTCATGTATTTTCAGAAATGTGGATTGTTCTTCTCTCATGCATGAAATCTCTTCTTCAAACAGTTCAATTTTAGATGCAAGAATTTCATTTTCATGCTTCATGTTTTCATTTTCTGATTTTAAAGTATGGCACTCTTCACATGATTTTTTAATATGCACAAAATGATCAATTTTCTTTTTCAAATTTCTATTTTCAGATTTGAATCTTTTACAATTTTCGTATAAAGATTCGTATGCAATTTGTCATTGTTCACAAGTAAGAGTTTCTATTTCAGAATCTACCTCATTTCTTTCGTCGTCATTGGCCATGGGACATAGATTCTGGACTAGCTCATCTAGTCCATCTTCATTTCCGTATTCCTCCTGATCTTCATCGCTCCATGTAGCCATCATGGCCTTGGGCTTTCTGAACTTGCCTTTCTTCACCTTCTTGATGAGATCGGGGCACTCACCCCGCATATGGCCGGGTTTCTTGCATTCATAGCAAGTCACTTCTTCTTTCTTGCTACTTTCTCCTCTGTTTGGTCCTTGCCTTCTTGGTCCCTTCCTGAACTGACCACCAAAGTTTCTGGTTCTTTTGACGAACCTTCTTGCTCTTCGTGTGATCATGGCAACCAGTTCCTCTTCTTTAGTGTTGCCAATGGAATCATTGTCACTGCCCTATGAATCTTATGGATTCACCCTTAGGGCCAATGGTGTGTCAATTTTCTTTTTCTTGTGATCCTCCTCGCTCCTTTTGATGTTTATTTCATATGTCATCAGCGAGCCGATCAACTCATCCAGAGTTAGAGTGCTGAGATCTTTGGAGTCTTCAATTACAGTGGCTTTTGTATGCCACTGTGGAGAGAGGGATCTTAGAACTTTTCTGACAAGCTCCTTGTTGGAATACTCCTTGCCAAGTCCCTTTAGTCCATTTGTAATTTCTGTCAATCTAGCAAACATGTCAGAAATGGACTCATCTTGCTTCATTGCGAACAGCTCGTAGTCCCGGACTAAAAGATTGGCTTTGGTTTCCATTACTTCCGACGTTCCTTCATAGATAAGCCGTAGCTTGTTCCACATCTCCTATGCAGAGGAACACATAGATATACGTGAGTATTCATTAGGATGAACAGCACATTGAATTATATTCATAGCTTTAAAATTCGCTGAACACTTCCTAATATCTTCTTCATCCCACTCATTCTCATTTTCAGATAATACATATGGACCCCTACTTATGACACGCCAAACATCGTAGTCCTGGGCACGTAGGAAAACATACATTCTATTTTTCCAGTAGGGGTAGTTTGATCGATCAAAGAACGGAGGTCTTTGAATAGAATGCCCTTCGGGCATCATCCCCTTGTTTGCCATTTAATGGGATCTAGCTCTGACGACCGTGTGGTCAAGATTAAACAGAGACCAAGGCTTTGATACCAATTGTTGAGTCCCGGAGGTTGGCAATCAAGAGGGGAGGGGTGAATTGATGGCCAATTAAAAGAAACTACCTACGTGAATTCTATAGTAATTATGCACACAAGCTCTAGCCTTACACGAACAGGATCACACTCGTGAATGCGTGTGAAGTGGGTGTGATTAATAGAGAAAATGGTGAATGCTCACCTCACCGCGAAGCCCACTCGACAAGTAAACGGAATAGCAAACCACAATTGACACACGAAATTTTTAGGTGGTTCGGGTACACTACCGTGTCCCCTACGTCCACCCCTCACACGGAGGATTAAGGCTTCACTATGTAGTGAATCACACACACACGCTGTGTAGAACAGCAAGCACACACACACACACACACACACACACACACACACGTTCGTGTTACCAAACACGAACGCCACACACAAATATCTGAAATGATGATTACAAACGTATGCTCAAGTTTAAGCTAAATGATTCAGAGTGGAAAGAGTGAAGAAGGATTGATTTATCGTGGTTGGAGCTCCCCCTTTCTCTTCTGCGAATTTTATCAAACACTTGTGCAGCACGATGACCGTTCTTGACGATCTTGGCTCGGATGTGGCTGAATCTCGATTTCGCTCGCAGCCAGTAGCAGAGGCTTGATTGGAACTTTGATTCCTCCTTCTTCCCTTCACATTCACGCACACACCAAGGTGGAACAAGGGCTGGAGGTGGCTGCTGCTACCTGCACACACAAATGTTAGGAAGAAATCCAAAATCAGGACATACGAATTTCACTTAGGGTTTTCATCCTATACAAGTTGTTATATAGGCCAAGGGTGGTCAAGGGACAGTCATGGGACAAGATCCACTTGTTATGGAGTGGATTAAGGACAGCCACACAAGTGTGGTTGGACCATTTGGTCGAAATGCCAAGAGTCCACAATCACGGCGCCGCCCAGACCAGAAATGGTCGACCCTTGGGGTCGACCCTCGTGAGGGGCCAGATGGGCCAGACAGCATGGGTCGACCCTTGGGGTTGACCTTTCCAAGAACCCATGCGGGTTTAATAATTATGGCAACATGGGTTTTCAGGGGTCGACCCTTGGGGTCGACCCTCGAGTGAATGGGTCGACCCTTGGGGTCGACCCTTGCAGGTCTGGTGAAGGAGCCCGCCGGGTTCTAAAAAATAATCACCAGGGGTCGACCCTTGGGGTTGACCCTTGCGGCTGGGGGTCGACCCAATGGGTCGACCCTTTCAGCTGGAGATGAAATGTCACGCCCCGAACCGATAGCAACGGAACGTGTCGTTTGCTCGGAACGTGGCAGTTAAACAGTCGTGTCAATCAGAGCATAGCCATTTCCATAAAACATAATTTGGACAAATAACAAATTTCATTTCAAATATAAGTTCTTTACATATTCGGGCCCATAATAAACGAAAAGACTCAATAAAGAAAAACTACAATGAGACATAAGACGTAAGATAACCAGACTAGACGGTTCATCTACATGTCAGAGTTCTCTTCACTCTTGCCCTTGCCCATCATGTTCGGTCTCATCGTCACTAAGGTCATTACCTGAAAAACATTGGAAAACGCAGGGTGAGCGAACGCTCAGTAGGACTTAATATCTCATGCTTCCAAGCTAGCTTTAAGTCAATTACAGTTTCACGTGCTCATGCAGGTCATGCAAGATATAGAAATCAAGAACTATAATAACACGAGATAAATTCAAGAACTATAATAAACAAACGAGTAAGCAAGATGCTAGATACACTCATGAAGAGTAAGTACGATGATAATCAAGAGAGTATAGCAAGATCTAATCAAGTACTTTCTCAAGTTAGTCAAGAGCATTCATGAGAAAATATAACATTCATCTCTCTATGACGAACACTATCAGGAGAGCTTCAAGGTATCCATTATTGTGAAGGATCTTTATGACAAGATAACGAGTACTATCAATGGGATAATTCAAGAACATCTATGATGATCGATATAGAAGTAGGACAATTACTTCTACAAGCACCACATAGCATTTGCCAAGACACTAAGGGAATATCACGACGATATGATAACCCCTCCAATAAGGCAATTCAAGATCTTTTCATGACGAACAATTAGTTGTAGAAAGGTGTACTATGATGGCAATTACTCCCGATCATCACTATCACGAGAGCGTTTGCACATCTAGCACTATATAGGATTGGCCAACGCACTAAGGGGAAAATCACGACGATATGACCACCCCTCATGGAAATAGCACTAGTTAGTATTTGGTCGCACACTTAGGAGTTCTCACGACTGTATGATTACCACTAAATGTCAATAACCGAGTTGGTGAATGTCAGCACCCGATCATCGTATACCGGTAACGTTTGGACTTTGTCTCGCCCAATAGGGTCAGATCAGGACCCGTAGCATTTAAAATGTCATTTTAGTGGGACCCATAGCCCCTGACATTTAGTCTAGACTAATTCCATATTAATGGCCAAGAATTTCAAGGATCAAGCATGTAAGAACTTTAAGATAGATTTCATGAAACATAGAGTTCAAGGACAGAACTTGTAGTAAGGATGATATATCAATAAACCATATAAAAATCATGGCATTTCGGAAATCTAGGTGATTAGGTACAACCAGCTCAGTCGGCCTTGAGGGAATCCAAGGCTACGAGGAGACTTACGGAGGTCCCAATGACTAACTTGCCAGTCCGAAGGAACGGAATGTCCAACGGAGGGCTCGTATGTCACCGAGAGTTGAGGTGTATAACGTGAACCAATCATGAAACGGGGACTCCATCTACGGAGGTGAGATGAGAGTGCCAAAAGATCCGAGATATAGGTCAAAACCGGAAGAAAACAGTGAGAACATGATTACGTTAATTATAGAATTCATGTCCATTCAATTCTATAATTAACTACAATTAAATAAACTTATATTATTTGACGCCTGTGGGTGACGTCATTTATTAATTAGCGTCCCTTGGAGGGATGTTAATTTTATGATTTTTAACTTAATTTATTTAACAAGAATTCACGTCAATATCTATTTAATTGAATAATTTCAAAAATGTACATTCAAAGAGACATTAATTTATATAAAATAATTTAGAAAAATAGAATATATGATAATTAGGAGAAAAATTTAAGGATTCCAAAAATATATTTTTTATAATTTTCTGTTACATATTTTAATAAATATGGATTTTCAAAGATATACATACATTTATATATATATATATATATATATATATATATATTAGTTAATCTGACGCCATAGTACAGTGGCGTCAAATACAAATTTGACGACATTCGTTTGGTCGTTATTTCAAAAAAATCTATTTTTCAACCCTCTCGTTTCTCAACGTAACTATGTCGGAATCGAGCTTATATATACCGAAATGACGGGCTCGAAAAACTCTACCTAACCAGACGTTCAAAATCATTTTTCGTTGAGAGACGGGAGATCTTGAGATAGGGGGCACGAAAAATGGTGCAACCACGTTCACTACCTCGGTCTCCACCCCAATAGTACGCCCATAAATTTTCATGGCCAAAAGATACACTGACGGCCACGAACAAATCGTTAAGGTAAAATCCCATAACTATCAAGCTATAGTAATTTTTATAATTCACCGAGTATGTAGTTAAAACATATTAAATTGTTTAACTAATTAATGTTTATAGTCAATGCAACATTTATATGCACGAAAATTTAGGAATAATCATGGGGATTCTAATCATATGCACTTCACAATTTTTAGATAAAAGGTTAGATAGATATAACAATTTTTAATGTGCTGTAATTAATATTAACACACAGGAATTAACGACAGTTGTACTGTCGTTGTTTAATTAGTGCTCCTTCACGTGGGCGTTTCTTATTGAATTAACGACCAGGATGTGGTCGCTAACAAACGTAAAAAACTCAAGCTATAGACGGAGAATCACGTAGCAAGAAATTTCATGGTAATACCTACATGTTGTATACATCTAGCATGCTATTTGTTTTATAATTATGCTTGGGAGATTGCCTACCTGATACGTTGCTTTATCAAGGAAGAAGAAGAACAGAAAATGACGATGCGTTTTGCAGCAACTCGTTCAATAGCAGAGGAAGAGTAAGAAGGAAAAGAAGAACTCTCCCTTCTTCCCTTCACGATAACAGTAGCAGCTTTCATGCGAAGTAGCAGCTACAGCAACTGCACGCCTTTGGACGAAGAAGGGTAGCCTTCCACGCACCGTAGCAGTAGGAAGGAGAAGATGAAGAAAAGAAGCTTATTAGCTTCTACGTGCAATAGCGGCATCAGCAAGTTAGATGGCTTCACCATTGCCTGGAGTCCTATTTATAGAGTTTTGAAGCCATGGCATGTATTCGATTAGAATTAGGACTTCCCATGGTTGAGCGTAACCTTTCCCCTTATGTAGCCGCTTGCCTTTTCAAACGAAAAGAAACCTAATGCTCAATCCACCATCAAACGTGCATTTGGTGTTTGAATATATATATCTCGAGAACCCCATTATTATTGCATTTTCGTATATACTCTCTTTAGAGGCCCACTATCCTTAGGTTAATATGTGAAAGTCATGTAGGTTCAAGTTCTAAATTTTATAATTTGGGTTGGCCCCTTCCCTACTTTATTAAGGCCCATTTATAGTTTATCTCTTTTTGGTTGGGCTTTAGTCTTGTACATGTTAGGTCCATTAATCACTTAAAATTATAAACTAATTGTAGACCATATATATATGGACCTTACCCATTTATGTTTTTGATATAGCCTCTTTTAAGGCTCATTTTGAGTTAAATCCCTTTTTCATCTTAATAACAATTAGGCTGGGCTTTTAACTATTTAAGAATATATATATATATATATATATATATATATATATATATATACCTTAAAAGGCCCATTCTTCTAACATACGTAAGGCCCATTTAGTCTATCCAAGCTCCACCAATTTTATTTTAAGGTCCATTAGTTGCTTTTATCATGGCCCATCTATATACTCATATAGGATTTTATGTTTTATAAATGTGTGTTAGGCCTTTTAACTACTTATGGATTTACATGGTTTAAGCATTAAACCTTTATTTAAAGTTACAATAGGTTTTTTTTTTTTGACTAAACTACTTAGTAGAACTTATGGACCCTATTTCTAATAACTTTAGTTATTTATTTACTCTTTTAATTTTCATGGTTATCTTGGCTACCAGAGTCGGGTTCGATCCTCTTGCTTCATTATTTATTTGTATTTCACAAGAGGCCCACTTTCTTTTTATCAAAATTTTATTTCAAACATTACTATTTATTCTTTATTAATTTCTGGGGTGCTACACCCTCCCCCACTTAAAAGAATTTGGTTCTCAAATTCACATGATTTTTCTTCCAAAATTAGTGCGGTAAAATCACCATGTCCAAAATAATGTATTCGAACTAGATCATTCACATGCATGCTAAGTGCTAAGATTACAATACCTAACTAATGCAATTTATGGGTGAAATAGATTTATCAGGTTACCTTCCAGTACTTGTGGTGTTTCTTCTTTTAAGAGTGGACAATGAGCAATTTTGTGATCTCCGCTTCCGCAACGGATGCATTTTCCAAGTTTATACCAACACTCGTCCGGATTGTGCCTTCCCTTCTTGCAATGCTCGCATTTCCCCTTGGCTAGAACAATTTGTCGATCTTTATTCCGGGGTTTCTTATTTTCATAGAATTTGTTGCCTTCATTAAATCTCTTCTTGTCGTTCATGTTATCCTTGTTCTTGGGTTCATTTGGTAAGTCCTTCTTGGCGGCCTTTCCTTTGATTCTTTCCATCATATCTATAGCATCTTCCAAGAGTTGAGCTTTTCTAACCATCTCCGTATATGTTTGAATTTCTAGTGGATCTAGTTGAGGTATAAGTTCCACCTTCAAGCCATTCATAAATCTCTTTGCTCTCATTTTCTCCGTGCTAACCAAGTGTGGTGCATATCGGGACAATCTAGAAAACCTCGCTTCATACTCGGTGACTGACAGACGACGTTGCTTCAAAGCCGCAAATTCCATAGCTTTCTTCTCGCGAATTCTTTCCGAGAAATACTTTTCATTAAAGTGTTCTAAAAACTCGTCCCAAGAAACTTGATCGTTAGGCAAAATGGCTTCCACGGATCCCCACCATACTCGGGCATCCTTCTCTAATTGATATGTTTCTAATAGTACCTTCTCTTCATCGGTGCATTGCATCACCTTAAAGGTCCTCTCTATTTCTTGTACCCAATTCTCTGCTTCATCCGGGTCAGTCGACCCACTAAACTTAGGGGGATTTATCTTTTGGAACTTCCGATGCAAATCTCCGGCTCCATGCCGTGCTCCACCTTGTGCAACTTGTTGCAAGGCTTGCGTTAAACCATGGACAGTGCGTTACATCTCTCTCCACTGAGCTATCTCAGCGACCATTCTAGCCTACAAGAATAAGGTTTGGATTAATGATATTCATATCTCGGCAGGTATCTAACGCGAATGTAACATATTTTATCATTTTACCCATATCTCTACCCAAATCTCACGGGGTTCCTATAGGATAACTGACAAGGACGACTCAATCTAGGACTTGAACCTGATGACCTAGGGATTTAGAAAGCCTAGACTCTGATACCACCTTCTGTCACGCCCCGAACCGATAGCAGCGGAACGTGTCGTTTGCTCGGAACGTGGCAGTTAAACAGTCGTGTCAATCAGAGCATAGTCATTTCCACAAAACACAATTTGGACAAATAAAAAATTTCATTTCAAATATAAGTTCTTTACATATTCGGGCCCATAATAAACGAAAAGACTCAATAAAGAAAAACTACAATGAGACATAAGACGTAAGATAACCAGACTAGACGGTTCATCTAGATGTCAGAGTTCTCTTCACTCTTACCCTTACCCATCATGTTCGGTCTCGTCGTCACTAAGGTCATTACCTGAAAAACATTAGAAAACGCAGGGTGAGCGAACGCTTAGTAGGACTTAATATCTCATGCTTCCAAGCTAGCTTTAAGTCAATTACAGTTTAACGTGCTTATGCAGGACATGCAAGATATAGAAATTAAGAACTATAATAACACGAGATAAATTCAAGAACTATAATAAACAAACGAGTAAGCAAGATGCTAGATACACTCATGAAGAGTAAGGACGATGATAATCAAGAGAGTATAGCAAGATCTAATCAAGTACTTTCTCAAGTTAGTCAAGAGCATTCATGAGGAAATATAACATTCATCTCTCTATGCCGAACACTATCACGAGAGCTTCAAGGTATCCATTATTGTGAAGGATCTTTGTGACAAGATAACGAGTACTATCAATGGGATAATTCAAGAACATCTATGATGATTGATATAGAAGTAGGACAATTACTTCTACAAGCACCACATAGCATTTGCCAAGACACTAAGGGAATATCACGACGATATGATAACCCCTCCAATAAGGCAATTCAAGATCTTTTCATGACGAACAATTAGTTGTAGAAAGGTGTACTATGATGGCAATTACTCCCGATCATCACTATCACGAGAGCGTTTGCACATCTCGCACTATATAGGATTGGCCAATGCACTAAGGGGAAAATCACGACGATATGACCACCCCTCGTGGAAATAGCACTAGTTAGTATTTGGTCGCACACTTAGGAGTTCTCACGACTGTATGATTGCCCCTAAATGCAAATAACCGAGTTGGTGAATGCCAGCACCCGATCATCGTATACCGGTAACGTTTGGACTTTGCCTCGCCCAATAGGGTCAGATCAGGACCCGTAGCATTTAAAATGTCATTTTAGTGGGACCCATAGCCCCTGACATTTAGTCTAGACTAATTCCATATTAATGGCCAAGAATTTCAAGGATTAAACATGTAAGAACTTTAAGATAGATTTCATGAAACATAGAGTTCAAGGACAGAACTTGTAGTAAGGATGATATATCAATAAACCATATAAACCATGGCATTTCGAAAATCTAGGTGATTAGGTACAACCAGCTTAGTCGGCCTTGAGGGAATCCAAGGCTACGAGGAGACTTACAGAGGTCCCAATGACTAACTTGTCAGTCCGAAGGAACGGAATGTCCAACGGATGGCTCGTATGTCACCGAGAGTTGAGGTGTATAACGTGAACCAATCATGAAACAGGGACTCCATCTACGGACGTGAGATGAGAGTGCCAAAAGATCCGAGGTATAGGTCAAAACCGGAAGAAAACAGTGAGAACATGATTACGTTAATTATAGAATTCATGTCCATTCAATTCTATAATTAACTATAATTAAATAAAATTATATTATTTGACGCTCGTGGGTGACGTCATTTATTAATTAGCATCCCCTTGGAGGGACGTTATTTTTATGATTTTTAACTTAATTTATTTAACAAGAATTCATGTCAATATCTATTTAATTGAATAATTTCAAAAATGTACATTCAAAGAGACATTAATTTATACAAAATAATTTAGAAAAATAGAATATATGATAATTAGGAGAAAAATTCAAGGATTCCAGTAGTATATTTTTTATAATTTTCTGTTACATATTTTAATAAATATGGATTTTCAAAGATATACATACATGATATATATATATATATATATATATATATATATATATATATATATATATATATATATATATATATATTTATATATATATATATTAGTTAATCTGACACCATAGTACAGTGGCGTCAAATACAAATTTGACGACATTCGTTTGGTCGTTATTTCAAAAAAATTTATTTTTCAACCCTCTCGTTTCTCGACGTAACTATGTCGGAATCGAGCTTATAATATATCGAAATGACGGGCTCAAAAAACTCTACCTAACCAGACGTTCAAAATAATTTTTCGTTGAGAGACGGGGGATCTTGAGATAGGGGGCACGAAAAATGGTGCAACCACTTTCACTATCTCGGTCTCCACCCTAATAGTACGCCCATAAATTTTCATCGCCAAAAGATACTCTGACGGCCACGAACAAATCGTTAAGGTAAAATCCCATAACTATCAAGCTATAGTAATTTTTATAATTCACCGAGTATGTAGTTAAAACATATTAAATTGTTTAACTAATTAATGTTTATAGTCAATGCAACATTTATATGCACGAAAATTTAGGAATAATCATGGGGATTCTAATCATATGCACTTCACAATTTTTAGATAAAAGGTTAGATAGATATAACAATTTTTAATGTGCTGTAATTAATATTAACACACAGGAATTAACGACAGTTGTACTGTCGTTGTTTAATTAGTGCTCCTTCACGTGGGCGTTTCTTATTGAATTAACGACCAGGATGTGGTCGCTAACAAACGTAAAAAACTCAAGCTATAGACAGAGAATCACGTAGCAAGAAATTTCATGATAATACCTACATGTTATATACATCTAGCATGCTATTTGTTTTATAATTATGCTTGGGAGATTGCCTACCTGATACGTTGCTTTATCAAGGAAGAAGAAGAACAAAAAATGACGATGCGTTTTGCAGCAACTCGTTCAATAGCAGAGGAAGAGTAAGAAGGAAAAGAAGAACTCTCCCTTCTTCCCTTCACGATAACAGTAGCAGCTTTCATGCGAAGTAGCAGCTACAGCAACTGCACGCCTTTGGACGAAGAAGGGTAGCCTTCCACGCACCGTAGCAGTAGGAAGGAGAAGATGAAGAAAAGAAGCTTATTAGCTTCTACGTGCAATAGCGGCATCAGCAAGTTAGATGGCTTCACCATCACCTGGAGTCCTATTTATAGAGTTTTGAAGCCATGGCACATATTCTATTAGAATTAGGACTTCCCATGGTTGAGCGTAACCTTTCCTCATATGCAGCCGCTTGCCTTTTCAAACGAAAAGAAACCTAATGCTCAATCCACCATCAAACGTGCATTTGGTGTTTGAATATATATATCTCGAGAACCCCATTATTATTACATTTTCGTATATACTCTCTTTAGAGGCCCACTATCCTTAGGTTCATATGTGAAAGTCATGTAGGTTCAAGTTCTAAATTTTATAATTTGGGTTGGCCCCTTCCCTACTTTATTAAGGCCCATTTAGAGTTTATCTCTTTTTGGTTGGGCTTTAGTCTTGTACATGTTAGGTCCATTAATCACTTAAAATTATAAACTAATTGTAGACCATATATATATGGACCTTACCCATTTATGTTTTTGATATAGCCTCTTTTAAGGCTCATTTTGAGTTAAATCCCTTTTTCATCTTAATAACAATTAGGATGGGCTTTTAACTATTTAAGAATATATATATATACCTTAAAAGGCCCATTCTTCTAACATACATAAGGCCCATTTAGCCTATCCAAGCTCCACCAATTTTATTTTAAGGTCCATTAGTTGCTTTTATCATGGCCCATCTATATACTCATATAGGATTTTATGTTTTATAAATATGTGTTAGGCCTTTTAACTACTTATGGATTTACATGGTTTAAGCATTAAACCTTTATTTAAAGTTACAATAGGTTTTTTTTTCTTTGACTAAACTGCTTAGTAGAACTTATGGACCCTATTTCTAATAACTTTAGTTATTTATTTACTCTTTTAGATTTCATGGTTATCTTGGTTACCAGAGTCGGGTTCGATCCTCTTGCTTAATTATTTATTTGTATTTCACAAGAGGCCCACTTTCTTTTTAACAAAATTTTATTTCAAACATTACTATTTATTCTTTATAAATTTCTGGGGTGCTACATGAAAGACCCACATTAACAGAACCAGGGGACCTAGGGGTCGACCCAATGGGTCGACCCTTGTTCCAGAACATCCAAAAGATTGATTGAAAGACTCACTAAGTCCAAGAACAAGTCTAGGGGTTTCAAGATGGTTTTTAAAGCATGAGAGGGAATGAAACTCAAACCATTTAAACTTAGATGAGTTCTAAACCAATTTAATCCTTGAGATCAAAATAAAAAACTTGAAACCACACATTCAAAAGTCAATATGTTGAAGTCGATCTCACCAATTGTCCTAGAACGTTGGTAATCTTTGGCCATATAGATTGTCCTGTCAAAACAACGTCTGAATTAGATCTTCGTCCAAATTCAAATCAAAACACTTACTCTTGAGATGATGTTCTTGAGCCCTCTAAACGCCAAATCTTTACGTGATGTGATCACTTCCAAAATGTTAGAAAAGCTCATTTTTAGTTCATATAAATTCATTTGGTCATCATCAAAATCCATAAGACATAATACATGAGGAGGGGGTTCAACAGAGAAGACAAAGTTGACGCTTCACGAAGCGGAGTCGACTCAAAGACAGACGCGGTTTCAATATAACTATGGTCGTCCAGATGCGGTTACGCGTTGACCGCGAGAATCCAAATGCGGTATGCCACAAACTATTTCTTGAGGAGAACAGAGGGAAGATGGGATGAAGACCAGCTGATGCAGTTCCAAGCCAACCGTGGCCGTCAAATGCGGTTGAGCTATAACCGCGTTCTCCCACCGCCATACCACACGACCGACATAGCCTCGAAAAGTGGCCGCAGTTCAAGACCAACCGCTACCAAGGTCGAGAGTCGAACGCGGTCTCTGGTCGACTGTGACTTATCCTCCCATCCAAAAATCGTAAAACCTCACAAAACCCAATTTTCCACGCCCCAATCATTCCTAAACGATGGGAAAACAACCCTAGACTCGATATCCACCTTCCACAAGTCGGAAGGGATCAAACCAACCCCAGAATAGCAAGAAATGGGCGATTCCCACGAATCGACCCAAAATGACTCACGCAGGGAAACGGCCTTGTACCGGCCCCAAATCACATCGAAATGTAGTAAAATTGGCGGGAAACGAATCCTAACATGCTAGGGGTTCATATTTTACCATTTAATGTGAAAACCATCACCTGGAACGGCGAACACGGCTCACACCCCCCGAACATGATTTCACCCTTGAAGCTGAAAAACCCACTCAAACTCACACCGTTCGGCTCCAAATCACGCAAGGATGCAGGAAAAGAATATGGTATCCATCCCCCTACCTCCACCGAAGATATCACGCATCGAAACGGTCACACCACGCCGAAAACCGTTACACGAACCACCCACGTCAGCTTTGAATCCACAAATGGGATTACGCCAACGGCACGCTTGATACTCACGTTGTCACGCTCCACGACAGCTCCACGCCGTCACTACCTCACCCAGCTCTGCCATGGTTACGCGCTCGGGGGAGAGGAGAAGAGAGGAGAAAGAATGGAGGGAGAGAAGTGAGAGATCGTGAGGGGAGAGAGAGGAGAGAGGAAAAGGGTTAAGAAGAAAAAGAAAAATAGGAAATTAGTAATATTTCCTAAAATGTGATTTTTGGTACGAAATTCTTTAAACTCAGAAAAATATGAAAAAATAGTCTCCGCAATCCTCGGAATGAGCACATTGCACCTGTAGCATCTCGGAGTCACAAAACTCAATGGTTAACTCTCCACGGGATTTCGCAAGTTATACAAGGAAAAAACCAGAGTGGATAGTAAAAGACGATTCAGGACCCACGAAAGCGCTCCGAAACCTCTCCGATTCCTATCCGAAGAATCCAGGGTATTATAGACAAAACACAAAGTCAACGCAGCAGCTCAAGCTCAAATGCTAGCAGTTCAGCAGAAGTCAGAAGTTCAAGATGTACTTGAAGCCCAAAATCAGTCACCAGAAAGGCCCTGCAGCTAAGGGTGACAAATGGCCCTTAAGGGTGACAAATAGCTATTTAGTGGTGACAAATAGCTATATAGTGGTTACAAATAAGTCTGCACATTGAAGATTGACCAAAGTTGGAGTTTCCATGTTGAGAGAGTCGACTCCAAAATCCCTTCAAGTAGACTCCAGAACACCCGCTAGCAGAAGATTCAAAGGCGACGACCACAGTCGTATAAGGGTGACAAATGGATAGATAGTGGCAACAAATAGTCACTTAACGGTGACAAATAGACCCTTAGTGGTGACAAATAGGTGGTCATGTGAGAAGATGGGCTAACAAGAAGAAAAGCCACTATAACGTCGATGCAACCCTCCTATAGTGTCGACGCAGCCAAGCTTGGAAAGCTTTGAAGCTAATACAGAAGACAAGGTTGACAAATGAAAGGTTAGAGGTGACAAATGCATATTATGGCTGACAAATAGATTGTCAAGGGTGAATAATAAGTGATGTCGGTGACATATGAATAACAGAAGTGAAGAAGAACAAGCAACTGTGGCACTTGAGCATCAACGGTGAAAAACCTGTCATAAGGAAGACAAATGTGAAAGATCTGTAAAGAATGTCTCACAAAGGTGAAAGATGGGAATCAAAGTTGACAAAAAGTCAACAACGATGAAGATCAATCAAGTTGACAAGGAATCAAAGATTGGCATGCAAACAAAAGTCCAAGAAGGTGTCAAACAGAAGAAGTCAAAGCCAAGAGTTCTTCAGAAGGTTTGCCAGATGAAGAAGACAAGGGTGAAAAATTAGGGACTAACGGTGACAAATGAGCATATAAGGGTGACAAATAAGTCACTAAGGGTGACAAATAGCTTTGCGCGACAGTCAAAGCTGACCAAGGCAAAGAGCTTTCAAGTAAAAGAAGAAACACTTTTAGCTAAGGACTAAGGGTGACAAATAGCCAATATGTCCAAAAAATGGGTGCTTAAGGGTGAAAAAAACTCTGCCAAGGGTGACAAATAGGTAGGCGCGTGGAAGACTTAAAGAAGTCACGTGCCTTCGTCTCTCAATCATTGGCACATGATCCCAAGCACCTGACAGGTTCCGTACTGAGCTGAAATGTCTGAATATTCCCTCCAAAAGTTTTGGACAAATGAATTTTCAAATTAAAGTAAATGCCAGCTCGAAGATTCAAATGCTCTACTCTATATATAGTGTGTGTTCACTCTGTTCGAAGAAACATAGGGGTAGGAGAGCTTAAACTAGTATCTGCTGTGAAGAAAGAGTGTTGCAATAGACAGAGCTATGAAGAAAGAGCTGTGAAGAAAGCGAGCGGGAAAATTCAAAGAAGAGTGTTGCAATAGACAGAGCTGTGAAGAAAGAGAGCAGTGTAGTTTGAAGAGATTTTGAGAGAGAAGATTTAGAGAAGAAGAAATAGAGAAAGAGAGAGCTTGAGAGAGAGTTCACTTCGAAAGGCAAGCTCGTGAGAGAGACCATAGAGTGCAGGCAGAAGTTCAAATTGAAGATCTATTGCTTCATCAGTTCATGGATTAAATCCAGATGTACCTTGCTCCTGTGGAGCTAAATTCTATTTTTCTTTTCATTTGTGTTTTTTGTTTGTTTACTTTTCTGTTTTAACATTGTATTTATCTAGTGGTGGATTGTTGCATTCATCAGAGGTGTGATCGATTTTAACTGGTCACGGTCTCGTTAGTATACCAGGGTGCGAGGTGGGTTCCTCGTGTGCTGCCTTAGTGCAGTGTTACTGATTCTACTGGGCTAGAATCAGGGATGTGTGCATCAAGTGGGTGAGCATGGGTCCCTCTGTGTTTTCAGAGGAAGGGAGGATTGGTTCTTCCTGTCACTACCAGTGGTAGTGGGTCTGGTCTTGCGGGTTGTAAGATCAGGGAGAAGGGATTTGTTTCCCTTAGTTCAAGCTGTTAGCCAACGTCTGTTGCAGACTGAGTCTGCGGTCTTGCTTTTGCAAGGGAAGCTTCACTCAGTTTGAGTGAGGGGTGGACGTAGGTCTATGGGTTATAAACCGAACCACCTTAAAAGTCCTGGTCTACCGTGGTTTGATTTGTGCGCATACTCCTTATCCTCTAACCCATTCGCGGGGTTGATGTATGAGTTGGTTCTGCTTTGTGATCTCATTGAGTACTAAGTGTTCGAGATCAGTCTTGTGTGGGTTGATACACATTCCGTGTGAATTGCTAGATTCTTTAATGTGCGTTACTTGGATTGTTAATCCGTTCAGCTCAATACTTAGTTACAGCTAGATCAACAAATAGTCCTCATCTTATAACATACTCCTGCTCGAGCTTTGCTGTGAGAAGTCTTTACGTACTTGGATCTAGATTTTATCTATCTGCTAGTTAATTAGTTTGAATTATTAGCTTCTGTTGCATTTGAATTGGGTGTGATTTTTAATTAAGCATAATTTTTGTAGAGGGATCTATTCACCCCCCCTCTAGTTACCACTTTGCACCTAACAAAACCACGGGTTAGACACAATCTGGAAGAAAGCAGTCATGTCTGGACCATTTCTTGAAGGTAGCGGTCGGGTCAAGACTGTAATCGAGTGGGGTCGACGTAGAAAGAAGGAACAGGTCGACGCCATGACCAATCTGGTAGAAGACGGTCTCCCTATGACCGCTACTTGGAATTAGCAGTCGCCTAAGGGCCGCTATCTATCCAGGTTTACAGAAAAACATAGAAATTCAAGTGATTTCTAGACCATTTGGGCTTTAGGGTACAACTAGCTCAGCGTCCTAGTGGGAATCCTAAGCTCGCGGAGACTTACAGAGGTCTTGAAACATAATCACCTAGTCCTGTGGAAGGAATATCTAACGGTGAGGATCACAAGTCTAAGAGGTGTTCCTATCATATGTAACTGTAACTAATAGCAACGTACTGGAATACGCACTATATGTGACTTATAAAACAAAAATAAGGTGAGAAAGGAATGTGCCAAAACATAGATCAAGTGCAATCAAATTATGGAAATTACTTTAAGTACAAAACTATAGTGTTTTGGCATGAAATTAACATAAGATTTAAAATAGTTTCTAAAACGTGAAGGTCAGGAAATGTACCATGATTGATGCACAATATAACAAATATCATGAATATAAGGAGATAACTAGGAATAGGACCTAATTACTTAGGCTTATCATATATTTATAAGGGATGATCTGTAATCTTTTTGGGGTTAACAAAAAGCAGAAAAATAGAAAGCATAAAGCGATCTAGTAAGAACCGCTTCTTGAAGTAGCGGTCTTCCTGGAACCGCTTATGTTGAGTCTCTCCAAACGATTTTGATGATAACAAAACTCTGGCATTACAAATAGGTTGATAACTTGCTTAAACCCCTCTCAAGCCATCTTCCATCAAAGTAAATGCATAATTCTATCGTGCCTCAAGGATGCCCGGAATCAGTCAATCCAACTCATATTGTTTTGAACAAAATGTGGTCTCAAAGTAATTTGCCTTCAGGCTATGATTCATTGGCTAACACTGTCAAATTGCAGGTTTTCCAGACTAGCGATCGACCGCTGGCCAGGGACCGGTTGACTGATTTTCCCAGCATTGAAAGGTTCAATTTCTGTAAAATTCCGGTCGACCGCCCACCTACACCCGGTCGACCGCTAGCTTCGAAGCCCCCATTGTTTACTTTGTGTTTCTTCAACATGGGAATCCCTTCTCCTTGGATATTTTAATCCCAAAGCCACCAGACATGTCATGATTTGTGGATCTAGTTCCTGGCTTGTCTCTTGACCATCCTAGTTGTATAAAAACATCTCATTGGGGTCAAAAACCCTAATGACTCAAGGAGATCCAAGAGAGGCCATCTAAGGAAGAAAGAGTGCTACAGAAGAGCTCCGTAAACAGTGTTTCATCCAAGGGTTCTTCATCCAAAATCAAGGTTTTCAAGATCAAGCTGAGGCCATTCAAGTGAAGATCAAGCTAAGGAGCAAGCTTCATCCAAAATAATCTTCATCCACTAAGGGGGAGCATAAATCAGGATTTTTCTTTCGTGTTTCTTTTCTCCAATCTTTTGAGCTTCAAGTGTTGTCTCTTGTAATCTTTAAACACTCTAGTGTGTGTGGATCTTCCTAGATCCGTGTGTGTGTGCTTGATTTCTGTCAGAATCATGTGTGTTTAGGTGTATTTACACCTTCGTGGGAGTTTTTATCTCCCTACATGTGTGTGTGTGTTTAGATCTTGTAATCCCTTACAATATAGTGTGTGAATCCTCACAGTCTGTGAGGGGTGGACATAGGTTGTCGTTGTTGCATCTGAACCACCTAAAAATCATTGTCTCTTGTGTGGTTTGTTCCTTATCTTCTACCTTCAATTCTGTTCTAGCATGTTAGCATATCGCATCTGCTGATTTCATCGTTTAGATCTAGATTAATTGACCATTTTCTAGTAGATCTTTGGTATATCAAAAGCTGGGTTCGAACTGACAAGGTTAGTCTTGTCGGGAAGATAACATCTTGCGTGAGAGAATCTTCAGATTCGCAAACTCCGCCTAGTACCAAGAGCTATTGTAGTGGTGATTTTGATAAGATCTATTTTGCTCTGCATCAGATCTAAATTGATAATTGCTACTTCATCATACTTGTTTTAAATTGGCTAAATTTTTTTTAAAATTTGTAATCACCCAATTCACCCCCCTCTTGGGTGTCATTGATCGCGGGACTTCAATTGGTATCAGAGCTAAGGCTCTATTTCTTTCAGATCTAACGATCTAGAGTCAAATCTAGATCAATGGCCAACAAGGGGATGATGCATGAGGGTCATTCCATTCACCGTCCTCCATACTTCGATGGCTCAAATTACTCCTATTAGAAAAATAGAATGCACGTCTTTCTGAGAGCCCAAGAGTATGAGATCTGGAGGGTTGTGGACAAGGTCCGTATAAACTCTCGGATGATGAAGAAAAATGGACACTCGAGGAAATTAGGAAATGTACTGTAAATTTTAATGCTATGAATATTATGCAATGTGCTATACATCCTAATGAGTTTTCTCGTGTATCCATGTGCAGTTCAGCGAAGGAGATGTGGGACAAGTTGCGGCTCATATATGAGGGAACCTCAGAGGTCAAGGAGACCAAGGCCAATCTACTTGTCAGAGACTATGAGCTATTCAAAATGAAATCTGAAGAAACCATCTCAGAGATGTTCGTGAGGTTAACTGAGATCACAAATGGTCTTAAAAGTCTTGGGAAGGAGTACACAAACTCTGATCTTGTGAGGAAGGTTTTGATATCACTTCCACCAGTATGGCACACTAAGGCCACTATTATTGAAGGCTTAAAAAATTTATCCACTCTCTTTCTCTGGATGAGCTCATAGGGTCACTCATGACCTATGAGATAAACATGAGGAGAATAGCCGAGGAAGAAATGAAGAAGAAGAAAGTGGTGGGATTGAAAGCTCACCAATCTGATGATGACTTCCAAGAAGAAGAATTCAGCGAGGGAAGTAATGAAGAAGAAGACTTGGCCATGATAACTCGCCAAGTAAAGAGATTTTTGAGAAAGAAGAGAAATTTCCAAGGCAATTTCAGAAAGGGGCAAAGGAAGTCCGTTCAAACTAAGGGCGAGCCGAGCAAGCCTAATAATATCATTTGTTATGAATGCAAGAAGCCCGGGCACATGAGAGGAGAGTGTCCAGATCTAAACAGGAAATTCAAGAAGGACAAGCTCAAGAAACCCCAAGCAATGGTCGGCACATGGAGCGATGAAGAGGACGAATCGTCCGACGAGGATATCTAAGAGCTAGTGGAGAGCTTGTGTCTCATGGCACATGAAGATGATTCAACGGAGGTAAATTCTGACCCTAACTTTATTTCAAATGAACAATGGGAGTCAGAATATAAAAAATTATATACAAAATACAGAAAAATCAGATCTAAAAATAAAACTCTCAAAAAGAAGATTGATGATTTAACACATGAGGATATTTATGTGAAGTTTGAGAAACTACAACAGGAATGGTTCGAGTTAACTGAAGAAAAAGAAAGTTTGTTACAAACAATCTTAGCCAGTGAGAAAAATCAAGAAGAATTGATGTGCAAATTATCTGAAATTGAAAAAGGTTTTGAAAAATTGAAAAATGAAGAAGAGGTTTTGAAACTCACAAATTCAGAACTTGAAAAGAAAAACGTGAGGTCGGTTGAAGAAGTGGCTGAACTTCAGTCCACTCTATCTAAGTTTGTCAAAGGCAAACAAAACTTAGACAATTTATTGGGAGTCAAGGTTAACTTTCAAAAGGAAGGATTGGGATACATTTCCCAAAACAAAAAATCTTTTGAACATAAGATCACTACATCCTATGTTCATGAAAAAGATAACAACTATGCTTCATGTTCTCACTCCAAGCCAAAACATGTTCAACCTAAACCACGTCAATTCCAAAGAAGATTTTCAAATGTCAATTGCTTTCATTACGGTAGATTTGGACATGTTATTGTCAATTATTTGTTCAAACAAAATAATCAAAGAAATCATGTCATTTGGACCAGAAAAAGATATGCACAGAACTGGACTAACTCCTACGAACCCAAATTAGTTTGGGTACCAAGAATAATTAGATGAGAATGTTGTTTCTTGCAGATATGCCTTGAAGCCAGGGGGAGCAAATAATACCTGGACAGCGACTGTTCAAGGCATATGACAGGGGACAAGAAGGTGTTCTCAACACTGCAAGACAAGGATGGAGGTTCAGTTGCTTTTGGAGGTAAAGACAAAGGTAAAATCATTGGAATCAGTAATATAGGTAAGAATTCTGAAACTCTTATCGAGAATGTGCTTTTGGTAAAAGGCTTAAATCGTAATCTTTTGAGTATAAGTCAGCTATGCGACAAAGGATTCAAGATTGTTTTTGATGAAATTCATTGCATTGTCATGAATAAGAATACAAATGAGATCAAATTCATTGGAAAAAGAAATAACAATGTCTATACTGTTGATATTGATGATGTCTCATGTGATGATGTGTGCTTGATTGCAAACAATCATGAAAATGCACGGCTATGGCACCGAAGATTAGGTCATGCTAGTTTTGGAATACTTTCCAAATTATCTAGACATGACTTGGTGAACGGATTGCCTAAATTAAAATTTGAAAGTAACCAAATCTGTGAGGCTTGCACAAAAGGCAAGCAAACACGTGTCTCTTTCAAAAATAAAAATATTGTCTCTACCTCCCGGCCTCTAGAATTGTTGCACCTTGATCTATTTGGCTCTACTAGGGTATCTAGTCTAGGAGGTAAATCTTTTAGATTTGTTATTGTTTATGATTATTCCAGATTTACATGGGTGTTATTTCTAGCCAATAAAAGTGATGTCTTGATGGAGTTTCAAGTGTTTTACAGGAAAATCTAAAATGATAGAGGCTATCTTATCATTACCATCCAGAGTGATCATGGTGGTGAGTTTGAGAATCATGACTTCAGCAATTTTTGTGAAGAGCACGGATATATGCATAACTTCTCATCACCCAGAATGCCTCAGCAAAATGGTGTAGTGGAGAGGAAGAACAGAACACTAATACACATGGCAAGGACCATGTTATGTGAAAATTCCTTACGAAAATATTTTTGGGCCGAGGCGGTAAGTACAGCATGCTACATCATCAACAGGGTAGTGGTAAGGCCCATTCTAAAGAAAATCCTGTATGAGCTTTACAAGGGTAAGAAACTAAATATTTCCCATCTTAAACCCTTTGGATGCCCATGCTTCATCCTGAACAATGGTAAGTCTAACCTAGGTAAATTTGATGAGAAAAGTGACAAAGGAATTTTCCTAGGTTATGCATTTAATTCTAGAGCTTACAGATTATTTAATAAGAGGACGTTGGTTGTTGAAGAAAGTCCTCATGTGATCTTTGACGAATCTGAATTAAAATTGACTAGTCAACTTGATCCAATTGTGGATACAGATGAAAATTCCAAATGTCCAAATAATGCTAAGACCAAGGACGAACCAACTGAAGGGATCTCTAGCAAAAGTGAAAAGGATGAATATCCTTCAATTGAAACATTTCAAGAACAACTAGTGCAGCATCCTGACTTGCCCAGTTCCTCTACGTTCTTGAAGGATCATCCAGCTGAAAACATAATCGGTAATCCTCAAGATGGAGTAAGAACTAGATCATCACTAAGGCAAGTAGAAGAAGAGGATTTAATGGCCTTAATCTCACAAGAAGAGCCTAAGGATGTACTGGAAGCTCTACAAAATGAATCCTGGATCCAGGCTATGTATGAAGAGCTGTACAAGTTCGAAAGAAACAAGGTGTGGACTCTTGTGCCACGTCCTAAGAATCAACCCGTAATAGGAACTCGCTGGGTTTTCAGAAACAAATTGAATGATACGGGATTGGTTGTTAGGAACAAGACCCGATTTGTAGCCAAAGGGTATATCCAGGAAATGGGTATTGATTTTGACGAGTCATTTGCCCCGGTGGCTAGATTAGAAGTAGTCCCGATTCTTTTATCCTATGCTTGCTCAATGAACTTCAAACTATTTCAAATGGATGTGAAATCTACTTTTCTTAACGGTTACATCAAATAGGATGTTTTTGTAGAGTAACCTCCATGTTTTGAAGATCTAAAACATCCAAAGCATGTGTACAAGTTGCAGAAGGCCTTGTACAGGTTAAAGCAAGCACCAAGGGCATGGTATGAAAGGCTTACTTCATTTCTCATGGAAAATAGTTTCAAAAGAGGTAAAGTTGACCAAACACTCTTCACGAGGAAATCATGTAAAGACATATTAGTAGTTCAAGTATATGTGGATGACATTATTTTTGGAGCTTCTAATAATACCTTATGTGATCAATTTGTAGAAATTATGTAAGGAGAATTTGAGATGAGCTTAATGGGTGAACTAAACTTCTTTCTTGGATTGCAGGTGAAGCAAACGTCTGAAGGCATCTTCATAAATCAAGCTAAGTACACACTGGAGCTGTTAAAGAAACTTGGTATGGCTAAAACAAAACCCTGTCAACTCCGATGGCCACAACCACGAAGTTAGACAAAGATGAAAATGGTAAAACAGTAGATCCTACACTGTTTCGAGGTATGATCGGATCATTATTGCATCTCACAGCATGTCACCCTGACATTCAATTCAGTGTATGTTTATGTGCTCATTTTCAGTCATGTCCTAAAGAGTCTCATCTGTTGGCTGTAAAATGAATTTTTTGATATTTAATTGGCACACTAGACTTTGGCTTGTGGTTTCCGATCGGCAGCTCATTTGATTTGATTGCATATATCGATGCGGATTATGCTGGATGCATTGTTGATCGTAAAAGTACTAGTGGGTACTATCAGTTTCTTGGTAGATGCCTAGTTTTATGGGCCTCCAAGAAACAACATTTAGTAGCTCTCTCAACGGCCGAGGCTGAATATGTAGCCGCTGGAAGTTGCGGAGCCCAAGTACTTTGGATCAAAAATCAATTACTTGATTTAGATGTTGAAATGAAATGTGTTCCAATCTTGTGTGATAATACCAGTGCAATCAATTTATCAAAAAATCTTGTTCAACATTCTAGGACAAAACACATTGACATTTGACATCATTTTCTAAGAGATCATGTAGGAAAATGGGTCTTTGAACTGAATTTCATTGACACACACAATCAGCTAGCTGATATTTTCACAAAACCTCTAAACCAGGATCAATTCAGTAAGATAAAAAGAGAACTTGGCATGCGCAAGGGTGAGAGCATACATACATAGGTCTGCACTTAGGGTAAGGGTTGCACTTATAGAAATTCATATGCATAAAGGGTATATTAACATGCATATTATCTGCACTTATTTTTGATACCTTGTGTGTATTTACATCCTTGCATGTTTGAGTGTATTTATACATACAACCCTCCTTGAAAATCCTTCTAAAGATGAATATTCCTTGATTAAATAAATATGGACCCGTATGACTTCTAGACCTAAGGCACTTTTTGAGGGGGAGTTAGAGAACTTTCCTCAAAACCCCATCTCTTCTCTCTCTCTCTACTTCATGATGATTGGTTCTATTTAGAAGGTCGGCTAATGATGCTGATATCAAACAAAAAAACAAGGGGAAAGAAAAAGAAACACAAAATAAAAAAATGATGAAAAATGAGCTTTTAAGGCTAAGTCGACCATTTCGATCGACTGCCAGCCCCGGTCCGGTCGACCGAACTCGACGAACCGGCCGAACCATCAACTGAACCATCTTATAAGGAGTCTTAACACCCCATTCTCTCATTCTATCACCTCCACCTTCCCTCCCACACATTTTCCTAACCCTAAAACACCAAAACCCCATTTCTCAAGCCCAAAAACCTCCTTCCTCCTTCACCCGCACTAGATTCGGTCGGTTCGTCATAATTTCGGGACGATCTCTCTACGGCCGTTCGTGTGTTCGTGAAGCCCTACCCAGGGTTCTAGATTTTGGAGAAGATCATTCTAAGCCCTAGGAGTGTTTTTTGGTCCATCTTCATCCCCACGGTTGAGATTGATCTTCAAGGGTTTCTACACCGAGTCTTCTAGTTCAGGATGCCGCCTAGACGGAGTTCTCGGTGTTCTGCCCAAGGGAGCCCAGTGGTCAAAGACGTGAGGCCCCGGCTCATCCACCATAGCAGGCACCTGCACCTCGTCGTGCACCTCGGTTGCCTCCATGGCCCATTATCGACCCTTGTTTGGTCGACTTCAATGAGGTGAATGAGATTTTGCCCGATCTATGTGCTGTCTTTGAGATTCAACCCGGTTGGATTGATAATGTCACTAGATATACCCGATATTACCCCAATCTAGTACAGCAGTTCTATGAAAATTTGGTCGAATGAAATGAGGAATTATATACAATTGTTCAAGGTGTTGAGCTTCATATTACTCCAGATTTGTTTGAGCGTGCCTTAGGAGTTTCGGCTAGAGGAGCCGACATGGTTTTTGGTCATGGTGCTGTTGAGGAAACTTTTCTTGCTATGACTAGTTGTAATTACGATCATGATGTCAGTGACTTAATCATATAGAATGCAAATCATTTTCCACCATTGCAGCATATATTGCACCATATGTTTACCTCCCTCATTTATCTAAAGAGTGGCAGTAGAAATGAAGTAACAAAAGTTCACAGGTTTCTATTTTACAATATTATGAACGGGATTCAAGTCAACATGGGTCACCTCATGATGACCCTGATTGGAACCTGCCGAACAAATTTGCGGAGATCCTTGTCCTATGCTTCACAGTTGACCGGCATATTCATCTATATTGGGATCAATTTGGCAAATGAGCAGTTCATTTATGTTCGACAAGATGATATATATAATGAGCATAAGATTTTCACAGCTTTTGGATATTATTATGGTCCTGATGGTGAGTTACGCCGGGATGTGCCCGTTTATGGGGAAGATGCAGTCAATGAAGGAGAATAAGAACAGGATCAGCAGAAGGATCTAGGGGAACTACCCCCTCCAATCCAGGCGGAGGATCAGCCTCCTCCACCTTCACCTCATCATATGGATCCAGAGATGCCTCCCCCACCACAGTTCTTTCATGGGGAGTCTTCTACTCAGGGGGCTAGACAGCGGTCTTGGGTAGACTATGAGACTTTTGACAGGCGTATTACTGGGTTTGAGACTCAGGTGGATAACTTTGGGGATCCTCTCTCTACTTTTGGAGATCACGTTGACACAATGGGGAATGTGATTGACACCATGTCAACTTGCATAGATTCCTTCTCCACTATTTTGGACACTCTCTCCACTCAGATGACCACACTCTCCACCCATATGACTACCCTCACAGATAGTGTTGCTGATTCTAGCCAGGCTTTCCACATCATAAACTTACTTGGAATGCAGCGCTGTGATGTGGCCCGCGACATCTCCATTGGCCATATTCAGGATCGTCTTCAGCTTCAAGACCATTCTCTTGAGGACATCTGCCACCGCCTTGGATATCAGCCTCCTCCTCCAGCGGATCAGCCTCCTGCAGATGACCCATGAGGATTATCTTTTGCTTCCTACCTCTAGTCTGTTGTACTTGGGTCATATGTCTTTTGGGTCTACTATTCATCTATCCTATCCCCTCCTTTGATGATACCAAAGGGGGAGAAATAGTTATGGTAGTTATGCAGGTCTTATATATAGTTTATGCATGCATGTTCTTGTGTTTTGCTTGTGTTTTGCATGGATGATCATTTGTGAAGATTTCTTTTTGAGTCATTGCATCTTGTGAGTCTGTCTTGCATTTGTCTTTGTCATGATGTCTAGAAGTCTTGCATTCTCTCAAGCATCAATGTACCTTGTAATGGAATGATGAAATGAATGCAATTGGTATTTGATATCAAATGGTTGGCTCTTGTCTTTCATTTCCCATCTATCTTGGCAAATCAAATATTGGATGGCTTGTGTATATTGAATGGTTTGCGTTGTTTATGCCTCAAGAAATGAATCATTGCTTTAATCGCCTTGTGGTGCTTAGTTCCAAATCTATTTAAAGGCATGCCAATGCATTCGTACTCTAGAGTTTTGTCATCATCAAAAAAGGGGAGATTGTTGAATCTCTCCAGACGATTTTGATGATAACAAAATCTCGGCATTACAAATAGGTTGATAACTTGCTTAAACCCTTCTCAAGCCATCTTCCATCAAAGCAAATGCGTAATTCTATTGTGCCTCAAGAATGCCCAGAATAAGTCAATCCAACAATATTGTTTTGAACAAAATGTGGTGTCAAAGTAATTTACCTTCAGGCTATGATTCAATGGCTAACACTGTCAAATTGCAGGTTTTCCAGACTAGCGGTCGACCGCTGGCCAGGGACCGGTCGATCGGTTTTCCCAGCGTTGAAAGGTTCAATTTCTATAAAATTCCGGTCGACCGCCCACCTACACCCGGTCGACTGCCAGTTTCGAAGCCCCCATTGTTGACTTTGTGTTTCTTCAATGTGGGAAGCCCTTCTTATTAGAATATATGGGTGCAAGATACGGATTTAGAAGGGGGGGATGAATGAATCCCTCTTTAAAATTATTGCGGAGTTAAAATTTTGCCTATACTTAATGAAGTCTAATGAGACAACTAAGCTGACTTACTCAAAAAAAAGACAATGATGAGAATAGATTGCCCATGGAAAGGGTCAATCTCAATCGCTAAACGCTCAAACACTCTTGCCATGAGAAACACTAGAAGCAAATGCTTCTACTAAACATTCAGTCAAACACTAATCAGCTATGACGAATTCAAGCAGAAATCACACAGGAAAACTTCTGATATGGGACGCCCAAGCAACCTTAGAATTGGTGATAGAAGATATGGAAGTATGCGCACAGATCAAACCATGATGGATAAGATATTTTTAGGTGGTTCGGCCAGACCCACAGTCTACCTACGTCCACCCCGCACTCAAACCGAGTGAGGATTCCCTTGCTTCAAGCAAGAACAAGCAGACTCAGTCTGTAAACAATCGCTGCCAAATAGCTTGCCCGAAGGGGAACAAATCCCTCACACCGATCCTGCAACCCACAGGATCTGAACCCTGACCTTGCAGCCCACAAGATCAGAACCGGAAGACCAATCCTCCCTTCCTCCAAACCGGAGGGAACCCACGAGCAACTTCCCGTTACTCACAATCGGAGACTATGTCTCCCTTCTCCTAAATCCATAGGAGGGACCCGTGAGTGACCCTCAGTCACCCATAACCAGAGACTCACGTCTCTCTTCATCTGAATCCATAGAGGGCAAACTGGAGATACACTCTCCCTTCTCCTGAAAACCCAGGAGGGACCCCGAACTCCAAACAGAGTATCGGAAGAACACACAAAGGAATGGAAGATAATAACAAAAAATCTAAAATAAAAAAATAAAAACAACTGTAGCTCCAAGGAGCATGAAGACTCTGGATTTGATCCACGAGTCACTACATGAATAGATCTTTAATGAAGGCTCTGGCTACTCACTCCTTCTTCTCAAAACTTTCTTTTCTGAACTCTCTCTTTCCTTCTCTTCTCTTCTGCTCGCACACAGGCTCAATCTCTGGTACTTCTTCTTCTGCTGGCTCACTCTATCAGATAGCTACTCTCACCTTCTCCTTTTCTCTCCTATTCTCTTCTTCTTGAATTGGATGATCTGCCCCCTCTTTATATGCTCCAGGAGATGGATGCGTGACTACCACGTTTCCCGCCCAATTGGCCAAGCAGATCTGATCCAGACCTTTCCACGTGTCATCATCACTGGGCTTTTACTTTCCACGTGGCAGGATCACTGGCTCGCTCATTATCTTGGATCGCGTGTCAGCTTCCTGTATTTAACATGTGCTTCACTTAAGTCTCTCGAGCAGGCGTTCGATCCTAGTTGCCTGGGCCTTTTCTCAGTTAAGTCCTTGTCAGTAAAGTGAGAGGAATTTCATCAAACACCTTTCAGTCATGAAGTAAATCCAGCTAGCACAGACCTTACATGCGAAGCAAGACTAACTAGCATCGACATAGTGCACATGACAATGCAAGGTAACATAGACCTCATGCAAGACTAGCACTGACCATGTATGCAAGCATGAGAACATGCACAGACCTGAGAATGCGAGGTTGCAAACGTGCACCGACCTTGGTGAATTGTCCACGAACCTTTAACACACTTATGCACATACAATGAGTGAAGGAGGAAGACATGCACAGACCTCATGCGCTATGCAACATAATGTGCACAGACTTTGATTATGTGCAGAACAAAATATGCACAGACCTTGTGTGTGCAAGGCAAAATTTGCACAGACCTCATTCAGGCACAATACACATTGCACAGACCTTATGCTTAGTTAATGATACAAACATGCACCGATGTTATATGTTCAATGCACAACCTGCACCGACCCTATATGCTCACACGAAAACTTGCACCGACTCAACATCTTCACCAATTATGTGCCTAAGGTGAAACTTGCACCGACTCAACATTTGCACCGACCTTGAAAGCATAAAACAAACCTGCACCGACCTCTGTCATGCAAGATGCAAAATATGCACCGACTATATGAACAAGGAAAACTTGCACCGACCTTATGTGGCATTATGTAAACGTGCACGGACTTTCATACACATACTGAAGAAGAATGCACCGACCTTATCATACTAGCACGGACCTTCATGTGCTTGCGAGCAAACATGCGCCAACCTTCATATATGCATATATCAGAATGTGCACCGGCCTTGTATCATACATGGAACAACATGCACTGACCTTATGAGTACAATGCCAAACCTGCACTGACCTTCTATGTGCGCAGGAGAAAGATGCACCGACCGTGTATATGAAAATTGGCTCTAGGGGTTTGTGATGATTGGTTTTAATGTGAGCTAATCACTGTGAGTCACCATGGTTTTATTCAGTCATTCTTATATTCAGTCTGTCATTCAAATGTTCATTCAGTCTCTCATATGTTCAGTCAGTTTATCTGCTTACACTGTGAGTCATTGCATTTGAAGTTCAGACTGAATATCTGCTGCATAAAGCATTGATATGCATTAATAGAATCTGCACATTTGCATCAGGCAGCAAGTGTGTACAACGCCCTGTGTAGGCACGACAAGTCCATACACTGGTTGCACATTGCACAGCTGCAGGCACTTCTAAGTCTACACATCGTGTAGCTTGCTGGCATAGTCTGTACACTCATCTGTTTGCATGTGTCACCAAGTCCACACATTGCATCATGTGTTTCTTCATTTGATTGAGTCTATACATTGTCCTAGGCTAAGTGTGTACAGCGTCTCATTCATGCTTTGATTAATGAAGTCTGTACATCAGTCTTCACTTTCTAAGTCTGTACAGCCGTTGGGTTTGGACTCAGAGTCTGTACACTCGATTTGCCTTTGAATTGGTTAAGTGTGTACATTGAGCGTCTCACTTAGCGTCTAAGGCAAAGTCTACACGTTGCTACAGTAACGAAAGTCTATACATCCGATTGTGCAATCTCTTAGCCATCGTCTCACATTCTTCAAGTCTAGACATTGCACTATTACATCCATCGTCTTGGCCAGCGTCTCATGCAAAGTCCATACATTGCATTCAAAGTCTATACAGTCTGTTGCAGTGTTACACTATATGCTTCACTCTAAGTCTACACACTCATGAGTGTCTCATCAAGTCCATACACTGGCCTTGAGCTGAGCAAGTCCATACATTGGCTGTTGTCCCTCAGAGTCTGTACATCGTAGTGAGTTGAAGGTTGACTAAGTCTGTACAGCCGTGGCTTCTTATGAGAAGTCCATACATTGAGTAAAGTCTGTACAGAGTTTGCATTGCATCTCATGAAGTCTACACATTAGTAAAGCTAGTGCATGCATTGTTCATCACCTGCCTTGTTCACTGCGTCGACGCTGACACTGGATGCGTTGACGCATTGGCCAGTTGCCAAGGGCGTGAGCATCTCGTTTGAGGAGCTGAGGCTACGCTGCACGATGGAAGCGTTGACGCCTTGTGCTGATGTTCAAAGGTCTGTTGATCAACATCAAGTCTGTACAGCATGAAGTCTGTACATTAGTTTTGTTTTGAACAGAACGCCTAAGTCTATGCATTGCTGAATGTTATTCAAGTCTGAACAGCGGATGTCTTCATGTGTGAAGTCTATACAATGCATGCTCACATAACTAACTCTATACACTCGATTGTTAGATCTTCAACTATATACTTTGGTTGAGTCTATACACTGAGATCTCATGAAGAGTTGCAAGTCTATACACTCGTTGTTAGAGGCCTAGACTGCTAAGTCTATACACTCCCTCACTCTATACACACTTGCTATATTGATCTCTGAAGTCTATACAATGCTTCACGTTAACACTAAGTCTATACACTTCATTATTGTTGCTGAAGGGAACAGGGTCGACGCCTGAAGCTTAAAGCGTCCACGCATCAGTAGACGAAGCTTTCACGATGTCTTCTATTGCGTTAACGCTACAAGCAAGCAGCGTCGACGCAGCAATTAAAGAAGCAGAAACTCTTACAAGCGACGAAGCTTTCACGATATCTTCCACTGCGTCAACGCCATCAACAAGCAACGTCGACGCAGAGGCTTAAGAGACGCCAGTATACAAATGTACATGTCTTCAATGCGTCAACGCAACATGCTGATAACGTCGACGCAGCACGCCCATCTGTTGAAGACTTGATTACTGGACTATCGATACTGTTGCGTCAACGCAGCAGGCTGATGGAGTCGATGCAGCGGTTAAAAAGGTTGAAGACCTCTGATGGCTGCGTCAACTCTTTGGAGCAAGTGAGTTGACGCCATCTAACTCTAGTTGCTGAGCGTACTGGTGCTGGGCACATGATCCGAGGATAAGGAGAGTGCCCAGATGAGGACACGTGTTCTGACAGCCTACTGGATGCTACCACGTGGTCCGAATTCTTAGGGCGGGAACTGTGGAAGCCACACGCGCGTATCAGAGCGGTGTCTGCATACAAGGTCCAGCGACCTGCAGATCCGATCTTGCAGTCTTCGGTGCTAATTTGTTTTAGTGCATCAATATTCCTGTTGCATTGAATCTATCGGCTATCTGTTTCAATGGCTTGTCCACCCGTCTTTAGTGGTTCTGATTTAAACCAGTGGCACAGTGCTTTACGTAGTTATGTTAAATCTGTGAATCCAGACCTGTGGAAAGTAATTTCACATGGTCCTCATGAATTACCAAAGAAAAGGTCCAAATGGACTGACAGTCACGAATCAATGTATGAGGAGAATCAGACAGCTATAAATCTGATGAAAGTAGCTACTGACAAAGCCTTCCACTCATGTTTCCTTGATTGCGGATCTACAAGGGATATGTTGGAGATGATGAAGAGAGCCGGGAAAGGAAATCAAACAAGCTGCATGATGGCCAACAGAAGTAATCAAGGTGGCAGCGATCAAGGCAGCAATCAAAGTGAAGACGATAATGATGAGGAGGTAAACCCTTTTGAGAACTATACCTTGGATGATTGGGAGAATTCATATGCTGAATTATTAGAGTCTCATGAACAGTTAATCTGGTGGGAATTATCTTATTTCTGGAAATTGTCATGGATTGTCATCTTCTTTAGATGTTTCTTCCTCCGAATCCTTGCAGACAAATGGCAATGATGGTTTAACGGCAGACAAAAATTGTAATGATCCTTTGAAGAAATTATCTGTCACACTATCTTGTATTGAGGAAGGCTCAGAGACTAATGAGCTACCTTCAATCCATAACTCTTCTGAAGTTCTATATGAAAAGTGCTCAGAGATCAGGCAGACTAATCTTGAAGAGGGCCAAAGTATTAGTAAGGCTTCCAACTCAGATATTATAACAAACATTTCTGCTGCTGAGAATGCTAAAATGTTATGTCAATTTAGTAAAAATTCAAGGAACTTTTCTTAAGTTTGGAAGCCGGGTATTGCCTCTGTCTCGCCTAGTGTTTTGTTCAGTGATGCCCGATTGACAAGGGCTAAAGCCAAGGTGTTAGCTGCACACTCCTTTTATTCTTTTAATAATGATTAAGTCAGCTTTGATATGGAATGTTAGAGGGATTGGGAATAAGGCTACGGTCAGAAGCCTGGCTCAATATGTCAAAGAATATGATATTAGTGTTGCTGCTATATCAGAACCCAAAATTGAAATAACCAGGGCCCAAAAGGTGGCTTGCAGAATAAAGTTACTATCTGTTGTTGGAAATAATGGAGATTCCTCCAAGATTTGGTTATTCCACAGGCCAGATATTAAATTGGATATTATAGAAATGCATTCACAATATTTGACTGTAGCTTATAAGGAAAATAATGATGTTGCAATGTTTCTTACAGTGGTATATGCCTCTTGCAATATGAGATACCGCAGAGAGCTTTTTGATTCTCTTATGGTTTTCAGCCACAATGTGAATGTCCCTTGGATCATAGGAGGGGATTTTAATTGTATTGTAACCCCTGAGGAGAAAATGGGTGGATCCTTCTCCTCAATGGTTTCGATGACAGACTTTCAAGGATTTTTGGCTGCTATGGGGTTGACAGATGCTGGCTACATTGGTACCAAATTCACGTGGGCTAACAATCAGACTGGGTCTTCTTTCATCAAAGCTCGTCTAGATAGAGTGCTGATAAATTCTCACTGGTTGCATTCAAATCAGAATATGGTTGTTAAACATTTAAATAGAGGCCCCTCTGATCATGCCCCTCTGCTTATACAATTAAATATGCCTCCTAGCAGATCTGCTCCTGGGAGATTCTTATATCAACAAATGTGGCAATCACATGAAGGATTCCTTGATTTTGTCAAAGAGCAGTGGAATAAAAACACTTATACTGATATCCATCCTTTTTATACTCTCCAGAGGAAACTTAAAGATTTGAAGCAAGCTTTAAGAATCTGGAATAAGAATGTATTTGGTGATATCAATCAGGCTAAGGCGGATGCAAATGATCAGGTTGAAATAGCCCAGGCTTCCTTTGATGAAAACCCAATTGTGGAAAATAGGATTAACCTACAAAAGGCCAATGCTAATCTACGTCTCATATTAACCAGGGAAGAAATGTTCTGGTATCAAAAATCTAGAATTCAATGGATGTCTTATAGAGATAGAAACACCCAATTTTTTCATCACTACACAAAAGTGAAACGGCAGAGGAATCATGTACACAAACTGAAGATTAATGATACATGGGTGGAGGACCAAGATACTCTGTTAGACGGGGCTGTGGAATATTTCAAGAAGTTGTTAACTACTGAAGAGCATAATATAGAAGAAAATCTGTTCTATATGATTCCTCAGTTAATTACTAAGGAACATAACAGTTTGCTATGTGATGTTCCTGAGGTAGATGAGGTCAAAGAGGCTGTATTTTCTTTACCTGGTAATAGCTCCCCTGGTCCGGATGGATTTAGTGGAGGTTTTTTTACCCACTGCTGGAATATTATTGAAGATGATGTAATCAAAGCTGCTCAAAGCTTTTTTCAAGGGTGGGGGTTACCTAAAGGTGTCACCTCCTCTATCTTATGCCTGATACCAAAGGTAAAAAATCCCTCATCTTTTGCTGAATTCAGGCCGGTGAGTTTATGCAACTTTGTATATAAAATAGTCTCCAAGATCATTAGTGACCGGATTAGAAATATGCTTCCTCTCATTATATCATATGAGCAGAGTGGTTTTGTAAGGGGCAGGCAAATATCTGAGAATTTTCTATTGGCCAAGGAAATGATGATGGACTTAGACAGACCTATCATGGGGCATAATATATTACTCAAACTTGATATGGCCAAAGCATATGACAAAATTGAATGGGACTTTCTCTTCAAGGTCTTAAGAACATTTGGTTTCTCTAACAGATTTATTTCTCTAATAGCACAAATGATATCAAATTGCTGGTTCTCCATATCCTTGAATGGAGATACCCGAGGATACTTTAAATCCTCCAGAGGGATCAGGCAGGGGGACCCTTTGGCCCCTGCCCTTTTCATAATTGCAGAAGAAGTTCTTAGCAGAGGACTGCATTATATGTTTCAGAATGGATACTGTAAGTATTATCATCTATCTCGAGGTGTCCAGCAGATTACTCATATCCTATATGCAAATGATACTATAATTTTTATGAATGGTGGAGTTTCTTCCATTAAACACTTGCTGAGTTTTTTGGGTCAATATGAAAGAGTTTCTGGTCAGAAAATTAATGCACAGAAAAGCTGTTTTATGGCTGCAAAAAAAATGCCTAGAAGCTCTATGGAAAGAATTTGCAGACTGACAGGTTATCAGTGCAAGACTAGTTCTATTACGTACCTGGGAATTCCTTTGTTTAAAGGTAGAATCAAAGTTCCTCATTTCAAATACTTACTAGATAAGATAAATGCCAAGCTTGAAGGATGGCAAAGCAAGATGTTGGCCCAAGCAGGAAGAATGATCCTCATTCGTGCAGTATTAGAATCTATTCCTGTGTATAGTGCTAATGCTGCCTCGATTCCAGGTTCTATAATTAACCACATTGGGAGGATATGCTATAACTTTTTTTGGCAGGGTTATGAAGATTCTCACAGCAAGCACTGGGTGTCATGGAATAAAATGTGCAATCCTATTTCTGAAGGTGGATTAGGTATCCGAAATCAGAATGATATGCAAATCTGTTTCTATGTTAAATTACTTTGGAATGCTGTTCATTGCAATTCACTCTGGGCTAGGTTTGCTAGAAGCAAATATTTGAACAGATGTCATATTTCAGATTGCCATTCCCCTTTTCCTGCTGGAATAAGAACAAGAGACTTTGAGAAGGCAAAAAATATGATGTTGGCCAATTCCAGGATGATAGTTTTCTCTAGTACCTCCACCAATTTTCTGAAAGATAATTGGATTAACAACAAGCCTCTGATTGAATCGTACAGTATACAGCAAATGAATAGGTCCGAAGACTGCTCTGTTCAAGAAGCTCTGTCTAATTTTCAACATGTTATATGGCAATATCTGGGAAACCAACAGATGTGTGGTGAGATACAGAAATATCCTCTACAAGCTGGTGATGATATTCCTGTTTGGTCCCTCACCAATTCAGGGGAATTTAATGTCAAATCTACATATAGATATATCAAATCTCAGCCAACAAGGCAAGATATATCATACAGAAACATATGGAATTCAAATTTTCCCCCTCGGGCGTCCATGTTCTGCTGGAAACTATTAAAGCAAGCAGTCCCTGTAGATGAGAGAGTTCAAAGCTGTGGGGTAAACATTGCTTCTAAATGTGTGTGCTGTATTAATTCGCATAGCACTGAAGATGAGAACCATTTATTTGTGAAAGGTGATATAGCCAAATTCCTATGGTCTAAATTCTCCTCCATAATTACCCCCTCCAGTCTGGAAATCTCAAATATATGTACCAGGTTAAAGCTTATCAGCAATGAGGCTATTATGAATAAGCCGGAAGGTTTGGTATCAATGTTAGTATCCATATTGATAATCTGGGAAATATGGAAACTTAGATGCAAAGCCATATATGAAGGAGTTAGAATATATCCTGAAAAAGTTGCAGAGCAGATTATTAAGGAAGTTAAGATTATCTTGGGCCGAATAAAATTCAAATTACAAGCTAGCATAGCATACCAGGCAGCTTTGCAAGTATATGGCATCCAAGTGAGCTGCCAATCTGTCACATTCATTTTAGTCCGATGGAAGGCCCCTGACAGAGATTATATTTTGAATGTAGATGGGGCTAGCAAAGGGAATCCATGTGCTGTTGGGGGGGGGTGGGTGCTTTAGGAATCAGCATGGCCAACTAAAACTTGGGTTTTCATATTACTATGGTATTGGAACCAATATGGTGGCTGAAGGCCGGGCACTATTAGATGGTCTTAGGCTTGCTCAATATCACAAGATCAACATTTCAGCCATCTGCACTGATTCATTGGCCTTGATTCAGATGATAAGAAATAGAAGCAATCTGTCTTGGTCTTTGGTCCCATGGTGGAACTCTTTACTACAAATGATATCCAGGTTTCACTGCCCCATATACCACTCATACAGAGAAGGAAATTAACTTGCGGATTCATTGGCCAATCATGCTGTGCAGGTTGGGTGCAATGAAGAGTTTACATCAATCCGTGATCTCCCTCTAATAGCTAAAAGCTATGCCATAGCTGATGCAAGAGGCATCTACAATTTCCGGAGAAAGATTGTATAGAATTTTGTATAGGCTTTTCTATATTTTGAGCTTCATTTGTTCATTCAAGAACTTCAGACAATGTAATACTTTGAAAAGTCAATAAAAAAAGCATCTCATGGCGTTTGGTGGAGTGGGAACATTCCCTTCCTTTGGAATGGGGGTGCACTCTCCTTTATGCTCTGTGATGACTTGGATTTAGAGAAAAAAAAACCGTGTATATGCCTTGACAAGAAATATTCACAGACTCTAAACAGTGAAGTGCACGGACTTTATGTGAAGGAGGAGAAACATGCACCTACTTTGAAGACATATAAGCAAAGACCTTGTTAAGCGTAAGCCAAAACTTGCACCGACCTTAAGGCAAGAATGAAGAGAACCATATATAGAAATGTGCACTGACCTGTAAGACTTCAGTCCTTTTCTGACAGATGGCTGACTTACACTTTTTAGGCGATTGACCAGTTGACAGTTATGAACAATGGCATTGACCTTGACCTGCGTTGACTTTTTGAGTGTTCTTTAAAGCTTGTTCGGATATATTTCATACCTCTATTATGTAATGAGATTGTTAGTTCATTCAGTAGGGTTTTATCATCAACGTTAAATATAATATGTCATAATATTTGTCATCATCAAAACTTCAAAACCACATGGACAACAATCTCCCTTTTTTGATGATGGCAATATTATGAGTCATTGCATTAATTCATCATGATGATCATGCAGTATGAACATGGAGTGACTTAGACTATGTCAACAGAGAATATACCAACAGACAAAAATAACCAGTCCATAGTCAAACCTCAAAATATCCAATCAATGTCATCAAAGCCAAACCTCAGAAGAGCAAATCAATGACTCACAAAAATTCTCCCCCTTTGACAACAACAAAAAGAAGGGAACATGAAGGATACTGACAAGTAAACTCCCCCTGAACCGATGCTTGTTTGTATCTTCAGAGCAGATGGAGTCTAATGAAATGAATGAGTAGTGGACCACAGGGACATTCAGATTGGACAATCAAGTCAGATTAATTTCAATGATTGGGCAAACAGAGGACCATGTTGGACAAACAGATGTAACGGTCAATTGAAGTAGGTCACAGATAATCTGATGAAACACATTAAGACAGTGAGATCAAATGAGAGCAATAAGAATTAAGCACATTCAGAAAGTCTCAAGAACAGTGAGAATTAAACACATTCAGCAAGATTTTCAAAGAGTATACCAATTTCATAAATCCAAATATAGGAAATTTTTTCAGAGTCTCCCTTTATAAAGATTTATGAATGAATTTTATTGAACTGCATGGTTTAAAGATGATGTATACATGGTTTGACAATAAAGTACTGTACTCATATCTGAAACCAAGTTTTAATAAAAATGAACCAAAAAACTCATATTAACATCTTGATTAACCTCCCTTCATCTTACTCAATCAATTTCAATGACTTCTTTAGGAATTACACTCATAAGTATTGAGGTTAGACAATCATGAAATCATTTGATTTTATCAAGGGTTATAGCAATTTATCGTTTACATTCTTTTTCATATTTTTCATTTAATCAAGTGGATAACTTTTGCTATTAAATCTTATGAGCAATCTAGTTCAGTACACACCTAGTAGCTAAAGGATATACGTTGTTTAGACGCCAATATCCCCAAGTACTTAGTGTGACTAACAGTCATGCCTTAAAATTAAATAGAGTTAACTTTTCACTTCATGGCATACCTTTTCACATTTCTTTGATGAGTGAGATATGTTTCTCAGTGTGTCAGTCCTTGCTCTGCCTGTTTTTCAATGATTTTAAGCAGAGTTAACTAAGACACCTCATAACACAGTCATTTGGACATGTGTTTCTCAGTGACCAAAGTCATTGCTCTTACAATATTTACCAGATTTGACCCTTGGACATTTTCGGAAAGTTCAGATGTTTGAGAACAATACAGATTTCATGTATTTCAACCAAGTAAAGTCATGATTTCAACATTTTCAGATTTTTGAAGATTTGACAAGATTTAACATGAACCAGTTGGTTAAGATTTATTAAAGTTGATTCAGATATTTTCAAGGCATTTATAACCAACCTAAATGAGATACATTAAATTTAAACCAATTTGATCTTTCAGACATTCATAAAATTGTATAATAGAAGATTCCTCATTGAATTGATTTTTCATATTTATGAGTAAGGTATATAGATTGAAGTCTTTCTGAATTTCAGATAGTTCAGAAACAATAATAAGAATGACAAGAATTCCAGACACATGACCAGAGATTTCAAAGCATTTCGTCTAGAGAATAGCAAAATGAATTTCAAGTCTGTCATGAAATTTCAAAGAACATTCTGTAGTTTTCAGCAACAGCCAATGAAACTTGAAACCAACTGTTCAGCAAAATAATTGATTCAGAGGGTTTTGAAATCAGTGAGCCGGGAGCAAAACGAATGTTCAATATTCAGTAAGTTCAGTGAATTGAGATCAGTGACATACGAGCTTAAGATAGAATTGACATAAATGTCAACAAAAGAATTGGATTGCAAAACACCAATTATTCAGATGAGAACTCTAAGCATCGGTTGACCAGAATAGTAAATGTTGGTCGACAGAACCGGACAGAGATGCAATAAAAATGTTCTATTGGAATTGAGCAATCACTCTATCTTTTTGGTATTTTCAAAAATGATGATATGCAATGAAGATTAGAATTGACTGAATTCAAGTGAAGCTTTCCTTCAGCAAATTAAGGAGTAGCAGACAGAGATTCTAGATTTAAGACAAGTGAGAGTTCAGATGATGAATAATTTAGAGGCAGTCAACAGAAGTCATTAGATTATGTGAATCACTGACACCCAGATATAGCAAGATGAGTTAAAAAAGGTGTAGACAGTGAAAATTCAGACAGTGATAGACTAATGACAAAATGCTCCCCCTGTCTATATGCAGTGAATCACCTCTTTTTGAATTTTTTAAGATAATGATATGCAATGCAATCAACTATATGTATACAAATTCATTTACTCCCCTCAACTAGATGCATTGACAAATCATATGAGACATGAAGACCATACAGGGCACTTAACTTTATCAAGATATGCATGAGATACAATGTAGCAACCCTAATAAATTTAAAAGAATAAAATAAGTCAAAATAGAATAAAAGACTAAGTAAAGAAAAGATAAAAATCCGAGATGGAAAAGAAATAAATTCTGATGAAAATAACGCCTCAGATAAAGGCGCTACCTTACAAGAAACGTCCTCACCTAAGGCGTGAATTAAAGAAAGGACGCCCAAATAATAAGGCGTCAAATTTCAAACGACCAAAATAAAATAAAAAGGGCAAGATAGCGTAACGCCCTTTGAGTGGACGCGTTTCAACAAGTAACGACGCTTGATAAGGCGTCAATTTAAATTCGACGCCCTGACCTAGGTCGTTAATTCAATTCGTCTCCCGTTCGACCCAGGAGTCTATCCAGGGTAAGTTGATAACTATGAGAAAGAGTTCGAATGTAGTAATAAATCTATCTTGGAAGTATTACTTCCAATCAAACACTACCTTTGTTAGGATTTCCAAAGTCCCTATAAGTAACCCCCCGTCGAACCCTAAAGATCTATTTGGACGACCTACTGCTGTTACGGTATGTGAAGAACAGTGAGTTCTTCTTGTATCTTTCCCTCTGTCTTTTTGATTTCATGAAGGATATTAATCTTTCATCTTCTTCCTCTAATACAGGTTAAGCGATCAATTGCGTACGTAAAGAACAAGGTAATGTTCTTCAATCTTTTCCCTAACTTCGGATATATTCTCATCATCCATCCTTTTTCTTCCCCTACAGGTTGATCGAAGATCATCATCTTCATCATCCTCATCAAACGTCTTCTGTATTACCATCTTCTGTCTTGCTGCTGACTGTTAGAAGCTTCAGAGCATCAGTTTCTAACCAAGCCTTCGTCCGTTCATCAGATAATTCTCATAAGGGAGGTTTTCTCAAGCACTGTAGCCCAAATCACCATAATAACTATGTTAAACCATATATATTAGTTCATGCATATAGTTTTCGCGAGTTTTAAATGTTTCTATTATTGGAAAGAAACGCCCTTTCCAAGGGCGCTACTTTAATACGCGACCCAGACACGGGCGCTACTTTGAAAGAAACGACCATGCCCAGGTCGTCAATTCCAGATTCGACGCCCTGTACACGGACGTCAATTTTTTTCAATTGTTAATTACCCATGTTACTTATCTAATATTCACTTAAACATGATTCTAAATTAGTGCACAATCATATTTACTTGAATCCCGATAAATTTCCTGTCATGACCATGTCTCTTGTTTCTGGAAATTATATACTTGAAATCTGAAAATTCTTGAATTCACGACCCTGTATAGGTCGTCTCTCACTTGACTAACGCCCCTGTTCAGGGCGTCAATTGAAAAGTAACGCCCCTGTCCAGGGCGTGTTTTTGATAAATTTCTGAATATATATATACTGCAAAAATAGAAGAAAGAATGAACGACCACTGTATATGTCGTCAACTTGTAAATAAATGCCCCTTACTAGGGCGCATTTTTGGTAAAATACTGAAATATTAAAATTTTGCAAAAATGTAAAATAGATAAACGCCCTTACTGAAGGCGTTAATTACTTGAGTAGTGACTTTACTTAAGTCGTTATTTTCTGGTAAAAATGTTTTTACCTGTTTCTGACAACCGATGGTTTCAATATACTTATATATTGTGTATCGACACTATATCTCCACTCCGTGAGTATAGTCCCACGTTTCATGATGTTTTATCGATCACCCTCAATTCTCATTGACATACAAGCTCTCCTTTGGACATTCCGTTCCTTTGGACTAGCGAGTTAGTCATACAGACCTCCGTAAGACTCCTCAAGCCTTGGATTCCCTCAAGACCGACTGAGCTGGTTGTACCCTAAAAACCCATTACACTATTGAATGCCATGTCACTTTAAAAGAAACATGGTATACCGGCCCTTATGATATGCAAAGAGTATATCATGAGAATTCTTAATGGGATGATGATATCATGCCATTTGTTGATGTTCTTGTGGACCTCAATTCTATAATAAGAATGAGGGTATCTTGCCTTTGATATACTGTTCATGTGGACCTCAATTCTATATAAAGAATGTCCATACTTGTCATGGTACCCGAGTTAAGGGAACCTAATTCCACCTAGTTTCATCGTTCATCGTGATTGTACCGTTGTTATCGCCTATCTATGTCCAATATCGTATTTTTGGACTCCATTCTCTCAAAGTTATCCTACGTGTCTACAAACTTAAATTGTTGAAATTCCATATTGGCTATATATACAAGAGTGGATGTCGAAAATACATGATAAATGCCTACGCATATAGGGCCCGATCTGGTCCTGGGAGGAGCACCCGAAAGTACTTGTGCCCATGGGAGTTGAATGATAAGGTATCTGGCATTATACCAAGTGCATGACTAGCTTGATTGGACATTCCACACAAATCTTGTACTTGACTCGTACTTGACATGACATGAATTGCGTGACCCGAGAAAGGGTAATTAATTACTTGTTTGCTTGATACATGATAGCCAAAGTTCTTGACACGACTTGCTAAAAAGTACTTGCTTGAATATCTGTTATCTTTTCTTGAAAGCTCATGACTAGTTCATCTTACTGTCTTATTGATAAATTCTCTCTCTATCTTGTCGTTTATGCGAGCATGCATAGCTATAGTACATTCATGAAAAATGTAAGTACTTAAACCCCTTGCTAAGCGCTTGAGATATAATTTCCTACTGAGCGTTCGCTCACTCCGTGTGTTCCCTACTTTTCAGGTAATTCCGACGACGAGGGAAGTCAATCGGATGGGAATGGTCAAGAGTGAAAGAGATAGAACTTCTCCAAGTGTCATCTAGTCTTTTTCCTATTTTTGAGTCAACTATGTACTTTTCCTTTTTAATTGAATAGAGTATTGGATTTGTAATAGTCTATCCATTATGAAATAAAGGATTGGGTTATCTTTCTATTTTGCGCATCTCTTTTTGGGTGTCGAATACACTACTACTCTGATTGACATGATTGATATAAACTCGTCGCGCATATCCGAGTATCTTCCGCGCTCGGGGCGTGACAATTTTTGTGGTATCAGAGCCTAGGGTATTTAATTCCTAGGAAAACCCAAGTCCAAGGATAGGTTTTAACCTTTAACCAGTGAGATTGGGTAGAACCAAGGGTTAAAGTTAACATAGAATGCTAGTCTTTAAGATACAAATCACGTATTAATCTAGTTATTATAATTGTAGGATAATGGCTGCCGAACGTGCTCAATGGCGCAACATGCAGCGTACACTGCAAGGCATGACTCAAGTGCTGCAACAAGTAACACAAGGAGGTGGACAACGAGCAGGAAGTCTCCACCAGACTTTCAAGAACATGAACCCGCCCAAGTTCACGGGTTCTACTGATCCAGATGACGCTGAACACTGAATTAGGGAAACAGAATGAATATTCCGTGTTATGCAATGCACAGATCAAGATAAGGTCTTATTAGCTACTTTTCAGTTAGAAAGGGATGCTAGATGCTGGTGGGAATCAATAGAGACTACTATAAATCAAGATCACGTTTCGTGGGAGGAATTCGTTGAACACTTCAACGCAAAATATTTCTCGGACCGAGTTCAGGAAAAGAAGGCTGCAGAATTTGCTGCATTAAAGCAACGATCTTTGTCAGTGGCCGAGTATGAGGCCCAATTCTCTAGATTATCTCGGTATGCTAAGCATCTAGTTAGCACCGAGAAAATGAAAGCTAGGAGGTTTCTTAATGGGCTCAGGCCCCAAGCTATTACCCAACTGGCGCCGATGGACATTCAAGTCTACTCGGAGATAGTACGCCGAGCTCAACTATTAGAAGATGCCACGGAACTGTCTGATAGGATTCGTGGTAAGGATAAGAAGTAACAAGTTACAGGTTCGGGTTCCTTTAAACCCAACTTCAAGAAAAGGCCTAGCAATGGAGGAGCATCCTCACAAGACCAAAAGTTCAAGAAGACCAAGCCCTTCTCTATCACCACTATCTCTCCAAATACAGTGTGCAAACATTGTGATAAAGCGGGTCATAGAGCAGAAGAATGCTGGAGGAAACTTGGAGCATGTCTCTGTTGTGGGAGTCGTGAGCATCAGATTCCCGATTGCCCACTACTAAATAACCAAGCCGTTGACGGAAAGCGCCCAGTAACCAAGAATGCTCGTCTTCATGCAATCAAGGAGACCGAGCAAGAAGAAGAAGGCGGCTTAGTGGAAGGTACATTGAAAGTTTGTTCCAGGAATGCATATGTCTTAATTGATACTGGTGCATCGCATTCTATTGTTTCTAAGAAGTTTGCTGACCCATTACCCCTAGAACCGGAATGGATAAAGTTAGTTTTGTCTACTCCTCTGGATGATGAGACTGATATTACACATCATTACCAAAACTGTGAAGTATTGGTTTAGGGTAGAAATATCCCTATTGATCTCATATGTTTAGATCTGAAAGAGTATGATGTTATACTAGGAGCAGATTGGTTATCCAAGTATCAGGCAACGGTTGATTGCCGCAATAGTAAGGTTACATTCAAGGAATTTCCAGAACTAATCTTGACTAGCCCCAAGGGTCGGAGCAGATCCCCTCATATTTCAGCTCTCCGAGCTAGCAAGCTCATCAGGAAAGGATGTGCATCTTTCCTTACCTTCGTCACAATTAAAGAAGCTAAGGAAGCTAAGCTAGAAGACATTCTAGTGGTACAAGAATTTTCGGACGTGTTTTCGGAAGATTTGCCGGGATTACCCCCGCAAAGAGAAGTGGCCTTCACCATTGACTTAGTCCCTGGTGCTAGTCCGATTTCAAAGGCACCTTATAGGATGTCACCTGCTGAACTCAAGGAGTTAAAAGAGTAATTGATGGAACTAATTAAGAAAGGATTCATTAGACAAAGTACTTCCCCGTGGGGAGCGCCTGTATTATTTGTAAAGAAGAAAGACGGATCCATGAGGTTATGCGTCGACTATCGACAGTTGAATCACCTCACTATCAAGAACAAGTATCCACTGCCGAGAATCGATGAATTGTTTGATCAAATTTCAGGATCCATGTACTTTTCCAAAATTGATCTTAGGTCAGGATATCACCAACTAAGAATCAAGGACGAGGATATTCATAAAACTGCATTCAGAAGCAGGTATGGCCATTATGAATTTATTGTTATGCCTTTCGGACTAACGAATGCCCCTGCTGCCTTTATGCAGTTAATGAATAGTATATTCAGGCCTTATTTAGATCAATTCGTGGTGGTCTTTATTGATGATATATTGATTTATTCCAAGACCAAGGAAGAGCATGAGGAACATTTGAGGATTGCATTACAAATATTGAGGACAAATATGCAAAACTTAGCAAGTGTGAATTCTGGCTTGAAGAAGTGACTTTTATCGGACATGTTATATCAAAGGATGGCTTGTCTGTAGACCCATCAAAGGTTGAAGCTGTAAGGAATTGGGAAAGACCGACCAATGCTAGCGAGATCCGAAGTTTCTTAGGTCTTGCCGGCTATTATAGGCGATTCATCAAGGATTTCTCAAAAATCGCCGTACCACTTACGAGGTTAACTCGCAAGGAGATCCGTTATGAATGGGATGAGGAATGTGAGAGAAGCTTCCAAACTCTCAATGATCATCTTACTACAGCTCCTATCTTAGCATTGCCAATTGAAGGAGAAAAGTTCGAGGTATACACTGATGCTTCTGGCATTGGCCTCGGATGTGTTCTAATGCAACAAGGAAAGGTTATAGCTTACTCTTCTCATCAATTAAAGAAGCATGAAGAAAACTACCCCGTCCATGACTTAGAATTGGCCGCAGTAGTATTTGCACTCAAAATATGGAGACATTATCTTTATGGAGTACAGTTTACTGTATACTCCGATCACAAGAGTCTCAAATATCTTTTCTCACAGAAGGAACTAAATATGAGGCAAAGACGATGGCTGAAATATCTCAAGGACTTCGACTTCAATATACAATATCATCCCGGAAAGGGTAATCATGTAGCAGATGCCCTTAGTCGAAAGCCGAGAGCACTGTTAGCCAATTGTATGATTCAAGAATGAAAATTGCTGGAACAATTCTCTGGACTCAATATAAGCATGGACACGGACCCTAGATGTGTCACATTATCTCATGTAAGCATACAGTCAGATTTATTGTCTGAAATACAAACACTTCAGAATGATGATCCTACATTAGTAGAAATCAAGGGCAGATTAGAAGGACAATCGGATTTCCAATTATCTTCTGATGGAAGATTAATGTTAAAGAATAGAACTTGTATACCGGACTACCCAGAATTAAAGAAGAAGGTCTTAGATGAAGCTCATAGATCAAGGTACACGATTCATCCTGGATCTACCAAAATGTACCAAGATGTAAAAAGAAATTTTTGGTGGCCCAACATGATCACGCTGTCTCACGTGCCAACAAGTCAAGGCGGAAAACCAAAAGCCTGCTGGAAAGCTACATCCTCTAGATATCCCTAAATGGAAGTGGGAGGATATTGGTATGGATTTCATCATGGGTTTATCTAAATCAAAAAGAGGACATGATGGAATATAGGTTATCATTGACCGATTGACTAAATCAGCGCATTTCTTGCCAATCAAGAGTCGATGGTCAGTTGATGTCTTAGCTGCACTATACATCAAGGAAATAGTCAGATTACATGGTATTCCTGTTTCAATCGTGTCTGACAAAGATCCCCATTTTACTTCTCATTTTTGGAAAGGACTACAACATTCGTTGGGAACGAGACTTAACTTTAGCACAGCCTTTCATCCTCAAACGGATGGTCAGACCGAGAGAACCAATCAAGTAGTCGAAGATATGCTAAGAGCATGCATTATTGATTTTGATGGAAATTGGCATGATCACTTGCCTCTGGTCGAATTTGCATACAATAATAGCTACCAGGCAAGTATACAACTGGCACCTTTTGAAGCCTTATACGGAAGGAGTTGTCGATCACCCTTATGCTGGGACGAAGTTGGAGAGAAATAACTGTTAGGTCCAGAAATGGTAAGGGACACTACCGAGAAGATACAATTGATCAAAGAAAAACTGCAAGTCGCTCAGTCTAGACAAAAGGCTTATGCTGACACAAGAAGAAGAGATCTGGAATTCCAAGTTGGAGATCATGTATTTCTCAAGATATCGCCTGAACGTGGAATACGAAGATTTGGTGTTAAGGGCAAGCTTACATCAAGATTTATCGGACCTTTTGAGATACTAGAAAGAGTTGGCGAGGTTGCTTATCGCATCGCATTGCCGCCTCAACTGTCCGAAGTACACGATGTGTTCCACATATCTATGTTGAAGAAGTATGTGCATGATCCATCACATATTATTGAGCATGGAGATCTAGTGATCCAGAAAGATTTCACATATGAGCAGAAGCCTATACAAATACTAGATCAAGAAGTACAAATCCTAAGGAATAAGGTTATTCCCATGCTAAAAGTATAATGGAATAAGAATTCAGAACATGAAGCTACATGGGAGACCGAGGATTCTATGAGGAAGCGATTTTCAGAGTTATTTTAGAAGGTATGAACTCTACACTCTCCATATGTAAATATATGCTAGGAATTTGGGGACCAAATTCTTTTTAAGTGGGGGAGGGTGTAGCAACCCTAATAAATTTAAAAGAATAAATTAAGTCAAAATAGAATAAAAGACTAAGTAAAGAAAAGATAAAAATCCGAGATGGAAAAGAATTAAATTCTGATGAAAATAACGCCTCAGATAAAGGCGCTACCTTACAAGAAACGCCCTCACCTAAGGCGTGAATTAAAGAAAGGACGCCCAAATAATAAGGCGTCAAATTTCAAACGACCAAAATAAAATAAAAAGGGCAAGATAGCGTAATGCCCTTTGAGTGGACGCGTTTCAACAAGTAACGACGCTTGACAAGGCGTCAATTTAAATTCGACGCCCTGACCTAGGTCGTTAATTCAATTCGTCTCCCGTTCGACCCAGGAGTCTATCCAGGGTAAGTTGATAACTATGAGAAAGAGTTCGAATGTAGTAATAAATCTATCTTGGAAGTATTGCTTCCAATCAAACACTACCTTTGTTAGGATTTCCAAAGTCCCTATAAGTAACCCCCCGTCGAACCCTAAAGATCTATTTGGACGACCTACTGTTGTTACGGTATGTGAAGAACAGTGAGTTCTTCTTGTATCTTTCCCTCTGTCTTTTTGATTTCATGAAGGATATTAATCTTTCATCTTCTTCCTCTAATACAGGTTAAGCGATCCATTACGTACGTAAAGAACAAGGTAATGTTCTTCAATCTTTTCCCTAACTTCGGATATATTCTCATCATCCATCCTTTTTCTTCCCCTACAGGTTGATCGAAGATCATCATCTTCATCATCCTCATCAAACGTCTTCTGTATTACCATCTTCTGTCTTGCTGCTGACTGTTAGAAGCTTCAGAGCATCAGTTTCTAACCAAGCCTTCGTCCGTTCATCAGATAATTCTCATAAGGGAGGTTTTCTCAAGCACTGTAGCCCAAATCACCATAATAACTATGTTAAACCATATATATTAGTTCATGCATATAGTTTTCGCGAGTTTTAAATGTTTCTATTATTGGAAAGAAACGCCCTTTCCAAGGGCGCTACTTTAATACGCGACCCAGACACGGGCGCTACTTTGAAAGAAACGACCATGCCCAAGTCGTCAATTCCAGATTCGACGCCCTGTACACGGACGTCAATTTTTTTCAATTGTTAATTACCCATGTTAATTATCCAATATTCACTTAAACATGATTCTACATCAGTGCACGATCATATTTACTTGAATCCCGATAAATTTCCTGTCATGACCATGTCTCTTGTTTCTGGAAATTATATACTTGAAATCTGAAAATTCTTGAATTCACGACCATGTATAGGTCGTCTCTCACTTGACTAACGCCCCTGTTCAGGACGTGAATTGAAAAGTAACGCCCCTGTCCAGGACGTGTTTTTGATAAATTTCTGAATATATATATACTGCAAAAATAGAAGTAAAGAATGAACGACCACTGTATATGTCGTCAACTTGTAAATAAACGCCCCTTACCAGGGCGCATTTTTTGTAAAATACTGAAATATTAAAATTTTGCAAAAATGTAAAATAGATAAACGCCCTTACTGAAGGCGTTAATTACTTGAGTAGTGACTTTACTTAAGTCGTTATTTTCCTGTAAAAATGTTTTTACCTGTTTCTGACAACCGATGGTTTCAGTATACCTATATATTGTGTATCGGCACTATATCTCCACTCCGTGAGTATAGTCCCACGTTTCATGATGTTTTATCGATCACCCTCAATTCTCATTGACATACAAGCTCTCCTTTGGACATTCTGTTCCTTTGGACTAGCGAGTTAGTCATAGAGACCTCCGTAAGACTCCTCGAGCCTTGGATTCCCTCAAGGCCGACTGAGCTGGTTGTACCATAAAAACCCATTACACTATTGAATGCCATGTCACTCTAAAAGAAACATGGTATACCGGCCCTTATGATATGCAAAGAGTATATCATGAGAATTCTTAATGGGATGATGATATCATGCCATTTGTTGATGTTCTTGTGGACCTCAATTCTATAATAAGAATGAGGGTATCTTGCCTTTGATATACTGTTCATGTGGACCTCAATTCTATATAAAGAATGTCCATACTTGTCATGGTACCCGAGTTAAGGGAACCTAATTCCACCTAGTTTCATCGTTCATCGTGATTGTACCGTTGTTATCGCCTATCTATGTCCAATATCGTATTTTTGGACTCCATTCTCTCAAAGTTATCCTACGTGTCTACAAACTTAAATTGTTGAAATTCCATATTGGCTATATATACAAGAGTGGATGTCGAAAATACATGATAAATGCCTGCGCATATAGGGCCCGATCTGGTCCTGGGAGGAGCACCCGAAAGTACTTGTGCCCATGGGAGTTGAATGATAAGGTATCTGGCATTATACCGAGTGCATGACTAGCTTGATTGGACATTCCACACAAATCTTGTACTTGACTCGTACTTTACATGACATGAATTGCGTGACCCGAGAAAGGGTAATTAATTACTTGTTTGCTTGATACATGATAGCCAAAGTTCTTGACACGACTTGCTAAAAAGTACTTGCTTGAATATCTGTTATCTTTTCTTGAAAGCTCATGACTAGTTCATCTTGCTGTCTTATTGATAAATTCTCTCTCTATCTTGTCGTTTATGCGAGCATGCATAGCTATAGTACATTCATGAAAAATGTAAGTACTTAAACCCCTTGCTAAGCGCTTGAGATATAATTTCCTACTGAGCGTTCGCTCACTCCATGTGTTCCCTACTTTTCAGGTAATTCCGATGACGAGGGAAGTCAATCGGATGGGAATGGTCAAGAGTGAAAGAGATAGAACTTCTCCAAGTGTCATCTAGTCTTTTTCCTATTTTTGAGTCAACTATGTACTTTTCCTTTTTAATTGAATAGAGTATTGGATTTGTAATAGTCTATCCATTATGAAATAAAGGATTGGGTTATCTTTCTATTTTGCGCATCTCTGTTTTGGTGTCGAATACACTACTACTCTGATTGACATGATTGATATAAACTCGTCGCGCATATCCGAGTATCTTCCGCACTCGGGGCATGACATACAATATCTCCTTTGACACACTCCCCCTGACTTAATGCATTATATGTAATGAAGACTGATCATGTGATTTTATGACTCATGCTCATGATATTTCAGACTGCCTTATATGCAACATGACCCATGGTACTAGGCAGAGGACTTGGTCTAAGAGACCACCTCACACATAGTAAGAACCTCCAGACAGATTTCATCTGCCCTTTAGTAGTTTACCATTTGATATACCATGGTGGTCATGCATGACAATGCAGTACCAACACAGTCCTAAATGCATCAGATTTTCAATGATTGTATGTCAAACGGATGTGTAAGCAATCAATTGACATATGCATTTCGCACATATGCACAAAATTGCAGACTATGCTCATGAGTTTATAGCCATCTCTATGTGCACAATCAAGTGATAGGACATTAATGCATCTAGATGAATTCAACATGTTCTTCAATGAATATGCGCACAAATAACTCAGTATATGAGGAAGCTCACATTCGTGTAGTGCAAATGACAAAGCAGTTGGGAACATGAAAGCTTATTTAACAGCTTAAGCATGTAATGCATCAAACGAGATTTCTGAAGAATTCAAATAAACAAGCCTGAAGAATGCAAGAATGTTACCTGAAAAGTGCAGGAATGGGGTTTTCATACTAGGGTGCCTTGATTTATTTACCCCCTTTTTATTCCTTAGTCACAAGGCACACCTGCAAAGCAATTCCTTATTTTGCACTAGCAGGTACCCAAGACATCTTGAGTCCTGAAGTAACTGAGACACCTTTAGCAGGTGTTCTAAATAATTTTTGTGCATGAAGGTCATCAAATCTCATCAAGTAGCAATTATTCATTGAATGACCTATCTGACCACAGTAATGGCATGATGCAGCAGATTTCAAATTCTTTTTATGCAAATTACTGTTGTCCTGAAATCTATGTATTTTTGCATGAAAATTTCTGTTAACAGAATTAAGATTCTATTTACCAAAGCCAGCATGTTTATTATAACCTGCCAGCCCACAGGTTGTAGCCATGTGGCCTGACTTTCCACATTCAAAACATGTAATGAATTTTTCTTTAAAACAAGATTCATTCCTATCAAAAACCTTTTTGTTTACAAGGAATTTACCAAATTCAGAATTCAATCTATTTCCCTAAGCATGCCAACAGTCCATGGCCCTATGGCCTGGCTTACCACAATTGAAACACACAACATGCTGGTTCTTATGAGGATTTACATAATGAGAATGAAACTTACCTTTACTTTTAGCAGACCAGCATTCAGAGGCACGATGGCCTGGCTTACCATAATTAAAACATGCAAGAGAGTTTTCTTTAAAAATAGATTTATGTCTACCAAAGGCATTTTGTTTTGCAGAAAACTTGATAGATTTAGAATTGACTTTTCTCTTTTGAGCATGCCAACAGTTAGCTGTAATGTGACCTCCCTTATCACAATAGGAACAGTAAATTCTCTTTTTATTAAGTGCATGATATATTTCATGAGAATTCCTAGCATGCTTTGCACTTGCCTTTATGTCATCTTGTTCCATCAACCTACACTCTGTGGATCATGGAAAATCCACTCTTAAAGGAGAATAAGAGTAATAATAAGAATATGAAGAATGATGAAAAGAATAATGATGAAAAAGGAGTAAAAGAGCACGTGGTGCTACTAAGGAGAGTGATCACCAGAGGGTTTACCTCAATAAGAAGAAAAGATGATCGCGAATACCTGGTGAAAATAAGACGCGGGATGAATATGGATTCCTTCCTCCACCTTCTATCGGCCGGCCGATGAAGGGGGTTTTCCTTGTTGATTACCTTGAAACAAAGAACAAATAAATAAAAGAAAAGTGGATCAGCCGAGAGTTAGTGTAGTATCAATCCAAAGAAACAGTATGATGATGAAAGAAGAATATAGCATGCGCACCTTTTTTTGTTTGGTTTTAAAACCCCTAGAGAAATAGGGAGAGGAGAGGAGATGCAATACTAATGCAAAAGAAGAAAATGATGGACGTGATGATACGATGAAGACAAATACAAACAAAGGAGAGAACCCCTGCTGTTCCTGTAAACAGTAAAGGGAGAACCACCGGAGCAGCAGGAAGCAGAGGAAGATGACTAATGACTCCAGCAACCTTGCTAACATAGTAACAACAGCCCCCTGCTTCTCTGTGTCTCTGTAACCTCTGTAACCCCGCGCGAGATCAACCAGGGGATTCTTTTATAAGGTTTCGATCAAAGATAGACACAGATTCGAGAAGATAAGAATAGGCAGTGGTTGTTAACGGCAAGGACTCTAGTTCCCAGATCGAGCAAAGTGACCAAGAAAGGCAGGGAACTCTTCAGGAAAGACGAGTTTAAGAAGGACACGAAAAGGTGATACACGACCTACTAAAGGGCGTCAATTCAACAATTGACGACCTGCCCAAGGACGTTAAATCCAAACACGACCAGGATCAGGGCGTCACTTCCTGGATTCAATTTTGGTAATAAAACCTTCTTTATTTGAAAATTACAAAAAGACGCCTGAAGCAAAGGCGTTGATTAAGAACACGTCCTGAGGAAGGACGTTAATCACTGATTTTCAAACAGGGTGGGATTTGTAAAACACCAGGAATTGACGCCCTTACTATTGTTCGTCCTTTCTTTAGAACGTGCCTAAGGCAAGGCCGTTAATTAAAACACGCCCTAGGAAAAGTCGTGAATCACAAAAAATGCACAAAATGCAAAGAAAACCCATAAAAATAGAAAATCTTTATTTTGTGGAAATATTGAAGTTCACTTTGGGGCGTTATCATAGTGACATGAGATTTGATCATCATAACGTCAATTTTGACGTGTCTACAGCTGCCCCGCATTGGCGTCTGCTTTGGAAGGGAGTGAGATGGAATGAAGCGAAAGTGGTGGAATGAAGTGGAACGAACTGATAAGTAGATGCCAATGTGTGATGTGACACGCCTCAGATACGAAGCATTAGAAATCTTTCCGAGATTCTGAGTGAAACAACTCTAGGTGATTCCAAGGAAGCATCGATTTGCTGGATAAAGGAGACTAAACTAAGTAAATAAAATGTGCACGTGGGCACGACAGGGAGACACCATTGGAGAGCGGTTACCAGCCAACGTGGACGTGCTACAACCAAGGTGGATTTTACAGAAAAATAAAGGGAATTGAGATGAAGACCCAGCAAAGGGGTATTTTCAAGGAAATAGCCTGAGCGGCTTAAGAGAGAATAAAGTACTCGATTTGGAGTGGAATATCTCATGTCAACTCAAACGAGAGCGAGTGACCTTCATTATTGCCATAATATGAAGATTTTCAGCATGAAGCTCAAAGTCCTACATGATGCATGCTGGGCTAAAAGAAAAAGATAAAATAAACTAAAATAGAAAATAATCAAGGATAATATTGTTAAGCCATCTAGATTTGGTCAAGAATCCAAATCTCTGAACTGACACTAAGTCGAAGTCCGTTTATCTGCGTATCAACTCAGAAAGTGGAACCATCGTCCCAGACCTTGAATGACTCAACGGCCTATCCGTGTGATCAAGACTCTCCTGGAACTATCACTGTTTTTGATGAAGGGGAACTCAAATTCCAGGTTCACCAGAGCCACAAGGTCCTTGATATGCTATAATAGTGTAAAATACCGTATAGTAACAATGCTTGCAGGAAGGAAATACAAGAGTGGGATGATGTTATTCTCACGAGCGATCCAAGCATCTTGAAACCTGCACTCTTCTGTACTTAAAAAAATTCATTACCTCTCTCAAAGCAAAGCAAAATATGACCATAAGTGCTTAACCAAAAATAGCTCCAATTAAAAGATAGCACTTAAGTTCATCAAAGCATGTGCAAATCAACAAAATAACGACTGGAGCTCATGGCATCAAAAAAATGAAAGGCGCCTGACATCAGGGCGTCAAAACATAAAACACGCCCTTCATTAAGACGTTAAATGTACCGAGCGTTCAAGAATAAGACGACCCACTCAAGGGCGTGAAATAAAACACGACCTTTGTCAGGTCGTCAATTTCAACAATTGACGCCTCAACAGAAGACGTTAATTAACAACATGCTTCCAATTCCAAGTCGAAAGCAAAACCCAATCCTAATGGCAATCAGCCTTCCAACTCTGAACAACCTTAAACCCCTCCAGACCTCTATAAAAGGAGGGAACTTCCTCAGATTAATCAAAGCAATTCATCAAATCTCTGTTTCTTCTGCTTCTGCTATTGCTCGCGTTCTTCTGTAGGCACTGCCATCGCTCAACTCCTCCTGCATACCGAAGATGGAGAGAGCCATCAAAAGATCCAAAACTTCTATTCCCAGGCTTACTGAAATCAATGGGCACATAAGCAACCGGATCGCCATGAATCAGGTAAAGATTGATTCTCTGTTCCTTCTTTTATATCTTCCCCGAACTACTGCTCTTTCAAACTGCTTCTTCATATTTCTTCTGTATACTCATGTCTATCTCTATTTTTCTTCTTTTCCTTCTTCCTCAGGACTACCCAAATGTCCCAGGTGCTAGGAGATTCACAAAGATTAAGTGGCTGCCTCTTATTCTCTCCAAATTTTCTTCAGATATGAGGGTGTACTTAGCAAGATGGCACCTTCTAGGTCTAATTACCCATGCCAAACACTATGACCAGGTTCACCTTGATTGGGCTGCCATAGGAGCTTTAACTGAAATATGGCACCCTTCCACTCACACCTTCCTATTCTCAACCTTTGAGGCCACCATCCTATTGGCAGAATTAGAGTTGATCTTGGGCTTGAAGAGGATGAAGCAAGGGGATGAGGAAAAGATGGCCATCATGCCAAAACCAATCTCCTCACATGAACTATTAAGCACATTGATACCTAGCCCAAACTTAGTGAACCAAATCAAGGTCACTAAAGGAATTAATCTTTTAAAGCTTGCCTCATGGGTATACAAGAGAGCGGATCAAGCTAAAGAAGAAGAAGAGATCGAACGGGTGATGAAAGCCTTCGTGGTGTGCTTGGTGGGAGCACTCTTATTCCCATCCACGGAGGATTTTCTAGAGGAAGCCCAATTAAGCGCCGTGGGGAGCCTATGGGAAGGAGAGAGAGTTGGACCGGCTATCCTAGCCTATCTCTATAGTGGGCTTACCTCGGCGGCGATGGGAAGGCCCATCTACGGATGCATGCTAGCTCTCTCTAGTTGGGTAGATCTCCACTTCAAGTTCGATCCATGTGATGAGGCCCAACAATCCTCAAGAATCTTCTCAAAGAGCCCACTCTCTTACATGACCGGTTCACTTGGGATAAGCAATAGGGTGACGAACCGGATTCGTCAGATTAAGAAGAGAGCAGAATGGAGAGAACACCTCAAAGTAATGCCAAAGAACCTTTTCACTTGCGCCCCGGGAATACTCAAGACTCAAGAACTCTGTACAAGATTCTCTCCCGGTACGGACCTTCGACTCATAGGCGCTTCAGAATTTATCTTGTACAACTCACACCGGTGCCTTCCTCAACTCGGGCTTCCACGGCAAGTACTCGAAGATCCATCTCATCTCCCTCCGATCAAGACACGGGACCTTGGCAGCAATGAGGATGGAGAATAATGCACAACTATCCAAGCTCTGTGGAAAATCAACAAGGCTCATCATCCTGTGGAAAACTTAGAAGAAGACAGAGAACAGTGGAAGTCTTATGTAATTGCTTTAAGAAGCTTGAGGCCCAAAATAGCTCATTGAAGTAATGTAATCTTTCTTTCAATAAATCAACGATAATTTTCTGATTGAGCCAATAACACAGTGTTTCTGATCAAATCTTCCAATAACCTGTGGTTCTGTTGCAAATAACGACTAAGTCAATGTCGTTAATTTCATAAATGACGCCTCAGCATACGTCGTCTTCAATGATTGATCTCTCATAATTGACGCCTTTAGATATGGGCGTTAAATGAATAACGTCTTAAGACAAGGCGTTAATTCGATTTATATTCCAAAAAGATTCCAAAAATAACGCCTTCAGCAAAGCCACGTTTCATATAAATAACACCTAAGACATAGTCGTTACTCAAAAACAATAATGATTATTCCCATCAAATCAATCAATCCCCATTGAATGCGTCTGACGACGGTTATCATTCCCCATGCAAACAAAAATAACGCCTTAAGAAATGTCATCAATTATCAAGAAACGCCCTTATTTCAGTCGTTAATTCCATAATCCACGGCCTTCCTTAAGTCGTTAATTCTTTTTGACCGTTCGACTTAACTTTCCCTCCTTTCTTCTTCTTCCTTCGTCCTCTTTCCCTCTTTCTCTCTTCTCTTCTGCAAACCCTAACCGAACCCTCCCCTATCCTTCTATCTCTCTCATTCTCTCTACACCCTACACCCTAGCCCTAACCATGGCCGGCGGTGGAGGACTCAAAAGGCAAAGGGTTTCGGCCCCGGAGACGGTGGACTTGGGCGAGGAAGATCACGCCGTGGAGGCTCTGCCGACGGCGGCCGAGGAGGCTCCGGTGGCGGAGGCCGGCAACGAGGAAGAACGGATCGAAGGAGCAGAAGATAATGAAGGAGAAGAAGAAGGCGATGAAGGTGGTGAGAATGAAGAAGGAGAAGAAGAAGAAGGTGGAGAAGAAGAAACCCCGGCGGCGGTCGTGCCTCGCCGTGGCCAACTCCGGTGACCAAGACAACCAAGGCCTCAACTCCGTGGGGAGTTGACTGGGCCTAGACGACAAAAGGTAAGCCCCCAAACCCAAATTTCCATTTTTTTTCATTTATTTTTACCTTAATTTCCATAGCCCTCGGGCAAGAAGACCTGCAACTCAGAAAGAAGACGCCCCCAGGGGTGCCGTGAATTCAAGAAGAGATGCCCATACCTGGGTCGTGAATTCATTTTATTTCCTGAAAAACAATTAATCATCATGAAAACACGCCCTAGAGCATGTCGTCCATTTAAATTATCATTTTTTTTCGTATCAATCATGCTGTTAATTCCCATGCCTTTGTTTAATTATATATTTTTTCCAATGATTTATATCGCATGCTATTTTTTTTGTTTTTAATTTTCACAACCCCTGGAAAACAATGCCCCCCATCGAGGCGTCAATTCAATAGATAATGACCATAGGGATGGTCGTCCATTTCATTAATTCCAGAATAAATTATTAAAACCCAAAACCCATTTAAGAAAAAAACGTCTCATTCAGAGGCGTTACTTAAACAAATGACGACCCTGGGACGGACGTCAATTGAAAAACCTTTAGGAAATTAGAAATTAACCTCAGAACCACGCCCCCCATCGGGGCGTCTCTTAGATAAACAACGACCTAGGGCAGGTCGTTAATTCAAAGCTCACTTAGAAACCACGCCCTCCTCAGGGGCGCTAATTAAACGAATCACGACCTGGGGATGGTCGTCAATTAAATCAAACATCAAAATCTCAAGCCAAAGCAGTTAAGTGAATTTCAACAATAATAATTGAACAATTAAACCACAATTTCTTTCTTTATGCGTGCAGGGGTTGATGAGAACACGGATCTCCTGGGTCATGGTCCGAGCAGCATACTACGGCCTCCCCGAGTTCCAGAGAGCCAGGGTAGATGCTATGGGGTTCGGAGCCTTCCTTAGCATAGAGCCAGTCAGACCCGACCTACCACTTATCCAGGTTCTGAGGGAGAGATGGGATAGGACTAGCCGGGCATTCCTGATGCCTTGGGGGCATATGGTCCCTACCCTAGAGGATGTAGCTAGGATTACTAGGTTGTGGGTAGACGGGGAGGCAGTGAGCGGGATCACCTTACCAGACTATATCGAGCTCGCCCAGAGGTTGCTAGGGCTAGAGATGGTCTACGAGACACCTAGCGAGTGTAAGACTATCTTCCGCACCGATCTGACTACAGTGATGGGCTTAGGGGATGCTAGGCATAGGTCAGGGGAGTTCTTAGAGCAATTCTCACAGAGATTGATCGATGGTGCTAGGGCAGTCTATTGCCAGGACCCAGCCGACAGGGAGAGAGCAGACCGAGACTTGAGGAGGTTCCTACTGCTGCTGCTCGGGAGGCTATTGCTCGGGACGAAGGGCGACGTCATCAACTGCCGATTCCTAGGGATCCTCGAGGACTTAGAGGGAGTCGGCAGATACGCCTGGGGAGCGGCGCTGCTGGCGCACCTACTAGCCAACCTGTCCACGGGGACAGGATGAGAGACGACTGTCAGTGGCTTCTCACCTTTTCTTCAGGTATGTATTTTTCTCTTTTCTTTTCTTTTTATTATGCATGTGAATGCCTCACTAATGCAATGCATGGATGCAGGTTTGGAGCCATCTGTACATGCCCATGGGGCGCGCCGACCCACGGCCAGGAGGTGAGGGTGCTTTCCCTCTAGCACGGCGCTGGCTGCCGGTCGTTTTCGGCGCCCCACTCGGCTACGAGTTGTGGGTGCTACGGAGAGAGTTTCGTGACTTCCCTCCCTCGCTGGTATGCATGAATGAATGCATTTTTTTGTTTATTTGATTTTATTATGATTATGATGAGATGCTGATGACATGCATGTTTATGGATGCAGGTGCGATGGAGGCCTTACGAGGGTATGACTGACGAGGGCTAGCCGTGGGTCGTAGCGGGCCGACCTCATTTTGGGCATGAGCTTTGGGTTCATTGCCTGAGCGAGATCGAGCCGTTACGGCTTAGGTTGGTGATGAGGATCCTGGGCCTACACCAGGAGTGGATAGAGGTCGGGGAGCCACGGGGGATCGGGAAGAAGACGCGCGGTCGCACGAAGGCGATCGACTGGAGGGTGCGCTTCGAGGAGCAGCACGCCGACTGGCGACGAGGCGAGACCCAAGTCACCTCCCAGGCGATTGACAGCTCCGAGTACCTCCGACGCTACTGGGAGGTATACGCCGGCCGACCCCAGATGAGGGTCTTAGGGGTATGTAGGAATGCACTTGCTTCTAAATAAAATGCAAATGCTTATGTTCCTATCATGGGACTAATGTGTAATGAATGCAGGATGCACGGGACATAGCGGCGATGGATGCCCAGGCCCATCTACACAGCCTGGAGGACCAGCTAGCTGCCACACGGGCCGACCTCGAGACCCTGGTGAGTGTTTAAATTATTCCTATATGCAAATGAATTTTTATTGAATTATTGATGATTAGCCACTGATGATTTCAATGAATGCAGCGTGCCCAGCAGGGAGCCGTAGGGAGAGATACGGGGGAAGCCTCCAGCTCGAGGGGACCCAGTGCAGAGGTGACTGCACTAGCAGAGCAGCTAGTGGGAGCGGTTACGCGGGCCGAGGCCGCAGAGCGCGATCTCGCCTCACGGGTAAATTCCAAAACTCAAACTTCATTCAATTATTGATTATATAATTATGCACTGATGAAATTCATTTTTCAGACTGAGGAGCTTCGAGCCGCTCTTGCTTGCGTCTGCGAGGGACAGCAGGCGATGACTGCCCAGGTGAGTGGTTTACTTTTCGTCATGTATTGCTTATTTCATGAATTATTGAACTGTGGAACTGATGATTTGTTTACCTGTTTGCAGACCAGACAGTTACAGGCGGCACCTACCCAGGCTGCCCTGGCCGGGACAGAGTTGGCGATCCGCGAGCAGCGGATTACAGAGCTGGAGCGGTCCTTGAGGCGACAGGAGGAGCTGCCTCAGGACGTGGCAGAGCTGCGGGTTGCCCTCGAGCTGGAGCGACGAGAGCGTGCTCGAGAGTGGGAGGAGCACCTGGCGGACCGTGCCCGTCACCACGAGCTACAGCAGTCAGAGCGTGCCCGGTACCAGGAGCTAGTGGTAGCACACGAGCGTGAGCTGGCAGACTCGAGGACCCAGCTGGTCCTTTTTCAGGAGTGGCTACGAGTTGCTGAGGAGCGTCTCCAGCGGGGGCGTGAGCGAGCTCGTGCTGCGGGGTACTCCTTCACTAGCTCCACCTTCGTGGCGGGTTCTTCTCTTCGAGAGAGGAGCGAGGCAGGGGGCCAGGCTTGAGTTCCAGCTTCTTCTCGGGGGCCCATACCCCCTCCACCAGCGCCTCCTCGGGACGGCGAGGAGGAGGTAGAGAGTAGGAGAGAGGAGGGTGGAGGCGAGAGCTGAGAGACTTACTTGTACTCCTCCACCCTCACACCTGTACTCAGATATTCATGATGTATAGATATATGAGATTGACATTTTTGTTACCTGAGCACTTGTGTAGTTGTGTACTTGTGGTTGTGTACTTTGCTTCTTTTCCACGTTCTTTGTGTTCGCTTTACTTTGCCCTGTACTCGTAGCTGTGATTCACACTTGAATAAACAGGTTAATTCATCTGTCGACTTGGCCCCTTGCTCAATAAGCAAGGGGTGCCTTTTCTTTTGACCGGGATAGCGGGTCAAGGGGCCAAGCCTTTAATCAAATAAGTCAAATGAAATAACCAAAAAAGGGAGACGCAACATGCAAGCATACATATGCAAACAATAATCAAGATGCCCTATGCAATAATGCGAGCACACACATGAAGAATAAACCCCATTTCCTCCTTGTATATTTTTTTCTTTTATTTTTCAAAAGACGCGCCTTAGATTAGGTCGTTATTCAAACAAAAGACGCCCTAGGTGATGACGTGAATTTGAAAAATATTTTTGAATTTTGAGAAAGTGACGACCATATATGTGGGCGTTACTTAAAAAGAGACGACCTTAAGAAAGGCGTGAATTCAATAAAAAGCGCCTTAAACGAAGGCGTTAATTTGTTTTCTTTGGGTTGACAAAGCCACCCGGGCTCTTAATCCTACACGGTCACCATTTAAAATTCATTGGTCTTTCTTGATTAATCAAAAGGGGGGCGACGTAATAATAGTTAACTTATACCCGAGATTTCGCATGGTGCAATCTCCTAGGTTAGCCTTGACCATTCTGCTGGTTTATGAATTACCACAAAGAAAATGAAGATATAAGGAAGCCCATAAGAGATTCTGAGAAGCTCTAGATAAAACCACTTCCCCTTACCCTATGCCTGTTGGGGTTCGGTCTTTGGCATAGGGAAACTTTGTTGCCTTTTGCCCCATTTATTTTGCATGCATACGCCCAAGGTTTTCCTTGCGGGGACTTTGCCCTCTTGACATGCTTTTCTTTTCATGATTTGACTTTCACTTTGGAACTGATTTGCATTGCTGAAAAATAAACCTAATTATACTTGGGCTTTTGTGGCATTTGTTCCCTTTTGGGCCCTGACTTCCACCTACTAGGGCGGTGGATAGGCTTGGTGGATCTACCCCGAGACTTCCTTTCCTCCCTTATGGGCCGAAGAGAAAAAAGAATGGGCATCGTCTTCACCTTTAGTCAGGTTTTGACTTCCCATCGGATTTTGCACCACTTGAGTTCGCGGTTTAAGTGTGTAATGTGTGCGGGTGTCAACCCCCTTTTGAGTTAACAAGACTGATGAATGAATTCTGAATTTTGACCTTTCAGACCTTGAGCCCTCGTGTGCTACGGCAACCCTTTTCAATATATATATATATATATATATATATATATATATATATATATATATATATATTGGAAAATTCTATTTTTGTTTTAGTTTTTGGATTAGGGGTAATATTTCTTAAGGTACAGACCATTCCAAGGATGAGTTAGCTCTTGTCCTTCAGCATTAATCTGTTTATAAGCATTGCCAGGATAAACCTCTTTTATAACAAATGGTCCTTCCCAGTTTGGTTGGAGTTTTGAACGAGGTCCACCAGGTTTTACAAAAATTCTCTTGATTACCAACTCACCGACTTTGAATTTTCTCTCAATTACTTTCTTTTGATAAAAACGTGAGAGTCTATTTTGATAAACACGCGCATGCTCAGCGGCGACCAGACGCTTCTCATCTAGGAGTTCCAATTGAGCAAGAAGCGAATCGCGACGCTCATCAATAGGGAGTTCCTTATCCAATTGTACTCGCAAAGACGGAATGAGAATCTCATAAGGGACTACCGCCTCCATTCCATAAGTGAAGGCGAAAGGGGTTTGCCCAGTAGGGGTACGAATGGAAGTGCGATAGGCCCAGAGAGCTTCAACTAGCATGTCTGGCCAATCCGAAAATTTATTAGCCTCACACGTCTTCTTAACAATTTTGATCAAAGTTTTATTAGTTACCTCTGCTTGGCCGTTGCCCTGCGGATAATAGGGAGAAGAATGATGCAATGTTATACCTGTTGCAGAGATCCTTGAGCTCTTGGGAGATGAACTGAGGTTCATTGTCGGTGACGATGGTGCTCGGGATGCCGAACCTCGCGATGATGTTCTTCATTATGAATTTGCAGACTGTTGACGCTTTAATCTCCACGTAAGCTTCCGCTTCCGCCCACATGGTGAAGTATTCTGTTGCCGTCAGGATGAACGACTTTTGCTTGGTTAAGAGGTTCGAATCACCAAGAGATCCAATGATATCAAAAGCCCACATGGAGAAAGGCCATGGGGAGGACATAGGATGGAGTGAGGAAGCAGGAGAATGAATTTTGTCAGCGTGTAGTTGGCACTTAACACACCTTCGAACATAAATGGACCAGTCCTCTTCTAGAGTTGGCCAATAGAAGCCTAGCCTAAGGATCTTCTTAGCTAGCATCTGGCTATTCACATTGTTGAAGTTAGATGGAAGGCTCTATCACCACAGGATGTGGATCTAGAGGGGGGGTGAATAGATCAACTGGCTATTTAAAAATTTGGCCTAGAATCAAATGCGGAATTAGAAGAACACTAGACGAACACAGCCAATGCACCGAATGAAACACACAAGATCTGCTGAACAAGCAATCAAACATACGAGAGGCACAAGGCTTTTAGGTGGTTCGGTCAATCCGACCTACGTCCACCCCACATTCAACTCGAATGTGGATTACTGCTGATACACAGCTTCAAACTGCTGGGCTCTACAGCTTGCCAACAACGGCTGGGGCTTACAGCTTATCCCGACCAGAGGAACATCCTCTGCAACAGCTGAGCATCACAGCTTGCTCTGCTGGGCACTACAGCTTAGCCGACCAGAGGAACACCTCTGCAACCCGCTGCCTCACAGCTTGATCCCACTAACTAACAGCTTGATAGAACAAGAGTTTTCAAAGGAAAATAACAAAGACTGAAAACAAACGAAACACACAATCGAATGGAAGAAAACCAAAACGACTGTAGCTCAAGGTTGAGCAATGTCAGCTCTGGTAACTGGACCAAGAGACTGATTCACAAGCTCTCACAATAACTCTCTCTCAACTCATCTCTCTTTTTCTTCTTCTCTGCCTTTCTTCTTTATTCTCACAGTGGATCTCGGTGGCTGCTGCTTCAAGCAGGATGTACAGACTTTTCAATCTCGATCAGCCTATACAGAAGATGAAGACTAATATATATAACAGCAGCAAGTGGATAAGGGCGCGTGGCTTCCATGCTTTCCCGCCCAATGGAATCCGCCAGCTTCGAGACAATTCCATCCACGTGTCAGCATTTTATTCACGAGCCAGGCACCTTGGATCACGTGCCCTACAATTCAAAGACGTTTGATCAGTAAAACTCAAGACTGCTGCGTTGACTCCATCAGCCCATGTCATTGACGCATCGATGATCCAGTGATCATGTCTTCAGCAGATGGGCGTGCTGCGTCGACGCCGCTTCACTGCTGCGTTGACGCATCGGTGTGTACTAGCAGCTAAAAGGTGTCGTTCCATCAACCTACTGCGTCGACCCAATGAGCTACAATGACGACGCTGCCAGGGTACTCCAGAGGTTGCAAGGAGTTACTTGAACTGCTGCGTCCACGCTGCCAGTGGGTGGCGTTGACGCATCTAAGTAACCCAGTAACCCATTGGTTCTCTTTTTGTAACTGCTGCGTCGACGCTACTTGCTCAATGCATCGACGCACCAGAATAATCCAGGAGCTTCTTTCTTGATTTGCTGTGTCCACGTGTCAGCCTCTCAGCCAGCTTTAGCACACGTGTCACAAGCCTGTCTGCCCTTTCAGCCTCGAATCACGTGCCCTCCATAAGCTTCACGATCAGAACACCTGTCAGACAGAGTATCGGATAAGTCATCAGTTGAAGTGAAGAACTCTGTATAGACTTGAAATGACGATCATGCTGTATAGACTGAGTGTGTACAGTGTGAGGGAGTGTATAGACTTAGTTAGAAGGAGCCCGATGTACAGACTTGCCTATGCGAAAGCCACTGTACATACATTGAAAACGTGAAGCCAAAATGTAGACTTCACGCTGTACAGACTTGAGGCTTTGATGAACGAAGGTTCAGTGTATAGAGTTGGAATGTAAGGCCCAATGTATAGACTTCAAAGTCCACTGTGGATGTATAGACTTTATCAACTGAAGAAACTGAACTGAAACATCGACGCATCAGCTCAAGGAGTTGACGCACTACTGTATGGACAATGTTCAGACTTGCTGAAAGACCGATGTACAGACTTTCAAACCTGAAGGCCAATGTGTGGACTTTGCGTGAGACGCTCAATGTACAGACTTCACCTTAGACTCTAAATGAGACGGACAGTGTATGGACTTGGCCACTGCACTATGGATGTATGGACTTTGACGCCTGCATACTATGCAATGTACACACTTGGTGCCTGATGCTCATATGCAGACATTGATGCCCAACAGCGATGTATAGACATTGAGACTATGAGTGTGTGTTTAGTGTTAAGATAAGATTTAATGCATATAACATACAGACAATCTGATAAAGTGATTTCATCAAAACATAAACAGTGTTGCCAATTCATCAAAACAATATGTTGCCATATGAAGTAAAGTTACATGTCAACACCATCAACACATAGGAGTCACAACAATCTCCCCCTTTTTGATGATGGCAACCCCCTATCATGTAGAGTGGCAACATCCTGTCATACAGATGCATTTTTGATGAAAGACATGATTTGTTATTCAGATTGTTATGCAGGTGCACGTATATGCTATACCTCCCCTGAATCAGAATTCTCCCCCTAAACTGAAGAAATGAATTCAGACAATATTCTCCCCCTTTGCCATCAACAAATAGGAGGGAAAGTGAATGGAAGCGAGGAGAAAGAAAGTTCAGCTGACTGGCATTCTTAGTAAGTAGTTCAGAAATTAAGTAACCAAAGCACAAAACCTTCAGTCATATGAACCTAGAAATGGCTTAGAAATTGAATTTCTGGTTTAAAGGTTATAAAAAAGAAAGTTCATGCACTACATTCATTGGATAAGGTAGATGTTCATGATAAAATAATAAACCAGAGTCATATTTACATGAGAGATTCAGTTTCAGAATATCTTACTTTAATAGACTCAGTAATATATGTTAAGAGAACTCAGGTCATGTATTGAAATTAAACAATTGACATCCATGAAATTTCTTCTAAGGAACAGCATTTTCAATATTATTTCATTTAGGGCATTCAGGTACCAAAAGTCTTTTTGCGTAAGGGTATACGTTTATCAGACGCCAATACCCCTAGATACTCAACATGATGGACCATCTTGCCTATAATCAAATTCAATAGAATTGATTGACACCTCTTTGTATGAGGGTACACGTTTATTAGACGCCAGTTACCCCCATGTACTCAGTGAAAATAACCTACTGTTTTGATCATTTTATACAGAGATAGATGATACACCTCATGACATGAGTGGTGTCCACTTCTTTGATGGATCACTCAGTTTCTCAATGATTTATCAGTCATTGCTCTGTCAATTCTATTACTCAAATGATTTTCAATATTTTTTCAATATCTTTATTAGCTGCCCTTTATTTGTTTCAGAATGACTTGTTCAAGGACAATACACATACTTAGCTTCTCTAACATGATTTCAGATGAGTTTTCAGATTTTAAATATAATTAGCTTTGTCTGACATGAAATAAGATAAGGGTTGAGAGCTTTATCAATTTTCAGCATTCTTATTTACTGATTGTAGTCTTTCAACTCTAAAGATTATAAATTTTAAACCATTAAGTCAGTCTTTAAGCAATTAACGTTCTTATGAAAGAAGAAATCTGTTTTCTATTGCTTAATATTAGAACTGACTAAAAGATTGCCATATTGTCAGACTAAATCATTCAGAATCAAGGATTGAATAGACAGCGTCAACGCTGGAGTTCAAGGCGTCTACGCATCAGATGAAGAGACAAACAGTATAAGATACTGAGATAGTGACAGTGCGTTGACTCCATGCTATTGCAGCGTCAACTCATCAGAATAGTGAAACAGAAATATTTCCAGATCTAGTTCATTGCGTCAACGCCACATTGTAGCAGCGTCGACGCAGCAGTTCACCTTGACAACTGACAAGACTCCCCATGTCTATATGCATGATGATCATGAGTGCAATAAAAATATATGAGAGTCATGCATTATCATACGTCTGTTGCACAATGTTTATTCAATCTATCAACACCAAATCCAAATCTGAAGTTTATTCAAAGCAGCTCAAATGTTTTATTCAAGTTAACAAAGAGTTTATTCATTATGCTAAAATTTACACAAGCCAAGTTCTCTTCTAAAAAATTTAAATTTTTCATTTCCAAGTGGCTTAGTAAAAATATCAGCAACTTGTTTGTCTGTTTCAATGAAATCCAGTTCAATTTCCTTTTTGTTCACAGCATCTCTTAGAAAATGATGTTTTATTTCTATGTGCTTAGTCCTAGAATGATGAACAGGATTTTTAGCAAGGCATATGGCACTAGTATTATCACATAGAATTGGAATACATTCTAATTTTATCTGATAATCATCTAGTTGGTGCTTAATCCAAAGTACTTGGGCAGCACAATTACCTGCTGCAACATATTCAGCCTCAGCTGTAGACAAGGCTACAGTGTGTTGCTTCTTAGATGCCCAAGATACTAGATAGCCACCAAGGAATTGACAGTAGCCACTAGTGCTTTTTCTATCTACTCGACACCCAACATAATCAGCATCAGTGTAAGCTAGAAGCTCTAACTCACACCTAGTAGGATACCATAATCCTAGCTCTTGGGTGCCTAGCAGATATCTAAAAATCCTTTTCACTGCTTTAAAATGATTTTCTTTAGGACTGGCCTAAAACCTAGCACATAATCCTACAGCGAATTGAATATCAGGCCTAGATGCTGTTAAGTAGAGAAGGGATCCGATCATACCTCTGTATAATTTCTGGTCAAATGGGTTACCTTTAGTGTCTTCATCCAAGCTTGTAGAAGTACCCATTGGAGAAGCTATCTCTTTAAGGTTATTCATCTTGTATTTCTTGAGTAGATCCCTTGTGTACTTGGACTGAGTGATAAACATTCCATCCTTTGTTTGTGTAACCTGCAGTCCAAGAAACAATTTGAGCTCACCCATTGAGCTCATTTCAAACTCGTTAGTCATTGTTTCAGAAAATTCCTCACACAATTTGGGGTTAGTTGACCCAAAAATGATATCATCCACATAAATCTGTACAATAAGAATTTCAGAATGACTCACCTTTGTAAACAAGGTCTGATCAACTACTCCTCTAGTGAAATTTTGATCAGTGAGGAACTTGCTCAACCTGTCGTACCAAGCTCTGGGAGCTTGCTTAAGACCATAGAGAGCTTTATTTAATTTGTAAACATGATTAGGGAAATCTAGACATTCAAATCCAGGGGGCTGTCTAACATAGACATCCTCATTAATTTCCCCATTCAAGAATGCAGATTTTACATCCATCTGCTAGAGGATTATACCTAGGGAACATGCATAAACTAATAAAATTCTAACAGCTTCTAATCTGGCTACAGGGGCAAATGACTCTTCAAAGTCAATACCAAACTCCTGGTTGTACCCCTGAGCAACAAGTCTGACTTTATTTTTAACAATATTCCCTAATTCATCAGATTTATTCCTGAAGACCCACCTAGTCCCTATGACTGTTCCATGATCAGGAGGTGGAACCAAGTGCCACACATTGTTCCTGTCGAACTGATTAAGTTCCTCATGCATGGCATTAATCCAATGCATATCCTTGAGGGCACAGTCAATGGACTTGGGTTCAATTTGAGAGACAAGAGCATATGCATTTAATTCATGTTGAATTCTCAGGAGACCTCTAGTCCTAGGGGGGTCATGCAGATTTCCAATTATATTATCTACAGGATGATCTTTAAGATATCTAATGTTAACAATTGAATTGTCATGTGTTTGATTTACCTCCCCCTGAACTGTAGACTCCTCTTCATTAAGTTCTGTACGTCCTTCTTCATCCTCTGAATTGTCTTCAGGATCTCCTTCCTTCAAGATTTCACCATTGTCTTCATTCCTGCATTGACCAATGTTAGAATTTACCAAGGATTCATCAAAAATTATGTGTGGAGCTTCTTCAACAGTTTTAGAGTTCAGATTGTACACTCTATATGCTCGTGTGTTTTCAGAATAACCAAGAAAGATTCCTGGTTCACCTTTAGGTTCAAATTTATCAAGGTCTCTTTTATCATTTATATGAATAAAACATTTGCAACCAAAAATCTTGAAATGAGCAATAGAAGGTTTCTTACCCTTTAAGATCTCATATGGTGTTTGCTGGGTAGAAGGTCTTACCATGACTCTGTTAATTACATAACAAGCAGTGTTCACTGCTTCAGCCTAAAATTTCCTTGGTAGACCACCTTCAGTAAGAAGTGTACGACCCATCTCCACTAGGGTTCTGTTCCTTCTCTCCACAACCCCATTCTGCTCAGGTGTCCTTGGTGAGGAGTACTTATGGTTGATTCCATTTGACCGGCAGAGTTCATCAAACTGTGAGTTTTCAAACTCACCTCCATGATCAGTCAAAATATTTTCAATTTTTTGATTTATTTTAACATAGAACTCTTGAAATTCTGAGAAAGCATCACTCTTATTAGATAAGAAATAAACCCAAGTATACCTAGAAAAGTCATCTACCATGACAAACCCATACCTCCTTCCTGATAAGCTGACAGATCTGGTTGGCCCAAAGAGATCCATGTGTATCAGCTCATAGGTTTTGGAAGACAGATTTTTAGTTCTAGACTTAAATGACTTTCTAGTTATCTTTGATTGAGTGCATGCATCACAGATTTTATTTTCTTTCTTGAAGGAAACTTCAGGAAGTCCTCTAACCATGCTATGCTTGTTCAGTTTATGCAAAATGGTATAACTAGCATGGCCTAACCTACGATGCCATAAAAATGCTAAATCTTCTCTATTGGCAGTAAGTCATAGGTTAGAATGCTGAACATCATCTAGATCTATCATGTATGTGTTATTTATTCTTTTTCCAGAGAATTTTATAATTTCTGAATCAGGTTCAAAAACCTTGCAGCATTGAGAATCAAATAAAACCTTATGACCCTTATCACACAACTGGCTGATACTAAGTAAATTGTAAGCTAACCCTTCAACCAGCATAACATCATCAATGCAGCAGGTAGAGCACTTACCTACCTTACCTGATCCAATGATCCTACCCTTTGTGTTGCTTCCAAAGGTGACAAGGCCTCCTAGCTTTTCAGTTAGCATACAAAACTTGGCCTTATCTCCTATCATATGCCTGGAGCAGCCACTGTCCAAGTACCACAAGTTGCTCTTGGCTGCCAGGCATACCTGCACACACAATTAGGGCAAAGAGTTTGGAACCCAAGTCTGATTGGGCTCCAATGCAGATGAAGTGCAAGTAAAGAAAGAAAGCATAGTTTTGGGAATCCACATTTGTTTGAAGCAGTTCTGTTCAGTGGATTTTCCAGATTTCCTTTTGTTTTACTTTTTCTTGTTGACTTTCTTCTTATATGCACCAACAAAGTTATTCACAGAATTTTTGTTATTGTGCCAATGCTTTGGCCAGGTTGCATTCATAAAGTTTTGGCCATGGTAGTTCCTAGACTGGCTGTAGAAATATTGGTAATTCCTAGGCATCCGACTACCACACCCATTTTCCCAATTTCTGACATAGGGTCTGTAAAAGTGTGTAGGTTGATGAACATACCCTGTATACATCCCTTGAGTTCTAGTCCACCCATACCCATTAGGATAGATTGGCTGTTTGGGGTAGTAGGGCTGAACTCTAGGTGAATTGAATTTGTTGGGCTGACTTCTGAAAATGTTTTGTCTTCCCTGCACCCTTGACCCTGCTGACCTATTCATAGGTTTTGGTTGGGTCCTTTTCAGTGATGATGGTGGTGAAGACTTTTTGGCATTGATATGAGGTTTGTTTATCTGAACAGACTAACCCCTAACCTTGGGTTGAGCACTAGAGCTAGGTTTGGAAGTGCCAATTCTACTAGGCTCACCTACTTTCTGTTTGTCCTTCTCCTCTGCATTCAGCCTTTTCAGATTCAAATTTGTCTTTATAGCATTATTAGAATTCATGTTGATCAGAGGTCCTTTCTCCTTTTGTGCAACAAAGGAAATAGTTTTCATTCCAAAGCTTTTGGTTGCACTAGAGTTGAATCCTAGGCCCTCTCTTTTGAAATTTACTTTTGACCCCAATAATGCATCTAAATTTTCAGATCCTTGGGTCATTTTCTCAATTATTTTTAGCTTATCCTCATTATCTTTCTGAACTTCATCAATAGAATTTTTTAACTCATTATTCACATTGAGGATAGCTTCATATTTTTCAGAAACAATCTTTATCTCATTTTCATAATTCTGAATTTTCAGTTTCCATGCATCAATTTCATTGTCTAATCTCACATTTTCTTCCTTAGACATTTTCAGTTCTTTATTGATTTCTTCAAATTCAGAACATGTGAGTTTCAGCTTACTGTTTTCAATTTCTAAGCAGGCAATTTTATCAGACAATGAAGTATCATTTTGCATGATTTTAATTTTTCTTCGAAGATGCCTGTTTTATTTTCTGACCTCATCTACTCTGTCAGTAAGTTCATCATAGGCAACCATCCAATCAGTAATAGTAAAATTTTCATAGCGAGAGGATACCTCATCAGATTCTTCCTCTCTATCTTCTGAGCTGGTTGCCATGAGACAGATTGACTTCTCAGCTTCAACTTCACTGTCCGAAGTGACGCTCAAAGATCCCTCGTCCTCATCACTCCAGGTACTCACCATAGCTTTCCCTTTTGTGTTCTTCTTCTTGGACTTGTCCTTGAGATTCTGATTTGTCGGACATTCAGCTTTAAAGTGACCCGCCTTCCTGCAGTGATAGCAAACATTAGTTTCAGCTTTCTTTGCAGGGTTTGATTTATACCTTGTGTCTCGGAGGCCACTGTTGGGATTTTTTCGGCTGAATCTTCTTCCTTCCTTCTTAAGAAATCTTCGGAATTCCCTAGTAATCATGGCAATATCAGCATTTGCCACTTCTTCTTCAGATAAGCTCTCTTCAGTTGATGATCTATTGGGGCTGGATCGACTGGATCTGCTAGCACCAGCCTTCAGAGCTATAGGCTTCCTCTTTCTGTCAGCCTCCTCTATCTTTGGCATATTCATCTCATAAGCCATTAGAGATCCGATCAGCTCATCTGCCTTAGTATTATGCAGATCTCTTGACTCTTCCATAACTGTGGCCTTAGTGTGCCACATTGGAGTTAAGGATCGCAAGATCTTCCTAACTACATCGTACTCAGAATATTTTTTCCCGAAGCCTCTGAGACCATTTGTGATAATGGTCAGCCGAGCATACATTTCATTGATCGTCTCATTAGGCTTCATCTTGAAGGCTTCGTATTCTGAGACTAGTAGATTAGTCTTAGTCTCTCTGACTTGTGAAGTTCCCTCATAGATGACTTCAAGTGCATCCCACATTTCCTTCGCTGAGGAGCAGGCAGATATTCATGAGAACTTGGTGGGATGCAGAGAACACTGGATTGCATTGATTGCACTCCAGTTGAGCGTTGACCTTCTGATTTCTTCCTTAGTCCATACATCTTCATTTGGAGACAGCTCGAAAGGTCCCTTGCTAACCACCTTCCAAATTTCATACTCTTTAGCCCTCAAGAATACCTGCATACGGTGCTTCCAGTATGCGTAGTTGGTTCCATCGAAGTATGGGGGCTTGGATGTGGAGTGTCCTTCAGCTATCATCCCTCTTCCGTCCATCTGTGCTTATCCTCTTCGGGCGGTAAGTCCTTGTAGAAGAGTCTAGCTCTGATACCAAGTGTTGAAGTTAGATGGAAGGCTCTATCACCACAGGATGTGGATCTAGAGGGGGGGTGAATAGATCAACTGGTAATTTAAAAATTTGGCCTTGAATCAAATGCGGAATTAGAAGAACACTAGACGAACACAGCCAATGCACCGAATGAAACACACAAGATCTGCTGAACAAGCAATCAAACACACGAGAGGCATAAGGCTTTTAGGTGGTTCGGTCAATCCGACCTACGTCCACCCCACATTCAACTCGAATGTGGATTACTGCTGATACACAGCTTCAAACTGCTGGGCTCTACAGCTTGCCAACAACGGCTGGGGCTTACAGCTTATCCCGACCAGAGGAACATCCTCTGCAACAGCTGAGCATCACAGCTTGCTCTGCTGGGCACTACAGCTTAGCCGACCAGAGGAACACCTCTGCAACCCGCTGCCTCACAGCTTGATCCCGCTAACTAACAGCTTGATAGAACAAGAGTTTTCAAAGGAAAATAACAAAGACTGAAAACAAACGAAACACATAATCGAATGGAAGAAAACCAAAACGACTGTAGCTCAAGGTTGAGCAATGTCAGCTCTGGTAACTCGACCAAGAGACTGATTCACAAGCTCTCACAATAACTCTCTCTCAACTCATCTCTCTTTTTCTTCTTCTCTCTTTTTCTTCTTCTCTGCCTTTCTTCTTTATTCTCACAGTGGATCTCGGTGGCTGCTGCTTCAAGCAGGATGTACAGACTTTTCAATCTCGATCAGCCTATACAGAAGATGAAGACTAATATATATAACAGCAGCAGGTGGATAAGGGCGCGTGGCTTCCATGCTTTCCCGCCCAATGGAATCCGCCAGCTTTGAGATAATTCCATCCACGTGTCAGCATTTGGTTCACGAGCCAGGCACCTTAGATCACGTGCCCTACAATTCAAAGACGTTTGATCAGCAAAACTCAAGACTGCTGCGTTGACTCCATCAGCCCATGGCGTTGACACATCGATGATCCAGTGATCATGTCTTCAGTAGATGGGCGTGCTGCGTCGACGCCGCTTCACTGCTGCGTTGACGCATCGGTGTGTACTAGCAGCTAAAAGGTGTCGTTCCATCAACCTGCTGCGTCGACCCAACGAGCTACAACGTCGACGCTGCCAGGGTACTCCAGAAGTTACAAGGAGTTACTTGAACTGCTGCGTCCACGCTGCCAGTGGGTGGCATTGGCGCATCTGAGTAACCCAGTAACCCATTGGTTCTCTTTTTGTAACTACTGCGTCGACGCTACTTGCTCAATGCGTCGACGCACCAGAATAATCCAGGAGCTTCTTTCTTGATTTGCTGTGTCCACGTGTCAGCCTCTCAGCCAGCTTCAGCACACGTGTCACAAGCCTGTCTGCCCTTCCAGCCTCGAATCACGTGCCCTCCATAAGCTTCACGATCAGAACACCTGTCAGATAGAGTATCGGATAAGTCATCAGTTTAAGTGAAGAACTCTGTATAGACTTGAAAAGACGATCATGCTGTATAGACTGAGTGTGTACAGTGTGAGGGAGTGTATAGACTTAGTTAGAAGGAGCCCGATGTACAGACTTGCCTATGTGAAAGCCACTGTACATACATTGAAAACGTGAAGCCAAAATGTAGACTTCACGCTGTACAGACTTGAGGTTTTGATGAACGAAGGTTCAGTGTATAGAGTTGGAATGTAAGGCCCAATGTATAGACTTCAAAGTCCACTGTGGATGTATAGACTTTATCAACTGAAGAAACTGAACTGAAACGTCGACGCATCAGCTCAAGGAGTTGACGCACTACTGTATGGACAATGTTCAGACTTGCTGAAAGACCGATGTACAGACTTTCAAACCTAAAGGCCAATGTGTGGACTTTGCGTGAGACGCTCAATGTACAGACTTCACCTTAGACTCTAAATGAGACGGACAGTGTATGGACTTGGCCACTGCACTATGGATGTATGGACTTTGACGCCTGCATGCTATGCAATGTACACACTTGGTGCCTGATGCTCATATGCAGACATTGATGCCCAACAGCGATGTATAGACATTGAGGCTATGAGTGTGTGTTCAGTGTTAAGATAAGATTAAATGCATATAACACACAGACAATCTGATAAAGTGATTTCATCAAAACATAAACAGTGTTGCCAATTCATCAAAACAATATGTTGCCATATGAAGTAAAGTTACATGTCAACACCATCAACACATAGGAGTCACAACACACATGACCACCACACACTCCTGAATGCGCCTCTTCCACGACCTTCCAGGATTCATCATCGTCGAGGCATCTTAATAAAACACCCGTGAGCCCTCTTCTATAGAGCACACCTCCAACCAAAACATAACGTTGAGCCACTCTTCTAATTGCTTTCTTCTCCTCCACAGTGGCTTCCTCGGGATAGGATTGATCATTGCAATACCTGGCAATCTCATAATACCAAGATTTCTCTTCATCAGCCAACTCTTCTTCCCAATCTAACAACATGACCTCTTTGCCTTTAAGAGCTTCCCTCCATCTGGCCTTCTCGAGCACCTTATCTCTAATATCGAGGAATGCACGATCCTTAATAGCTGGAGTGTCACGCTGATGAATGAGAGGAACATGAAAATCACGTTGGGGAGGAAAGACTAGAGCAGAGGCCAAAGATGCAAGAGCATCAGCTAGGATGTTCTGGCTTCGAGGGACATGAATGAAGATTAACTTGGTAAAGAGTTTGGCATAAGCTGAAGCAAGTTCCTGGTAGGGCTTGAGCTTAGGATTGATAGTGCGGCACTTGACAAGCACCTGGCGCAGAATAAGCTGACTGTCACCCACAATTCGCAAGTGAGTAACACCATATTGATGAGCGGTTTGAAGGCCGGCCAAAAGAGCCTCATACTCAGCTATATTATTTGTGACAGGGAAAGTGAGCTGAGCAGCAAATGGGATGGTGACCCCTTCTGGTGTTAAAAGAACCATGCCGATCCCTCTTCCTTGGGAATTTAGAGCTCCATCAAAATGTAATGTCCACATAGGATCATGGGTTTGATTGATGGACATCAGTTCCTCGTCTGGAAACTCCGAATTGACAGGATCAAATCGGGGTAGAGGGTGGTGAGCAAGATGTTCAGCAATGGCGTAGCCTTTGATAGCTTTCTGTTGAACGTAAGTGATGTTGAATTGAGAAAGGAAACTTTGCCAACGTGCTAATCGATCAGTGAGGACAGATTTTTCAAGAAGGAATTTAATCGGATTCATGCGAGCAATGAGGTGAACCTCGTGAGCTAGGAAATAGTGTTTTAATTTCTAAACTACCCAGACTAAAGCAGCGCAAGTCTTCTCCATGGCTGAGTACCTCTGCTCACAAGGGTTTAGAAGTTTAGACAAATAGTATGCTGCCCTCTCTTTACCTTCTTCATCCACTTGAGCTAGGACAGCACCTACAGAGTCATCCAGGACAGAAACATAGAGAATAAGTGGTTTGTCTGAAATCGGCGGTCTCAGGACAGGAGGATTGGCCAAATAATCCTTCAATCTGTCAAAGGCTGCCTGGCACTTATCATCCCAATTAAACTTGACTCCCGGCTTAGTAAGCTCGTAAAACGGCCTGCATCGTTGTGAGTGCTGGGAGACAAAACGGCGAATAAATTGCAACCTCCCGATCAATCCTCGAACTTCCTTCAAATTCTTGGGAGGAGGCATATCTCTAATGGCCTTTGCCTTGTTGGGATCAACTTCAATTCCCCTTTTGCTGACAATGAATCCAAGCAACTTCCCTGAAGAAACGCCAAATACGCACTTCTTGGGGTTCATCTTCAATTGATATTCTCGTGATCTTTGCAAGACTTTAGCTAGAACCCCAGGATGCTCAATCCTTGTCCTTGATTTTACTACCAGGTCATCCACATACACTTCAATATAAATATGAATCATGTCATGAAAAATCGCCATCATAGCCCTCTGATAGGTGGCTCCAACATTCTTGAGTCCAAAGGGCATGACCACATAACAATATGTACCCCATGGTGTAGTGAAGGATGTTTTCTCTTGATCTTCCTCAGCCAAACGAATTTGATTGTAACCTGAAAACCCATCCATGAAAGAGAGTCTCAAATCCTGCTGTATTATCAATCAAAACATCAATATGAGGGAGGGGGAAGTCATCTTTGGGACACGCACGGTTGAGGTCCCGAAAGTCTATACAAATCCGTACCTTTCCATCTTTCTTCATGACCGGGACAATGTTAGCCACCCAGTTGGGGTAGAGGACAACTCTAACAAACCTAGTCTTATGAAGCTTATCGACCTCTTCTTTCATCTTTAAAGCCATGTTAGGGTGGAAACGTCTCAACCGTTGTTTGATCGGGACAGACCCTGGCTTAAGTGTAAGCTGATGTTCAACGAGCGCAGGGTCCAATCCAGGCATATCCTCATAACTCCACGCAAACGTGTCCTTGTATTCTTGAAGTACCAAAATAAGCGCCTCCTCTTCGGAGGGCGGCAAATTCTTGCTGATGAGGACAATCCTAGGGTCTTCCTCGGTACCCAAATTAACTTCTTTGGTAGGCTCTTCTACGGAGGCTGATGGTTCATCAAATCTTCTCATACCACTGGCAAAGGCATTAGCCTCGTCCTCATATTCTTCATAACTTTCATCCCCCTCTTCAATAGGGTCTTCATCATTCATGATCTCGTAGACACCTAAACCCTCATAAGAAACATTAGCATCCTCATATTCCAATTCTGGCAGGATAATCGGATTCTCCATGAATTCAGGAAGGGCTAAACAAGCCTGGCATCTTCTGGCTAACTCCAACAAAAATCTACGCGGAATCTGCTTACCCTTGGATTTCTTATGAAAATCTACCCCATGAATTTTATTAGAAGAAGAAGAACAACTAGCTTGATTAGAATAAGCTGAAAAGGAGGAATGAGGTGAAAAAGTGGATACAGGAGGTGATACAGAAGGAGACCCCTCACTAGAGGGGAAGAAAGGATTTATCAATGAATCAGGGAAGAGTGGCCCCTGGCTTGGGACACACTCGGAAAAGAGATAAGAAGTTTCCTCAACGGAAATGGAGGACTGAAGAGTTGGAATTTTGACGTTTTTTTTTTATTTTTATCTTTATCTTTATTTTCATTTTTATTTTATTTTTCTAGAAGAAAGCATTGTGAAGGGAGAATAACAGGGGAAGTGGAGATTGAAAGCTTGGAGAAAGATTGAATCAGAGATGACCCGCGCGGGGGAGTGATGGAGAGTTTGGAGAATTGCTCGAGGAGCAAGGGAGGAATCAGGAGAGAAATCTGCAGTGAATCTGGAGAAAAGTTGACCATAATTGGCGGCAGTCTCGGCACGCGAGAGAACAATTGAGAATGTAGGGAAAGAAGAAGAGACGGATGCATAGAAGTGAGGGAAAAGAGGCCGGCCCACAGCCTGTCTATTGTAAATCCTTCTTCATATGAAACATCTGGCTCTCCAGTGTCAGTGTAGTCACTCAGCAACTGCCTCTTATCTGTAATCACAGTCAGCTTTTCAATCAATTCATGTATTAGCGGCGGCCATTCCAGATCAGTCGGCATAAAGAGACGGCTCAAAGCAATAGTAATATCATACATATCGAACCATCTATACCAGTCACACTCTGGATCATCCATTTTCCTTCTTTTATCGGGCCTTAGAGACTCCAGGGCTTTATAAGTGGCCAATGATGCAATATGACGAGCAAACTGTCTCGCATGAACATCTTGACAGTCTAGAATGGAGGTGATTACTGTAGTCTGCTCATTATTCTGAACGCCACCCGTGACAAAATGTGTCTTCAATGTCCAAGTAAGCGGCTGGCGATCTGTCTTCCAGGTGGATGTCATAACTGCCCATGGTTCATCTTCATTTTTGCCCGGCCCTTTGTAGCCCAGGCCGCCTCGTGTAATCAATTTCTGAGGCTTAATAGGCCTAGTCCTGCCTTGACAACTAGCACCCAGACCTTTGCCGTTTTGATATCCCATTTTCATTAGAATTTTCCAACCAGGGGTGTTTATCATGCTTTTCTTCTTCTTCCCCTTGGAAGGCAAGGGTGTCATAGCAACTGTTGTGACTGTCTCGGGCGACATTGTTCGTGGGTGAGGGAGGTCTAGCATTGATAGCAACGGCTTGTTGGCAGGTCAAATAGAAGGAACTGATGAAGCTAAGTGTATATCTTCCTCTGGCAGAATTGGCATACTGGTAACTTTGATGATGCGGCCCTTGTGTGGAAACTTAAGGCACTGATGATTTGTAGAGGGCACTGCATCGAGCTGTTGAATGTAGGGGCGGCCCAGAATGCCATTGAATGTTGGATCCATGTCCAAAATGTGAAAATCGACCGTGATTGTGGCCGGACCCAAACTGAGTTTCAGTGTGATCATGCCTAGAGGAGGCTTCTTAGTATTGTCGTATGCTGTGACTGTTATAGTAGACGGACGAATCAGATTTTCAGGAATGCCGCACATCTTCAAAGTGCTCGGCGGCAATACATTGATAGATGCCCCAGTGTCCACTAGACATTGTTTCACCGCCACCTTATTGATGTCGACTGTGATGCATAGAGCATATTTCCTTGCTGAGAGTGGTGCCAGTTCATGCTCATGAAAAGTAATTGCCGGCTGACTGCTAGCGGGTGTCAAAACTGTAGTTATCTGCTCGACCGGGATGTCTTCATTGACCATAACTTTTTGCAGATACTCTTTCAGAGCTAGCTGGTGAGTGGTGGACCTTTTGATCAGTTCTAAAATAGAAATTCTTGCTGGAGTTCGGTCCAAGTGCTTTAACAAATCATACTGAGTTCCTGGCACTGACTCTTGTTCCTGTTCTTGTTCATTTGGCCCTTGCGCGGGCTCTTGCTCCTTCTGAGGAAAGATGCGCTGGAACATCCGTCCACTGCGGAGCGGTGCCACGTTTTGTCATGCCTCTGTCGGGGCAAGTAAAGGAGGAGGGTTGGAAGAGGAAGAGGGTGTATTGGCGTTGATAAGTGGTGGAGGGGTGTTTGCAGAGGGAGTCCCTGTAGGGGGCATTAATGAAGAGTTTGACAAAGATGCCCCCGCAGGAGGCGTAGGAGTAGAAAGGGATACCCGAATGCGAGGAGAGTTGGGGGGTGGAATGAGGAGAGATCTGGGTATAAAAGATGGGAGAGCCGATGGTGGGGGGATCCTTGCCGGTGGAGGAGTAGTGGTGGTGGGTGTAGCGTGCGTTGGTGACGGGCGGATAAGGAGTAGTCTAGACGGCGAAGGTGAAGGGTTAGTAGTGGATGGCGGAGTTCGCTGCGTGATAGGTTGCGGAGGCGGTAAACGGGTAGGGAGAGATAGGGCTAGCAAGGATGGAGAATTGGTGGGAGCAGGTGGATTAACGGGGCGTAGAAGAGCCCGGCTCAATTGGGGAGTAGAAGAAGAAGGAAGCATCTGCAAAAGGCGCGGCGGTTGATTTGAATTATAATTAAATGCCCCGACAGAGGCGTTTTCTTCATGCCATCCATGTCCTCTCTGCACCTCGCGGAGAGACGTGACAGGGTTCACGTGCTGATTCGGTGGGTGCTCTGGCAGTGGATTGTGGACAATCCCCATATCTTGCTGAGGTGCTGGAGCTTGCTGTTGTACTTGTGGAGCCGGTTGGTGTGGCTGCTGAGCCTGCTGTTGCCGAGGAGGCCTTCTTTCTTTCATAGTGGCGATAAACTGCCTCATCTCATCCCAGTTGATACCGTCCTGATCATTTAAATCATAAATGTAATCCTTGAAGTGGAAGCAACGATCAATGTTATGACCAGGGGAGTGGTGGAAGACACAGTAGCGGGACGTGTCAACATTAGCGGGCCACACTGCCCTTTCCTTTGGTAGCATGAGCAAGTTGGCAGCCATCAAGGCATTGAAAATATCCGGGAGACTTTCTGGCAATGGCAGATAATGGGCCCTTTTGGGGTCAAGTGGTCTCCTCTGCTGTTGTTGTTGCGGTCCATAATTAGTGGGTGGTGGTACTTGGTGGTATTGTTGCGGAGCTGGAGGGTCAGCGCGGGGCGCTTGGTTTTGTGGTGAAGCAAAGGAAGGTTGAGGAGTAAATTGGTGTTGTGGGGGTGAAGTAAAGAGGGCGCCTTGTGATGGAGGTGGCGAAGGTCGTGGGTTAGATTGGCGAAAAGGTGTGGGGTTGCCGACCGCGCCAACCTGCTCATTGATGACGGTGCCCTCAGTCGTGGGCCCGCTATTGTTGACATTTGTATTCTTTTTAACCAACCTTGGTTTTGGCTCAAACATGCCCATGATGGGCGAATCTTTCATTTGGGTCTGAATATAACGAGCTCTTTCATAAAGCTCCTCCATGGTGGTCAATCTGTTCATAGCCAGTATATGCCGGAACTGAGGGGTTGCATTGGATATAATCATCTTAACCTGTTCCGGTTCTGATAAGGTATCTTTCAACTTCTCGGCCATTGACCGCCATTTATCAGCAAATATGATGAAGTCCTCCTCGGGCTTCATTTTCTCTGCAACCAAATCTGTAACTGAAAGGGAGGGTCCAACCCTGTCCCTATACTTCTGCAAGAATTTTTTCTGAACCACATCGAAATCACTAGCATCTGTCGGATCCAGGGAATAGAACCACTCGAGGGCTGGCCCCTCTAAAGATCTTCTAAACAAGTAAGCCAATGAGGCTTTGTTGCCCTGCCAAAAGGACGTTTCATACATAAAATCCTTCAGATGAATAAAGGGATTACCAGTTCCATTGTATCGTCGAAAGTTCGGCATCTCAGAAGGTGGTAAATGAAAAACTGGAAATGTAGGAAGAGAGATCTCCGGGACATTCTTGGCTGCCGTAACCTTGTTGAGTTTTTCTTCCATGCTAGCCAATTTCTGAAGGAGTAAAGCATTAGTGTCTGACTCGACCGGGGCCGAATTTGGAATGAAGGTATTTGGCATAGGCGTCCTTAGAATTTGGGGAGGTTGAAAGAATTGGGGCCTAGCCGCTGAGTAGCTCGCATGTTGGGCCGGCATGGCTGCACCAGGTGTCGGTGGACAAGAGGGGGTTTTGTGCAAGACCGCTTGGTCATTAGTGAGGTGATGGCCACTCTCGGCCGGAGGGGGATTGGAGGATGAAGAGGGAACGGACTTCCCTTTCAAAGCGGCCTGAATTGCCTGCCGTTGGGAGTCATCTAATTGAGATAGAGCATTAATCAAATCAGTAACATTGAAGGATGGGGAAGGGTTCCTCGAAGTGTTGGAGGGTAAAGTCTGAGAAGAGGGCACGACCTCTTGAGTAGTGGTATCAACCACATGAACTTGAGGATAATAAGAATGAGGAGGAGGGTAATTCCCTTCATTGTAAACAGAATCTTGGGGAACCTCATATGATTGACCGAAAACATTTTCTTCCACATCATCATAGGAATATCCGTAGCTTGCCATGTTGATAATCTTACCTGAACGGAGTTGCATGCATAAAAGGAGAGAAAGCTTTATGAAGGAATTATCACACAATCAATCACCCAATCAAAGCAAGCTTGAGCAAATCAACCCAACCAAATTTATGCAAACAAGTTGAGATGAAGGCAAGATTTTAGTGTTATGTTTGAGATTAGAGTGAGTTAAATTGCAGAATAATTCACTCCTCTTTGCAAAGTGAAACCTAGTTTGGATCCAAGTGTAGCCTCCGTGTCAACTAGGTTCTTTCTCTTTTCTCACCAACGATAGGTTCTCTAAACTCCGGGTACTTCAAGGGTACAACCGGCCCAGCGTCCGTGAGGGAATCCACGGGTGCGGGGACTTACGGAGGTCTTGGAAAAGGGATTTCCGGTCCAAAGAGACGGAATGCTTAATAGAGGGTTGTCCCGATTCCAAGAGAGGTGTATGGAATCCTAGTGTAGAGAGAGGATGTCTCTCAACCAAATGCCACAAAAATGCAGTATAAGATAAGCCAGTCACAGCAATATAATCAAATACTCAATGTAAGTATGAATCCAGCATGAATAGACAGAAATAGTAAGGATCTGTAAACACACAGGAAAGAGGCGACCTGGAGGAAGTCGCTACCAACAAAAGAGACGACAGCGTGGCTGTCGTGAATTCTGGGAGGGGCTATCGGACAATGAAAAAACGCGCCTTGATGTGGGGCGCTAAATATGATAAAGGCGCCTCTGACAGAGGGCGTCAAATATAAGTGGTGCGCACGATCGAAGAAAAATGCGCCTTGGTGTGAGGCGCTGCCAAATAAAAGACGCCCAAGGAGGAGGGCGCAAATTCACAGAAGTAGCAGATATAATAAAAGGCGCCTTGATGTGAGGCGTTAAACAGAAAAAAGACGCCCTAGATGAAGGCGTTAAATAGAAAGGCGCCTTTGTGGAAGGCGTTAATTCAACAACAGCAGTAGACTTAATCACAAGCTGGCTGATCCCGGGGAGTGTGCAGTGTGCACAGTGGAGGGCGCCCGTGGGGCACAAGGGAGGGGTACCGTGGGTACCAAAGGGAAAGGGCACGCGTGGATGCCAAAGGGGAAAGGGCACACGTGGGTGCCAAAAGGAGATGGTAATCAAAAGAAAAACAGTGGAAGTCCCACCGTGATCGCCAATTTGTGGATCATGGAAAATCCACTCTTAAAGGAGAATAAGAGTAATAATAAGAATATGAAGAATGATGAAAAGAATAATGATGAAAAAGGAGTAAAAGAGCACGTGGTGATACTAAGGAGAGTGATCGCCAGAGGGGTTACCTCAATAAGAAGAAAAGATGATCGTGAATACCTGGTGAAAATAAGACGCGGGATGAATATGGATTCCTTCCTCCACCTTCTATCGGCCGGCCGATGAAGGGGGTTTTCCTTGTTGATTACCTTGAAACAAAGAACAAATAAATAAAAGAAAAGTGGATCAGCCGAGAGTGAGTGTAGTATCAATCCAAAGAAATAGTATGATGATGAAAGAAGAATATAGCATGCACACCTTTTTTTGTTTGGTTTTAAAACCCCTAGAGAAATAGGGAGAGGAGAGGAGATGCAATACTAATGCAAAAGAAGAAAAGGATGGACGTGATGATACGATGAAGACAAATACAAACAAAGGAGAGAACCCCTGCTGTTCCTGTAAACAGTAAAGGGAGAACCACCGGAGCAGCAGGAAGTAGAGGAAGATGACTAATGACTCCAGCAACCTTGCTAACACCGTAACAACAGCCCCCTGCTTCTCTGTGTTCTCTGTAACCTCTGTAACCCCGCGCAAGATCAACAAGGGGATTCTTTTATAAGGTTTCGATCAAAGATAGACACAGATTCGGGAAGATAAGAATAGGCAGTGGTTGTTAACGGCAAGGACTCTAGTTCCCAGATCGAGCAAAGTGACCAAGAAAGGCAGGGAACTCTTTAGGAAAGACGAGTTTAAGAAGGACACGAAAAGGTGAGACACGACCTACCGAAGGGCGTCAATTCAACAATTGACGACCTGCCCAAGGACGTTAAATCCAAACATGACCAGGATCAGGGCGTCACTTCCTGGATTCAATTTTGGTAATAAAACCTTCTTTATTTGAAAATTACAAAAAGACGCCTGAAGCAAAGGCGTTGATTAAGAACACGCCCTGAGGAAGGACGTTAATCACTGATTTTCAAACAGGGTGGGATTTGTAAAACACCAGGAATTGACGCCCTTACTATTGGTCGTCCTTTCTTTAGAACGTGCCTAAGGCAAGGCCGTTAATTAAAACACGCCCTAGGAAAAGTCGTGAATCACAAAAAACGCACAAAATGCGAAGAAAACCCACAAAAATAGAAAATCTTTATTTTATGGAAATATTGAAGTTCACTTTGGGGCGTTATCATAGTGACATGAGATTTGATCATCATAACGTCAATTTTGGCGTGTCTACACACTCATGCATTAGATGACCAAATTAATGACAATAGTGGCATGACATTTTCTTTTTGTGTGCATGTGTGTATGTGTTTAGGTTATGTATCGCATGTACATCATCAGCATGATTGTTTCTTTGCTTATTCTTCACATGAACATACTTTTTCACTTTTTCAGCTTGTTTCTGAATGTCAGTTTTTTTTGATTTTTCTGAACAATGGGCTGTTAATCTTTTGAGGTGGTGGCTACGTTTGATGCAGGGACAAACGATGTCATTAGCTTGTTATTAAAAACTTTTTTATTAACATTATTGTAGCCCAGCCCTTCCTTCCTGAAGTTAACCTTGACTCCTAGCAACTTATCCAGATTTTCTTACCCACTAACAAATTTAGACAAAGAAGCTTTCAAATCCTGAATCTCAATTTTTAGTGATGTAATATTTATTTCATAACTTCAAATCTCTTGTTCACTACAATTAACAGCTTCATTCAGTACTTTGTTAGCAGTTTTGTATTTCTAAATTTCTTGTTCCAAATTGCTCAGTTTTTTAGAATCTTCAACACAAACAATTTTTCCTTTTTCTAAGGGTAGAAGTCTTTCAGACATTGCAGAGTTCAGTTGTTTTAACTTTTCATTTTCCCTAATCAGAGCATCATTTTGAATTAACTTATCAAGAAGAATCTGGTCATCATGAGATGCTTTTGAATTATTTGGAGTTTTAGATTCTCTTTGTAGATTTTCAATGTTTTTCTGAAGCTCCATATTCACAGACTTTATTGCATCAGATTTTTCAACAAGCAGATTCTTCTCTTGTTTGAGTTTTTCAAATTTTTCTTCATTTTCTTTAACCGATTTTCTGAGAGATTCGTTTTCTAATTTCAGCTTATTTAGATCTGTGTTAACATGTTCAAGATCCTTCAGCAGTTTTTCATTCTGAACATGATTGCTAATGAGTCTGATCATCATTAGTTGATCTAAGTTTTTCTTCAAGTTCAGTAATCTCATTTGCAAGTTCTTGATTTTCATTCTTTAACAATCCAATTTGTTTCTTAAGCACTTGGATATGAGATAAACAAGCATCATGCGTTTGTTTCAATTTTAAACAATTTTCACATGAAGAATTAGAACAATTCAAACTAATAGTCTTTTTCAATTTTTTGTGTTATTTTCTTAACATCTCATGCGACTCCAATAAATCAGCATATGCATCATGCCAGTCATCTAAGGTGAATTTTTCAAAGGGATTTACCTGATCATCGTCCTCTTCTTCATTTGGGCTGCTACTTTGATTACTGCCTTTAGCCATCATGCATTGGTCGTTACTTACACAGCAAGCAGTCTTTAGTTTGTTCAGGATGTCCTTGGCTGACCTGTAATCATGAAAGGAAGAATGGAAAGCCTTGTCAGTAGCTGCTTTCATTAAATCCAAAGCTTTTTGATTTTCTCCATACTTCAATCTATGACTGTCAGTCCATTTGGACTTTTTCTTTGGTAATCCGTGAGGACCTTATGAAATTAACTTCCATAGATCAGGATCAACATTCTTGAAAAACATGCGCAGGTTGTTACACCATAGATTGAAATTAGTGCCATCAAAAACCGGTGGACAAGCCATGGATATAACAGACAAATCAATGCACCAAAGTAGGTATGCTCGGAAATGCAGCAAGGAACTGTAGGATCTGCTGCGGATTGTTGGATCCGATGAGATAGTTACCCGCTCTGATACCACTTGTTGGAATATATAGGTGCAAGACATGGATTCAGAAGGGGGGGGATGAATGAATCCCTCTTTAAAATTATTGCGGTGTTAAAATTTTGCCTCTACTTAATGAAGTCTAATGAGACAACTAAGCTGACTTACTCAGAAAATAGACAATGCTGAGAATAGATTGCCCATGGAAAGGGTCAATCTCAATCGCTAAACACTCAAACACTCTTGCCACGAGAAACACTAGAAGCAAATGCATCTACTAAACACAGTTAAACACTAATCAGCTATGATGAATTCAAGCAGAAATCACACAGGAAAACTTCTGATATGGGACGCCCAAGCCACCTGAGAATTGATGATAGAAGATATGGAAGTATGCGCACAGATCAAACCACGATGGATAGGATATTTTTTAGGTGGTTTGGCCAGACCCACAGTCTGCCTACGTCCACCCCTCACTCAAACCGAGTGAGGATTCAGTTGCTTCAAGCAAGAACAAGCAGACTCAATCTACAAACAACCGCTGCCAAATAGCTTCCCCTGAGGGAAACAAATACCTCACACCGATCCTGCAACCCACAGGATCTAAACCCTGGCCTTGCAGCCCACAAGATCAGAACCGGAGGACCAATCATCTCTTCCTCCAAATCAGAGGGAACCCACGAGCAACTTCCCGTTACTCGCAACCGGAGACTATGTCTCTCTTCTCCTGAATCCACAGGAGGGACCCATGAGTGACCCTCAGTCACCCACAACCAGAGACTCACGTCTCTCTTCCTCTGAATCCATAGAGGGTAAACCGGAGATACACTCTCCATTCTCCTAAAAACCCAGGAGGGACCCCGAACTCCAAACAGAGTTTCGGAAGAACACACAAATGAATGGAAGATAATAACGAAAGATCAAAAATAAAAAAATAAAAACAACTGTAGCTCCAAGGAGCATGAAGACTTTGGATTTGATCAACAAGCCACTACATGAATAGATCTTCAATGAAGGCTCTGGCTACTCACTCCTTCTTCTCAAAACTTTCTTTTCTGAACTCTCTCTTTCCTTCTCTTCTCTTCTGCTCGCACACAAGCTCAATCTCTGGTACTTCCTCTTCTGCTGGCTCACTCTTTCAGATAGCTACTCTCACCTTCTCCTTTTCTCTCCTATTCTCTTCTGCTTGAATTGGACGATCTGCCCCCTCTTTATATGCTCCAAGAGATGGACGCGTGACTACCACGTTTCCCGCCCAATTCGCCAAGCAGATCTGATCTAGACCTTTCCACGTGTCATCATCACTGGGCTTTTACTTTCCACGTGGCAGGATCACTGGCTCGCTCATTGTCTTGGATCACGTGCCAACTTCCTGCATTCTGAGAACACGTGCTTCACTTAAGTCTCTCGAGAAGACGTTCGATCCTGGTTGCCTGGACCATTTCTCAGTTAAGTCCCTGTCAGTAAAGTGAGAGGAATTTCATCAAACACCTTTCAGTCATGAAGTAAATCTAGCTAGCACAGACCTTACATGCGAAGCAAGACTAACTAGCATCGACATAGTGCACATGACAATGCAAGGTAACACAGACCTCATGCAAGACTAGCACTGACCATGTATGCAAGTATGAGAACGTGCACAGACCTAAGAATGCGAGGTTGCAGACGTGCACCGACCTTGGTGAATTGTCCATGGACCTTTGACACACTTGTGCACAGACAATGAGTCAAGGAGGAAGACATGCATAGACCTCATGCACTATGTAACATAATGTGCATAGACTTTGATTATGTGCAGAACAAAACATGCATAGACCTTGTGTGTGCAAGGCAAAACTTGCACAGACCTCATTCATGCACAATACACATTGCACAGACCTTATGCATACTTAATGATACAAACATGCACCGACGTTATATGTTCAATGCACAACCTGAACCGACCCTATATGCTCACATGAAAACTTGCACTGACTCAACATCTTCACCGATTATGTGCCTAAGGCGAAACTTGCACCGACTCAACATCTGCACCGACCTTGAAAGCATAAAACAAACCTGCACTGGCCTCTATTGTGCAGGATGCAAAATATGCACCAACTGTATGAACAAGGAAAACTTGCACCGACCTTATGTGGCATTATGCAAACGTGCACGGACTTTCATACACATACTGAAGAAGTATGCACTGACCTTATCATACTAGCACAAACCTTCATGTGCTTGCGAGCAAACATGCACCAACCTTCATATGTGCATATATCAGAATGTGCACCGACCTTGTATCATATAAGGAACAACATGCACTGACCTTATGAGTACAATGCCAAACCTGCACTGACCTTCTATGTGCGCAGGAGAAAGATGCACCGACCATGTATATGCCTTGACAAGAAATATGCACAGACTCTAAACAGTGAAGTGCACGGTCTTTATGTGAAGGAGGAGAAACATGCACCGACTTTGAAGACATATAAGCATAGACCTTGTTAAGCGCAAGCCAAAACTTGCACCGACCTTAAGGCATGAATGAAGAGAACCATGTATAGAAATGTGCACTGACCTGTAAGACTTCAGTCCTTTTCTGACAGATGGCTGACTTACACTTTTTGGGTGATTGACCAATTGACAGTTATGAACAATGGCGTTGACCTTGACCTACGTTGACTTTTTGAGTGTTCTTTAAAGCTTGTTTAGATATATTTCATACCTCTATTATGTAATGAGATTGTTAGTTCATTCAGTCGGGTTTTATCATCAATGTTAAATATAATAAGTCATAATATTTGTCATCATCAAAACTTCAAAACCACAGGGACAACAATCTCTCCCTTTTTGATAATGGTAATATTATGAGTCATTGCATTAATTCATCATGAGGATCATGCAGTATGAACATGGAGTGGCTTAGACTATGTCAATAGAGAATGTACCAACAGATAAAAATAACCAGTCCATAGTCAAACCTCAGAATAGCCAATCAATGTCATCAAAGCCAAACCTCAGAATGGCAAATCAATGTCAAACCTCAGAATAGCAAATCAATGACTCACAAAAATTCTCCCCCTTTGACAACAGCAAAAAGAAGGGAACATGAAGAATGCTGACAAGTAAACTCTCCCAGAACAGATGCTTGTTTGTATCTTCAGAGTAGATGAAGTCTAACGAAATGAATGAGTAGTGGACCGCAGGGACATTCAGATTGGACAATCAAGTCAGATTAATTTCAATGATTGGACAAACAGAGGACCAGGTTGGACAAACAGATGTAACATTCAATTGAAGTAGGTCACAGATAATCAGATGAAACACATTCAGACAGTGAGATCAAATGAGAGCAATAAGAATGAAGCACGTTCAGAAAGTCTCAAGAACAGTGAGAATTAAACACATTCAGCAAGATTTTTAAAGAGTATATCAATTTCATAAATCCAAATATAGGAAATTTTTTCAAAGTCTCCCATAATAAAGATTTATGAATGAATTTTATTGAACTGCATGGTTTAAAGATGATGTATACATGGTTTGACAATAAAATACTGTACTCATATCTGAAATCAAGCTTTAATAAAAATGAATCAAAAAACTCATATTAATATCTTGATTTACCTCCCTTCATCTTACTCAATCAATTTCAATGACTTCTTTAGGAATTACACTCATAAGTATTGAGGTTAAACAATCATGAAATCATTTGATTTTATCAAGGGTTATAGTAATTTATCCTTTACATTATTTTTTAGATTTTTTATTTAATCAAGTGGATAACTTTTGCTATTAAATCTTACGAGCAATCTAGTTCAGTACACACCTTGTAGCTAAAGGATATACGTTGTTTAGACGCCAATAACCCCAAGTACTTAGTGTGACTAACAGTCATGCCTTAAAATTAAACAGCGTTAACTTTTCACTTCATGACATACATTTTCTCATTTCTTTGAAGAGTGAGATATGTTTCTCAGTGTGTCAGCCATTGCTCTGCCTATTTTTCAATGATTTTAAGCAGAGTTAACTAAGACACATCATGACACAGTCATTTGGACATGTGTTTCTCAGTGACCAAAGTCATTGCTTTTACAATATTTACCAGATTTGACCCTTGGACATTTTCGGAAAGTTCAGATGTTTAAAAATAATACAGATTTCATGTATTTCAACCAAGTAAAGTCATGATTTCAACATTTTCAGATTTTTGAAGATTTGATAAGATTTAACATGAACCAGTTGGTTAAGGTTTATTAAAGTTGATTTAGATATTTTCAAGGCATTTATAACCAACCTAAATGAGATGCATTAAATTTAAACCAATTTGATCTTTCAGACATTCATAAAATTGTATAATAGAAGATTCCTCATTGAATTGATTTTTCAGATTTATGAGTAAGGTATATAGATTGAAGTCTTCCTGAATTTCAGATAGTTCAGAAACAATAATAAGAATGACAAGAATTCCAGCCACGTGACCAGAGATTTCAAAACATTTCGTCAAGTCTGTCACGAAATTTCAAAGAACATTCAGTAGTTTTCAGCAACAGCCAATGAAACTTGAAACCAACTGTTCAGCAAAATAATTGATTCAGAGGGTTTTGAAATCAGTGAGCGGGAAGCAAAATGAATGTTCAATATTCAGTAAGTTCAGTGAATTGAGATCAGTGACATACGAGCTTAAGATAGAATTGACATAAATGTCAACAAAAGAATTAGATTGCAAAACATCAATTATTCAGATGAGAACTCTGAGCATCGGTTGACCAAAATAGTAAATGTTGGTCGACCGAACCGGACAGAGATGCAATAAAAATGTTCTATTGGAATTGAGCAATCACTCTATCTCTTTGGTATTTTCAAAAATGATGATATGCAATGAAGATTAGAATTGACTGAATTCAAGTGAAGCTTTCCTTCAGCAAATTAAGGAGTAGCGGACAGAGATTCTAGATTCAAGACAAGTGAGAGTTCAGATGATGAATAATTCAGAGGCAGTCAACAGAAGTCATTAGATTATGTGAATCACTGACACCCAGATATAGCAAGATGAGTTTAAAAAGGTGTAGACAGTGAAAATTCAGACAGTGATAGACTAATGACAAAATGCTCCCCCTGTCTATATGCAGTGAATCACCTCTTTTTGAATTTTTCAAGATAATATTATGCAATGCAATCAACTATATGTATACAAATGCATTAACTCCCCTCAACTAGATGCATTGACAAATCATATGAGACATGAAGACCATGCAGGGAACTTAACTTTATCAAGATATGCATGAGATACAATATCTCCTTTGACACACTCCCCCTGACTTAATGCATTATATGTAATGAAGACTGGTCATGTGATTTTATGACTCATGCTCATGATTATTCAGATTGCCTTATATGCAACATGACCCATGGTACTAGGCAGAGGACTTGGTTTAAGAGACTACCTCACACATAGTAAGAACCTCAAGACATATTTCATCTGCCCTTTAGTAGTTTACCATTTAATATACCATGGTGGTTATGCATGACAATGCAGTACCAACACAGTCCTAAATGCATCAGATTTTCAATGATTGTATGTCAAACGGATGTGTAAGCAATCAATTGACATATGCATTTCACACATATGCACAAAATTGCAGACTATGCTCATGAGTTTATAGCCATCTCTATGTGCACAATCAAGTGATAGGACATTAATGCATCCAGATGAATTCAACATGTTCTTCAATGAATATGTGCACACATAACTCAGTATATGAGGAAGCTCACATTCGTGTAGTGCAAATGACAAAGCAGTTGGGAACATGAAAGTTTATTTAACATCTTAAGCATGTAATGCATCAAACGAGATTTCTGAAGAATTCAAATAAACAAGCCTGAAGAATGCAAGAATGTTACCTGAAAAGTGCAGGAATGGGGTTTTCATACTAGGGTGCCTTGATTTATTTACCCCCTTTTTATTCCTCAGTCACAAGGCACACCTGCAAAGCAATTCCTTATTTTGCACTAGCAGGTACCCAAGACGTCTTGGGTACTGAAGTAACAGAGACACCTTTAGCAGGTGTTCTAAATAATTTTTGTGCATGAAGGTCATCAAATCTCATCAAGTAGCAATTATTCATTGAATGACCTATCTGACCACAGTAATGACATGATGCAGCAGATTTCAAATTCTTTTTATGCAAATTACTGTTGTCCTGAAATCTATGTGTTTTTGCATGAAATTTCTGTTAACAGAATTAAGATTCTGTTTACCAAAGCCAGCCTGTTTATTATAACCTGCCAGCCCACAGGTTGTAGCCATGTGGCCTGACTTTCACATTCAAAACATGTAATGAATTTTTCTTTAAAACCAGATTATTCCTATCAAAAACCTTTTTGTTTACAGGAATTTATCAAATTCAGAATTCAATCTATTTCCCTGAGCATGCCAACAGTCCATGGCCCTATGGCCTGGCTTACCACAATTGAAACACACAACATGCTGGTTCTTATGAGGATTTACACAATGAGAATGAAACTTACTTTTACTTTTAGCAGACCAGCATTCAGAGGCACGATGGCCTGGCTTACCATAATTGAAACATGCAAGAGAGTTTTCTTTAAAAATAGATTTATGTCTACCAAAGGCATTTTGTTTTGCAAAAAAACTTAATAGATTTAGAATTGACTTTTCTCTTTTGAGCATGCCAACAGTTAGCTGTAATGTGACCTCCCTTGTCACAATAGGAACAGTAAATTCTCTTTTTCTTAAGTGCATGATATCTTTCATGAGAATTCCTAGCTGCTTTACACTTGCATTTATGTCATCTTTTTCCATTAACCTACACTCATGCATCAGATGACCAAATTTATGACAATAGTGGTATGACATTTTCTTTTTGTGTGCATGTGTGTATGTGTTTAGGTTATGTATCACATGCACAGCATCAGCATGATTGTTTCTTTGCTTATTCTTCACATGAACATACTTTTTCACTTTTTCAGCTTGTTTCTGAATGTCAGTTTGTTTCTGATTTTTCTGAACAATGGGCTGTTTATCATTTGAGGTGGTGGCTACGTTTGATGCAGGGACAAACGATGTCATTAGCTTGTTATTAAAAACTTTCTTATTAACATTATTGTAGCCCAGCCCTTCCTTCCTGGAGTTAACCTTGACTCCTAGCAACTTATCCATATTTTCTTACCCACTAACAAATTTAGACAAAGAAGCTTTCAAATCTTGAATCTCAATTTTTAGTGATGCAATATTTATTTCATAACTCGAAATCTCTTGTTCACTACATTTAACAGCTTCATTCAGTACTTTGTTAGCAGTTTTGTATTTCTCAATTTCTTATTCCAGATTGCTCAATTTTTCAGAATCTTCAATACAAACAGTTTTTCCTCTTTCTAAGGGTAGAAGTCTTTCAGACATAGTAGAGTTCAGTTGTTTAAACTTTTCATTTTCCTTAACCAGAGCATCATTTTGAATTAACTTATCAAGAAGAATCTGGTCATCATGAGATGCTTTTGAATTATTTGGAGTTTCAGATTCTCTTTGTAGATTTTCAATGTTTTTCTGAAGCTCCATGTTCACAGACTTTATTGCATCAGATTTTTCAACAAGCAGATTCTTCTCTTGTTTGAGTTTTCAAATTTTTCGTCATTTTCCTTAACATATTTTCTGAGAGATTCGTTTTCTGATTTCAGCTTATTTAGATCTGTGTTAACATGTTCAAGATCCTTCAGTAGTTTTTCATTCTAAACATGATTGCTAATGAGAGTCTAATCATCATTAGTTGATTTAAGTTTTTCTTCAAGTTCAGTAATCTCATTTGCAAGTTCTTGATTTTCATTCTTTAACAATCCAATTTGTTTCTTAAGCACTTGGATATCAGATAAACAAGCATCATGCGTTTGTTTCAATTTTAAACAATTTTCACATGAAGAATTAGAACTATTCAAGCTAATAGTCTTTTTCAATTTTTTGTGTTATTTTCTTAACATCTCATGTGACTCCAATAAATCAGCATATGCATCCTGCCATTCATCTAAGGTGAATTTTTCAAAGGGATTTACCTGATCATCGTCCTCTTCTTCATTTTGGCTGCTACTTTGATTACTGCCTTTAGCCATCATGCATTGGTCGTTACTTCCACAGCAAGCAGTCTTTAGTTTGTTCAGGATGTCCTTGGTTGACCTGCAATCATGAAAGGAAGAATGGAAAGCCTTGTCAGTAGCTGCTTTCATTAAATCCAAAGCTTTTTGTTTTTTCTCCATACTTCAATCTATGACTGTTAGTCTATTTGGACTTTTTCTTTCGTAATCCATGAGGACCTTATGAAATTAACTTCCACAGATCAAGATCAACATTCTTGACAAACATGCGCAGGTTGTTACACCATAGATTGAAATTAGTGCCATCAAAAACCGGTGGACAAGCCATGGATATAACAGACAAATCAATGCACCAAAGTAGGTATGCTCGGAAATGCACCAAGGAACTGTAGGATTTGCTGCGGATCGTTGGATCCGATGCGACAGCAACCCGCTCTGATACCACTTGTTGGAATTTATAGGTGCAAGACACGGATTCAGAAGGGGGGGGATGAATGAATCCCTCTTTAAAATTATTGCAGAGTTAAAATTTTGCCTATACTTAATGAAGTCTAATGAGACAACTAAGCTAACTTACTCAGAAAATAGACAATGCTGAGAATAGATTGCCCATGGAAAGGGTCAATCTCAATCGCTAAACACTCAAACACTCTTGCCACGAACAACACTAGAAGCAAATGCTTCTACTAAACATTCAGTCAAACATTAATCAGCTATGACGAATTCAAGTAGAAATCACATAGGAAAACTTCTGATATGGGACGCCCAAGCAACCTGAGAATTGGTGATAGAAGATATGGAAGTATGCGAACAGATCAAACCATGATGGACAGGAACTTTTTTAGGTGGTTTGGCCAGACCCACAGTCTACCTACGTCCACCCCTCACTCAAACCGAGTGAGGATTCCCTTGCTTCAAGCAAGAACAAGCAGACTTATTCTGCAAACAACCGCTGCCAAATAGCTTGTCCTGAGAGAAACAAATCCCTTACACTGATCCTACAACCCATAGGATCTGAACCCTGACCTTGCAGCCCACAAGATCAGAACCGGAGGACCAATCCTCCCTGCCTCTAAATTGGAGGGAACCCACAAGCAACTTCCTGTTACTCGCAACCGGAGACTATGTCTCCCTTGTCTTGAATCCACAGGAGGGACCTGTGAGTGACCCTCAGTCACCCACAACCAGAGACTCACATCTCTCTTCCTCTGAATCCACAGAGGGCAAACCGGAGATACACTCTCCATTCTCCTAAAAACCGAGGAGGGACCCCGAACTCTAAACAGAGTATCGGAAGAACATATAAAGGATTGGAAGATAGTAATGAAAGATCTAAAAGAAAAAAATAAAAACAACTGTAGCTCCAAGGAGAATGAAGACACTGGATTTGATCCACGAGTCACTACCTGAACAGATCTTCAATGAAGGCTCTGGCTGCTCACTCCTTCTTCTCAAAACTTTCTTTACTGAACTCTCCCTTTCCTTCTCCTCTCTTCTGCTCGCACACAGGCTCAATCTCTGGTACTTCCTCTTCTGCTTGCTCACTCTTTCAAATAGCTACTCCCACCTTCTCCTTTTCTCTCCTATTCTCTTCTGCTTGAATTGGACGATCTGCCCCCTCTTTATATGTTCTAGGAGATGGACGCGTGACTACCACGTTTCCCGCCCAATTTGCCAAGCAGATCTGATCCAGACCTTTCCACGTGTCATCATCACTGGGCTTTTACTTTCCACGTGGAAGGATCACTGGCTCGCCCATTGTCTTGGATCACGTGTCAACTTCTTGCATTCTGGGAACACGTGATTCACTTAAGTCTCTCGAGCAGACGTTCGATCCTGGTTGCCTAGGCCTTTTCTCAGTTAAGTCCCTGTCAGTAAAGTGAGAGGAATTTCATCAAACACCTTTCAGTCATGAAGTAAATCCAGCTAGCACAGACCTTACATGCGAAGCAAGACTAACTAGCATCGACATAGTGTACAAGACAATGCAAGGTAACGCAGACCTCATGCAAGACTAGCACTGACCATGTATGCAAGTCTGAGAACGTGCACAGACCTAAGAATGCGAGGTTGCAAACGTGCACCGACCTTGGTGAATTGTCCACAGACCTTTAACACACTTGTGCACGAACAATGAGTGAAGGAGGAAGACATGCACAGACTTCATGCGCTATGCAACATAATGTGCACACACATTGATTATGTGCAGAACAAAACATGCACAGACCTTGTGTGTGCAAGACAAAACTTGCACAGACCTCATTCATGCACAATACACATTGCACAGACCTTATGCATACTTAATGATACAAACATGCACCGACGTTATATATTCAATGCACAACCTGCACCGACCCTATATGCTCACACGAAAACTTGCACTGACTCAACATCTTCACCGATTATGTGCCTAAGGCGAAACTTGCACCGACTCAACATCTGCACCGACCTTGAAAGCATAAAACAAACCTGCACCGACCTCTGTCGTGCAGGATGCAAAATATGCACCGACTGTATGAACAAGGAAAACTTGCACCGACCTTATGTGGCATTATGCGAACGTGCACGGAATTTCATACACATACTGAAGAAGTATGCACCGACCTTATCATACTAGCACAGACCTTCATGTGCTTGCGAGCAAACATGCACCAACCTTCATATGTGCATATATCAGAATGTGCACCGACCTTAAGGAACAACATGCACTAACCTTATGAGTACAATGCCAAACCTGCACTGACCTTCTATGTGCGTAGGAGAAAGATGCACCGACCGTGTATATGCCTTGACAAGAAATATGCACAGACTCTAAACAGTGAAGTGCACGGACTTTATGTGGAGGAGGAGAAACATGCACCAAGTTTGAAGACATATAAGCACAGACCTTGTTAAGCGCAAGTCAAAACTTGCACCGACCTTAAGGCATGAATGAAGAGAACCATATATAGAAATGTGCACTGACATGTAAGACTTCAGTCCTTTTCTGATAGATGGTTGACTTACACTTTTTGGACGATTGACCAGTCGACAGTTATGAACAATGGCGTTGACCTTGACCTGCGTTGACTTTTTGAGTGCTCTTTAAAGCTTGTTTAGATATATTTCATACCTCTATTATGTAATGAGATTGTCAGTTCATTCAGCAGGGTTTTATCATCAATGTTAAATATAATAAGTCATAATATTTGTCATCATCAAAACTTCAAAATCACAGGGACAACACTTCTCCTTAGATTTTTTAATCCCAATTCCACCAGACATGCCATGATTTGTGGATCTGGTTCCTGACTTGTCTCTTGACCATCCTAGTTGTATAAAAACATCTCATTGGGGTCAAAAACCCTAATGACTCAAGGAGATCCAAGAGAGGCCATCTAAGGGAGAAAGAGTGCTGCAGAAGAGCTCCGTGAACAGTGTTTCGTCCAAGGGTTCTCCATCCAAAATCAAGGTTTTCAAGATCAAGCTGAGGCCATTCAAGTGAAGATCAAGCTGAGGAGCAAGCTTCATCCAAAACAATCTTCATCCACTAAGGGGGACCGTAAATCATAATTTTTCTTTCGTGTTTCTTTTCTCCAATCTTTTGAGCTTCAAGTGTTGTCTCTTGTAATCTTTAAACACTCTAGTGTGTGTGGATCTTCCTTGATCTGTGTGTGTGTGCTTGATTTCTGTCAGAATCGTGTGTGTTTAGGTGTATTTACACCTTCGTGGGAGTTTCCATCTCCCTACGTGTGTGTGTGTGTGTGTGTTTAGATCTTGTAATCCCTTACAAGATAGTGCGTGAATCCTCACAGTCTGTGAGGGGTGGACGTAGGTTGCCGTTGTTACATCCAAACCACCTAAAAATTGTTGTCTCTTGTGTGGTTTATTCCTTATCTTCTACCTTCAATTCTGTTCTAGCATGTTAGCATATCGCATCTGCTAATTTCATCGTTTTGATCTAGATTAAATTACCATTTTCTTATAGATCTTTGGTATATCGAAAGCTGGGTTCGGACTGACAAGGTTAGTCTTATCGGGAAGATAACACCTTGCGTGAGAGAATCTTCGGATTCGCAAACTTCGCCTAGTACCAAGAGCTATTGTAGTGGTGATTTTGATAAGATCTATTTTGCTTTGCATCAGATCTAAATTGATAATTGCTACTTCATCATACTTGTTTTAAATCGGCTAAAATTTTCTTAAAATTTGTAATCACCTAATTTACCCCCCCTCTTGGGTGTCATTGATCGCGGAACTTCAGCTTATTGATAGTAGCGGTCGCTGATGGACCGTTTTCTGCCTGCAACAGACAGAACTAAAACCCAATATGCAGAGCCTATTTTAGGTCAATAACGGCATGAAGGCTATTAAGAATAGAAGGACAACATAGGAGAATATGTTTAGAACGAAGAGGATGCATGGAAAGACATGAATCATGCAAAAATTCTTATCTTTAGTTAAGAGGTGCAGGGTTATGCATGCAGTAAGAATCTAAATGTGTAGTCATGATAAAACATGAAATTCTCTTCATAGGGTGCATGAAACTTCAAGGAAAGAGAGGGCTTTTACTCCTAACTTACTGTTTGAGCCTTTCATGAGATAACCTACCTTTGGGGTTGCTCCTAGAGTTCGAATTTCTGACTGGAAGAACACCATAGTTCCTGGAGTCCTGCGTGGAACTAGCAACTTTCCGACCTTTTATCTCCTTAACCTCTTGACCTAAATTCGCGAGATTTGGAGGGTGATTAGAAGACATAAATGGCAACAAATAATTCTAAAGGATGAGCCTGAAAATACCTCTACTAGTGTCCTTAAACCTCGAGTCTTCATTAGACAGACGCGCTTATTTCTGTGCGCTCGCATCGAAGCAACAACTTCTGGATGCTCTAGCTCTCTGGTTGCTTGACCTCCTATCATGAAATTCGGAGGGGAGTTAGACAATACTAAAGGAAATAAAAAGTTCTAAAGACTTAACCTTAGATGACGACGTCTTACCTTCGAACCCCGTGAGCCAAAAGTAAGATTCTGGCAGGTTGATCTGGGCTCTATTTATAGAGTTGGCCTAGGGTTTGAGGGATTAGATCGATTAGAGAGTCCCAATTGGGGTTAAAATCAATCCCCAAGAGTACTACCTAGACATATTCTCTCATTGGATAGCATCAATCCATGCGGATTGGAATGGGAAAAATCTCATTTTTCCACGCTTCTACAGACCTTATTTTCGGAAGGAGAAAACGATCGCCCCTAGACCGCCTTAGTCAAGTAGTGGTCTTGCGATAGACCGCTACTATATAGGGCGCCAATAATTTGAATTGTATTCAAATTCTTCTCTATAATTATCTCTAATTATCTACTAAAATTAGGAAAATAATCCTATTGCGTTTCTAGAAGTGGGCTTGGGCCGAAAGGTCTTAGAAATTGGTCTTTGGGCCCAATTTAAGTGGGCTTATTTATTTGGTTAATTTAGGGCCTTCAAATTTATTTACTTAACCCATAATTCATTAAATAGTCCATTAAACTTTTTAAATATTTAATAATTTTATTTAATTTCTAAAAAATTCTAAAAAAAATTGGGATGTTACAATACGTGCTAATTAATGATATCAATTAATCTTATTAGTGCTAATTAACATTATTAGTGCTAACTAAACATATTAATTAATCTTATTTGTACTAATTAATAAATATATTATTTGATTATCATTAAAAAATTAATTATTTATTATGATAATAAATGTTATTAATACTAATCAATTATGCTAATTAATATTATTAGTGTTAAATTATACAAATTAATCTTATTTATGTTAATTATTAAATATATTACATAATTGACATTACATAATTAATTATATCCACCTCGTTGTTACAAACGAAGAATTAATCATGTTAGAATTAATAATATTAGTGATAATTATGATCATTAAGAATAAATTAAATAGAAATAATAATATTAATGTTACTTATGATCATTAAGGAGAAATATTAACACTAATTATAATCAATAAGAAGGGTAAAATAATCTTTTTTGAGTACTTATTCTCTTTTGTATCTATATTATTTATTAAACGAGTGATAAAGATATCATCATATTTATCTCTCGCACTCTCAACGTACACGAGAATAAGGATAGGGACAAATTAATTTGGAATGATTTATATCTATTCTTCTCAAAATTATCTCCGAATCAAACGATACCTTAAAAGGAGATGATACCGTGCATACAATACAACAATCATTTCTCACCCCCTAAAATTGTCACTCTCTTACTTCGTATTAATATTTTTAAAAGAACTTGGAGGGAGAGCTGAATTTGGAGCATCACGGGCAAAACAGGGGTTATTACGCAATTCTTCTTGTCCATATATACCTACCAACGCAGGCCTAACCCTAACTTTGTGGGTGCGCTTCCCCTGCTCCAGCGCCCGCTGCTCCGCCGGTCGCCACTCCGCCGCCGTCCATCGCGGCCGCCGATGCTTCGCGCTGTGGCGCTGCCGGATCCACTCCAACAAGATGCGGTACATCCTCTTCTCTCTTCTCCTCCATCCCTCGCCCTTCCTCCGTCTCTCTCCCCTATTCTTCCGCCTCCTCTTCCCTTTCCGCGGTCCCGGTGCGGAGATCTCGCGTTTCCAATCCACTTGGGGGTGGGGGGGGGGGGGGTGGCGCAGCTTGCTGTCCGAGTCCTGTCCGAGTCCCGTGGAGCTGATTCGCTTTTTTGGGTCGACATCCATCCTAACACTAGCAGTCCCTGCTTCCGGTGGGAGCCCAACAGGGAAAAGGGTAACGCCTCTTCTACCTACTGGGGTTTTTCCGAGCGATTGGGGGTCCGGTTTTTATGGCCTGTTTGCTTCGCGGCGGCCGCCCGCCGTCTGCTCCAGCGCGCTACTGCCCCGTGGGAGGGCAGGGCAGGGTTGTTTGGGGGCGCTCAACAAAAGGCCATCAAAAACCTCCCCGAGGGATCTAACATCCTATCCTTTTGCCTCCCCCACACATATATCTCGGTGATCTCGGAGTTCATGCGGAGGATGATGCCTTCGTTCTGGGGGTTTGCTAACAGATACTCCAAGTTTAAATTTAGGAAGTAGGGCGTTTATTTTTTCATTCCATAATAATGTTTCTTGATGCACATAGGAGATGAGTTCCCTTTAGTAAGCAATGGCAACTAGTGGGCACTCTGAACCCGTATGTCGAGCTTTCTTTAAAAAAAAATGATGGCTTAGTTTTTCTCTCTCTCTTTTGAAATGACCAAACAAACAAATGTCCTGGCTGCTCAACCGTCGTGGGCTTTGGTAAATTGTCTAGTATCTTTTGTTGGCATGCTGGATAAGGGATCCCATCTCTTGTGAACCCACTCCCGTGAAACACCCACTCTACTTTTATGCATCGATGATTGCATGGAAATAGAGCATTTACATTCATCATATAAAGGAGTTCACACCTCACGCATAGAGGGGATGGGTGGTATGGCAGGCTCACAAAATATGCGTTGGAATTATGAAGTGATTATTTGGTTTTTATGTCCTCAGGGTTCTACTTCCGTGGAAGTGGAAGATGAAGATCCAGAGCACCACTGGACATCAAGCGCTTATGGGGGAAGGAAATTGATGGGCTCTCTTATGTTCTCTCATTCCAGTATGTTCTGTCCGATACTGTTATATTGATCTACCCTCTCAAAATTAAGATTTTATATCAACATTTAATTATCGTGAATTTTAAAAATATTTATATTAAAATTTTAAAAAATATTATTTATTTTAATAATTAAATATGTATGATTTGATATATGATATATTAATAATTAGATATATGTTAAAATATAAATTAATATTATTATAAAATAAATAATTATATAAAATTTTAATTATTATAAATGATAAAAATTATTTAAAAATTTAAAAATTAATATGATATTAAATGATGTACGATCTAATACATGATATATTAACGTTAATTTTTAAATTAATAATAAAATTATCAATATATATTTATTTTATAATAATAAAAATAATAATTTTATATTAAAATTAAAAATAAATTTTATAATATCTTAAATAATATGTTTAATGTGATCAAGAGACATATTTTGTCATGAATTTTTTTTAAAAAAGAATTAATAATTTTTTAATTTTTTTAATATTTATTTTTTGAAGATAAAATTAAAGTAAATATTTAAAATCAAGGCGGAGATAGTTGTTCTCCTCGATCAGGATGTTATGTTATGTTATTTTTTTTATCTTTAATTTTGTCAAGCATTTTATCCGAATAAATATGAGATTTTGTAGAGTTCAACACCTTGTCTCCACATTTTCTTTTTCTGCTTGATTTTTGTCATAGAAGGTTATTTGCAAGGCAATAAATTTATGTTTAATTTTTTAAACATATGGTAGGTGGTTGACGTTATTATTCCGCCATTTCGATTTGCATATAAATATCAAAGTTTTAAGTATTTTAATGTCACTTTGGGACCTGTATAACTTGTCGAAGTCTAGTTGGAAGAAAAAGTGGACCTTACTCGGTCAACCTTTGCGTAGATTATCTGATATGGTCGGATCCTGGCTGACTAAATGTGGGACAGTTGTGGTATGACAAAAGTATGTTTGTGCATGATTCATGTTAAATGTCTACTACGATGGTGATCTTTTGGTCAAACAAACAAAAAGTCATAAAATGACATTATAAGTTACACACAATGTTATTTTCTCAAGATTAAAAAATAAAATACAGGTATAATTATATGATAAATACATATTAATGACAATGAATGTCATAACGTTTTTTCTGGGACATAAACAATTATGTAAAGGCACGTCTACTAACATCTAGGCAATGTAAGCTTTATTTTTATTCAATAGTATGGAGTATCAAGGGAGTGTTTCATACTTTCTTATATTTGAGGATAAAATAGCATGTGTCAAAAGTAAGAGTATTTTACTTTATGTTACTCGTCGGGGTGCATGCAAACAAAATGGGTTGGTTGCAAAGGACATAGACATGGGGCAAGCTCGAACTCGGGGTCACCTGTTGCTCAACTGTCAAATAACTGTCAAGTTTTCGTTGAACAAATAATATTTTATTATATCTTTCAATTGTTGCAAATGAAAATTTTATTGACGACTTTTTGTGTGTGCACGTGTAACGACAAGTGTGTAAGATGTGTATTTTTCTAGCAACGGGTTAGATCCTTGGGCTGACATAGGGAAGAAAAGATATCACGGAAGAAATCATTTTTTGATTTTTATTTTTAATACGAAATATAAATATTAAGACCAATTATAAGTAGCCCTGTCAACGGATCCGGATCCGATAAGATAATATCCGAATTCAACCCGAATCCGAAATAGGAAGACATTTCGGATTCGGATCTAATCCAAATCCGAACTTGCATTTTCGGATTTGGATCTACCCGAAATCCCTGTTGTACATATTTTTTACATTTTTCATAACTGTTTGGGATCCAGTTTCAGAACTTTTTTGGATCCATTTTCGGATCCACATATTAAGTACACATTATGAATGAATCAAATAACATGATAATAAATGGTGTGCATCAACAACAGCCTCATCCAAGGCTGTTACAAATAGATCTCCAGTCTATTGCAAATGCCTCACCCATCTTCACAGTTTTGGGTGTCCAGACGAGAAAATCAGCAGGGTTATTATTACATTACTTGGTGATCGAAGTACAACTGAGTGACCCAATAAATTCAGATGGAAAGGGTCTCCAGTTTCAAGAATCTGTCTTGGCTGCTGCAAATGCATAGCTTACACTGCTGTCTTGCGTGCTTTTGCAATGGCTGGATTGCTCGTACCTCAAGAACCTAACGTTGATTCTTGTCGAGCAGTTCTTTAGCATCTGAGAACAGCGAAAGGGTCGGATGAGATGAGAACAAGAGATCAGATAATAAATATGTAGGGAAAGGGATATCAGAATCATACATGAAGGAAGACACTGATGTGGTGCATGTTTAGTGGTGTTAAATTTGGGGTTCAAGGAATGGTGCTAATAAACTATTTTCCTAAGACAAATAAGATTTTGAACCATATAATACAAATGACATTGGCACTTACTGAAGCCAGTCCTTGGTGCAGAAGAGAGCCTCCACAGTCTCTGGCCTCAGTGAGCTGCGGTATTCATCGAGGAGTCTACTTCAGTGGTGTTGGTATCAGCACTGGCAGAGGGTGCATTTTGGTCCACAGCCATTTCTTGTTATATAAAATAACCAGGGAATAGATGCCATTAGATAGCTATATTAACTCACCATCTTGACACTTCCCTGAATGTCAAAGCCTTGATTTCTGACCTCTTTTTGCTAGAATCTGCAAAGCCATGATAGGACAGTCATTTCTTGAGCACACCAAGGCTTTAATTGATGTGTGCATATTTGGAGAAATATTTCAGCTGTCCTATTACAAAGCTATGAAAAGCATGATGATCTATACTTCAGCTGTCCTATTACAAAGCTATGAAAAGCAAGCTACATGTCGTTTGACCAATGGGTTAGTGTGGAGTAGATAAAGATCTGATTTATGTAACCTACCAACAAAAAAGAAAGAAAGATCTGGCTTTTGTAGAGATACGTACAAGGACATGACTGCACGGAATAGAAAAAAAAATGCATGCGCTCTTTGAAATTTGAACAATAATGGTCGTATCTGAATATAATCTGACAAAGAAGATTGTATTATCGATGAAGTACATTGATGAGATAATCTAGGTTAATGTCAATTCAATTAACAGAGCTGATAGAATCCATTTCAATTCAAATAGCTGAAGACTTATTGAGTTAATCAAATCTGTAGAACTGAGTTAGTCAATGATATAATATAGTTAATTGAATACAAAAAGAAGTTAATAGAATGTCATTCATTCTTCAAGTAGTTTGAAAAGTGAATACTTCTAATGAGTTAATTAAAAAATACATCTGATGAGTTAATCGAATACCAAACGTTCTGTTATAAGCGAAGAAGTGACTCACTTTTGAAAGTTAATAGAATGTCACCTATGTAGGCTTTTGACACACACTAGAACATTTCTAAAAGGGTGAAACTTGCAGTGCCATGCATGTAAAGAAAATTTTAGATGCAGACTTCCCAAAATCCAAAAAAACACAATCACCAAAAAGGCCATGCTTAGAGAAATACCTGTTGGAGCTTTAATCGATCGGCCTGTCATGATACTTGCATTGCGCATAGGGATCCTCAGACTGGCCACAAAGGAGGAAGTGGAGTAGTGGGTTTTATATGCCCGAATCAAACTGGGTAGAACAACACTTTGTAAATTGAAAAACATAAATATAAATTATTCATAACAGAGAGAAGGCAAGGTGAGCAGTACAGGAGCAAGGCTGAGAAGATACTTTCAAAATTGGGAGATATTTCGAGTCTTTTCAAACAAATCAGAAATGAGATAGCTGAATCGGACAATCTTCTTATATTATATGTTACGTATATTACATAAACTCGCTTCCATTGTGAACCATGTTCAGTTATCTGAGAATAGATGAATAAAATAACTCTAAAGAAGTGCAGGAACAAAACATTGAGTGTAGACATCATACCTAATTAGCAATTGAAGAAGATGCAAATACTCCATCGAAAGGAACTTCTAAAACCAGCTGGAGCGCCTTCTTTTCTCTAACACCAGATTAGAGGCATGGTGTGCAGGCATTGGCCTCTACAGATGGTGACCTTCACCTTTCTCTATAGGCCCTGTGATGTGCCAGTGGTGGCTGAGCTAACAGTTGGGAAGGAAACATATGTTTTTAGGGTAGTGGCAGTGGTATTGGGAAAATAGGGGGCTTTGCAGGCTACAAGAGGGCATTGTCTAGGATTTCAGGTGGCAAGTGGGCAGGGCAAGAATTAGGAGATGATGGTTCATCGAGTGGGCAGATGAGTGGTTCAAAATTTGAACTGCCCGCCATGAGATCCAACCTTCTAGAAACTAGGCAGGTGTGCAAGTAAACCCAAAAAATGGACATTGGATCAGGGTTCAATTGGGTTCAGGTTTTGGCCCACTCGGTCCTATCTTGATGGCGGACCATGATTTGGGTCAGATTGGGCAACCTGATGACTCACCCATGAGGTGTTCCTTGAATCCACATATTAGTTCTACTGAACCTGATGGGCAAGCATTATTGGGTACAATGCCCCCTGTAGTGGTCATCCTCCCCACCCATCTGCAACTGGCCTTGGCTAATCTTGTCCTGGCAACTTGGAGATAGAAGAAACTGCCCTTGCTCAATTACCAATAATGCTCTTCAACAGAGTAATATAAAAAGACAAAAGACAGGCCCGTGGATTCACTTCTTCTGAACCCACCACCGATGCTGCCCATGTGGATGGCCCTCCTCAGCAGAGGGAGAAATAGATCTTTCCATAGGCATCCTCAGGAGAATGTTAGCAGACTTTAGTATGGGGATAAAAGTGTTAAAGGAGTTGTTTATGATGTTTGGATCAAATAAAACTATGATGTTTTTTCTTATCAAAACTTGGATATTCAGCTGTTAAATGTACTTATTATGATGCAAAGGTCAATTCCTCTAAGAACTCAATTAACAATGCTAAGTGAACCTCTATTTAAAACACAATAGGATGGTACATGCTAAGCAAGTAAATAAAGCTTAAATTCTTAGTCATTTTCACCATCTAGACCTTAGCATCGGCCACCCTATCACAACTTTTATGAGTTTCTTCACCAACACTCCCGCATGTTCTTACCAAGGCTACACTGCCCAATTAACTTTCCCATCTACCGAGGGGGCCCCTGATACTTAATTGGCCCAAATTCTCTTTAAAAGTTATTGATCATGGATGCCTCTCCATAATCAAATCAGTGTAAGCAAGAAAATAACAAAGATGACCACAAGCACTGGAATGAAATGTAATGTCTAAAACCCTAGTTGACATTCACTTCACACAGAAACACATTCAACACCTTAAATCAAGGCTTTAATCAGAAGCATCAATGTAATCAGGGAACAGGCTTATTCCAAACCTAGGAGCAACTGCTTTAGCAATAACACTTTCAACCTCATAGACGAGTCTTTTAACCTTAGCGCACCAAGCTGGTGCGCATTCCCTGGGAAAGACCAATAAGTAGGCTTACTTTACAGGACCAAAAGAATAAACAAACTCAGCAAAACCACCGCACACCCCAGATAACCTACGCACATGAATCCTCCTGCAAGGAAGCCCTAATTTCTTACTACACGACGTTCCTAGGCATAAACCCTAACTCACATGACACTCCCCTCCGAGAAGCATATCCCAATTTCTAATTAGAGAAAGAGACAGATGGAGAAGATAGCCAAAACCTAACAAATTTCTTGGGCATCCATGATTCATAAGTCGATGTGCTTCACCGCATTTGCGCATAACAGAGACATACCAACAAAATACAAACTTTTATTTTCACTCACGTTGTAGGTGACGTCGGGCTTCTCCGACTGGCTGAGCAGGGAGATGGAGGAGTCCGCCTCGGGCGGCAGCACGTCCACCAGCGCATTCGAGTGGCGGTGCAGCGCCACCGACGCCGACGGCTTGAGCAGCTCCCTGTTGATGGTGCTCAGGATCCTCACGTAGTAGTTGGAGCCCGTGGTGGATCCCACGATGCTGTTGTTCTGGTCGACCATCTCCATGAACTGGCCGATAACGAGGGGGGCGCTCTGGATGCGCTTCACCTCCTCCTGCGCCCGCAGCAGCTCGCGCTTCAGGTTCTTCTGCTCGTCCTTGACGTACTCCTCCTGGATCTCGATTAACTCCCAAAAGATCTTATCTTTGTTGGAGAGAGAGAGAGAGAGAGAAGGAAGGCTGGTGGGGGAGGACGGGATCAAACCCTAGAGGGAGGCCGCGATGCGCCGATGATGGAGATGGGGTTGGTGGCCGATCGCCACAACGATGCGGAGATGGGGACGGGATCAGACCCCAGTAGAGGGAGGCCGCGATGCGCCGATGATGGAGATGGGGTTGCTGCGAGAGGGAGGCCGCGATGCGCCGATGATGGAGATGGGGTTGCTGCGCCCACAGAACCGCATGCGTGTCGTGAGATGCCGCTGCTGGAACCCTGGAGAGAGGAGAGCTAGGTGCTATCGTAAGCAGCCGAAGGAGATGTTGCCGCCGTCGTGAGCAGCCGAAGGAGATGTTGCCACCGTCGTGAGCAGCCGAGGGATCGCTGTCGTAGGTGGGTCGCCGTGTGATGCCGCTGTCGGAACCCAGAGATTGCAGTCGAAGGAGATCGACCTGGAGACGGAGCAAACCCTACGACAGCCGAAGGAGAGCGAGGATGGCTGATGGCCGATGGGGTTGCTCGTCCCGAAAGGAGGCATTAACGGCGCCCCGACGATCTGATCCGAAATCTGAGATTTCGGATCAAAAAAGTGCCGCCCCGATCATCACACGTCTCATTTCGGATCAAAAAAAGTGCCGCCCCGAATCCGAAAATAATTTCGGATCCGAATCTAATTCTCGGATCAAGAGACTCCGTTGACACCCCTGATTATAAGTAGGGGTGTTAATGAATCTAATTCGGATCGGATCTTTCATGATCTGAGTTTAGATTCGATAACATAGAGCCGAACTCGATCTCAATGCGAAATAAATTGACATTTCAGATCTGAATCCAACCCGAATTTGAGTTAAAATTTTCAGATCCGCATTTGACCCGAAATTTTAATGTATATTTATTTTGGTAGTAGCAAAGAAAGATCCGAATTTGTACTCTCGGATCTACAATTACGGATCCCAAATTGTAGTTTGTAATCTTGGATCTAAAATTGTAGTTCTAAGACTTAGAATTGTAGTTTCAACTTTGAAACTCCAGTTGGCAGTCCAGATCCGAAACTCTGGTTCGCAGTCTCGAATCCAAAACTACAAATTTGGAAGTTTGCAATTAGGTCAAATCCGGATCCAAAAATTTAAACTCTGATTCAAATTTTTTGATCCAAGAAAATTGGGCCCAATGGATCTTTTATTCACACAATAAACACAACATTGTATTTAAATTTCTGGAAGAAAAATCAACGATTTTTTATCTAGTCAATTCGTCCCCGTAACCAGAAGAAAAAGCTAGAATGCATTGCTAAGACAAATGTATAATTTCACATATTGATAGCACAACCAGTTAAAATTTGGAAAAATTAAATCAAAAATTTTGTGCATACAAACAGATGCAATAAACACTAAAACATTGAATGAATGAATGGTTCTCAGTATTAAATCTGTTGACACTGAAACAACAAATAAAGATGAAGTGTGCTCATCAGGTGCACCTGCATCTGAAAAACCACGTGAATGAGATCGAGAAGCAAATGTTTGAAGCCGTTCACTCTTGGAATATCTTGACTAAAGTATAGATGACAAATCATCATTCTTATGGATTCCAGTTGAGATCATGTTAATATGATTTTACACCAAAAAAATCCCTTTTCTTTCCTGTAGATATAGCTGTTGGAAATCTGAGAAATATGAGATATCAATCTTTTAGCAAGAACTTGACTTTGTCTGGAAGTGTTATCTTTCCACATTTGCTTTTGTCCACTCTATCAAACTGAACACAAATTGGCAAGATGTCCTCTGCTATCTTGCCCATCTGGCCATCTCTTTGAGTTTATATATTACATACTCAAATTTACTGCAACATAACAAATAACAAGTACACAGTTATCTGTCTCAGCCAAATTTTCTCAGAGAGGACTAGTTCTACATAGTTAGCCACAGTTGCATGCCATTAATTTTAAATAATAAAGAGAAAATGAAAATAAGGAACATAATAAGCAACCAAATTTGGCTCCGAATTTGCATTTGTAAAGTAAATAGTGAACTACTACATTGAAAAAGTGGCTACCATTAATTCTGAGTCTCAAACATCTACACAAACAAGATAATACTGCTAACAATTAACAAGTTAAGCTCTATGCCCTTCTTAGGGGGCGGGGTAAGTTTCAACAATCAGCACGTAGATAAAAGCTCAAAGAATGAGATAGGAAAATTTAACCCAATATTGGGTGCATCCACCATGTTCTTTTACAACAGAACGATAGATCCACACATCAAACTCTAAAAGATTGATAACTGGAACTTCAATGGCTTGGGTGTGCAAGTATAAGGGGGGATTAAAGTTGCTCCAGGTACCCATTGTTTAAGGTGGTAAGTAGCACAAATAGCAGACTTTCATAGTCAAGTTTTTGCTAAAATAAAGAAATCTCAGATATCATCTATCATGCGCTTTGCTCCATCTTCCAACACTCTTACGATCATGCTCGTCAGTGTGAACTTCTAGAGTAATGGTCAACTTTAGATGGTTCTTGTTAACAATAAAGAAATCTAAGATATCATACATCATCAAGTTCACAAATAGCAGACTTCAAAACATAAAACAAATGCTTATATTGGATTTATGCGTCTATAAACACATTCATAATGATCACGCATATATACATACATATAAAAAAATTATACCTGGTTTGCTTTTATCTTGATTCTAACTTATTCAGAGTAAGCCCTTATCAAAATTAAGTCAAGGTGTCCATTATTAGTGTAAAGACTTGCTTAAAGAAAATTATAATAATGAACAAAACATTGAGTGTAGATATCATACCTAATTAGTAATAGAAGAAGATACAAATGTTCCATCAAAAGAAATTTCTAAAATATCATTTTCACTCTATCATCAAGCTTGTTATTTGCAAAGATGGAGCAAAGTGCATGTCAATTGAAGAAACATCTTCTCGAAGTCAATTTTTAGTAGATATCAGAGTTTGCACAGTAGTATGATATAATGAGCTTGTATATTTATTTAACACTCTACTCCCAGTACTGAAAGCCAATTCTAATGCTACATTGGACATCAGAGTAGTCAACACATCGTGAGCTATCAATGAAAGCATTGGATACTTTGAGGAGTTACTTTTCTATCACTTCAAAATATCTAAATTGTCATATGGTTTTACTGGTTCTTCTAGGTAAGCATCCAAATCAGATTTTTCTAATGAAATTAATGAAGACTAGTAAAGATACTGGTCAAACTCCATATACATAGATGTCAACGCACATCTTTAAGATGAGATAATTTTTCTCTTTGACACACTTATCATAGAAGATGTACTCATAGTAACAGTTTTACTCTCACATCACTGGCCTTGTCTTCTAGTGGCATATGTATCACAGAGAGTTTTTAGCCTCATTTTCACCTCTGCTATCTTCTCATCACCTTCGTCACCATAAATCTTTTCAAAAAAATATTTTACCATAATCATTTTAAAACGTGGATCCAAAACAGTTACAATTGCAAGACGAGTGTTTATTATTTTCTAAAACTTTTCAAATTTAAAAAGCATTCGTGAAGTCATCAAAGAAATGAATGAGTCCTTATGAACATACCACCGCTTCAAAGAAATGTGAATTATGCAGATATCACCAAAGAAAAGTTTGAAAGTTATAAACTTAGTCCCTAAGTGTCTCTCCGTCACTTCATAAAAGATACTTAAACATTCAAGAACCAGCTTAACATTTTTCCATTCATTGACAGATGATGTATAAGGATAACCTGAATCATATATATAACTATAAGCATGAGAATACATTTTCAAGTTCAATAGTCCTCTCTGACATTAGATACGTAGAATTCTATCTCATGGACACATCTAAAATGAGAGACTTCTAAGGACTTTTTTCAATTCGTGCAACTCTCATGAAGTTCTCCTTCATTTGTTGAGAGGATTTCACATATTTTACACTTTCACGAACTTTGAAAATGACTTTATCAATCTCTTTTAAACCATCTTGCCCAATCAAATTTAAGATAAGTGCACTGCATCTTAGATGAAACCATGATCTATTGAGAGACAAAAATTATAACACCCAGGATTTCTCGTATCGGAATCCGTGAGTTTCGGAGCGCTTTTGTGGGTCCCGAATGGAGTTTGGTAATTTAATTAGATTTTTGGGCTATTTAATCTTTGAATCCCCGTATAGCGTGAACCGTTGTGATTTCGGACTCCGGGACGTTACAGGCGCGTTGTGCATTTTTCGAGGATCGTGGCGGTATTTTTTCCTCATTTTTCCTATTTTTTCAGATTTTTAAGCCCCAAAATAAATTCATAAATATTTTCGATTTATTTAATCCTCACCCCCTCTCTCTTCTCTCATCTCACGCACTCCCTCTCTCCTCTCCGTTCTCTCTTTCTCTTCCTCTCTTCTCCGGGTGGCCAACGGAGGAGGTGCGGGACGAGGTGGAGGCGATGTGGAGACGATGAACGACATGGATGGCGCGAAGATCGAGGTGTGGCGCGACGTGGAACCGTTGGCGAATTCGTGATGCCGACGAGGTTTCAAGCAGTGTTTTCACGTGGAAACGGCATCTTCGGCGCGGGAAATTATCGGTGGAGGTAGGGGGTGGATTCCTAGCCCTTTATTCTACGTTTTCCCTTAATTTCGTGCCGATTGATGCAAGTTTGAGCGGGTTTCCCATTTTTGGGGATTAAAAGCATGTTTTGGGACGTGCGATGAATTTGCCATTTTAAGCGGTGTTTCTCGATTTAAATGGTAGATTTGGAATGTATGATGTGTCGGGATGTGATTCCCGTGCTTTTGGGTTGCATTTTCGTGCGATTCGAGACCGAAATGAGGCCAGATGTCCATGTGACTCGGTTTGGGTCGATTGGAGGAAATCACACATTTCTTTATCTTTTTGTGGTCTTTTTGAGTCCTTCCGGCTTGTGGAAGGCGAAATGGGTTTATGAATGTTTTTCCCATCGTACGAGATGATTGGGGCGTGGAAAAGGGGTTTTCGTGTAGTTTTCTGTTGATTGGCACCGTAACGTGATCGCGGTCTGGTGCTAAATCGTGTTCAGCCTCTGGAGCTTGAACACGGCGTACCCAGACACCGCGACTTGTCGAAGAAGATCAATAGTAAGGCGGTTCTGGACACGATCGGACGACCAACCGCGACTAGATGACCGCGGTTCTTATGTAAACCGCATTTAAGTTGTGCGTCGACTCAACCTCGTAGGGTGCATTGATACAACAGCGACCGTGCTAGTCGCGGTCTGCTTGTCGACCGTGATTGCATGAAGGTGGTCCGTTGATCGACCGCGTTAAAGGATGTGCCGACAGGGAGCATCGACGCAGCTGCGACCCTTGTATGTCACAATCTAAAGGTGGCTGCGATCTTATGAAGGCGGCTGGAAGTGATGTGTCCCCTGTGGTTCTGGAGTTTTGATGATGACAGATATTATGCCTCATTATGTTTACATCCTTGATGATATAATCCTATTGCATTATGAGAAACTGTCAGAACAGGTTTAAGGATGACTCATAGGTCATGAAGTTAACCCAAGTCAAAGACAAATCATGACAGGTAAGGTGAATGCTCAGATCAGGTAATGCTTTAATTAGTTCTCCTGCATACATTCAGTTCATGTCTGCTATATGCATTCAATTCATTGGTTCATGTTCATTGTGCATTGCCTCACATCAAGTCTAGACATCCTGGTTGCATTCTAAGTCTACACATCCTGCTAGGTCGGTCTTCAAAGTATGTACATTGATCTTCAAGGCATTGAGTCTATACACTGGACTATGCTTCATGCATTGGCCAAGTCTGTTTAGTTAGTATGGACAGTAGTGGGTCGACCCACCCCTACTGATGCGTCGACCCATCAGAACACTGACTGTCTGGGTATCAAAGTCTATACATCAACTTGATCGAGTAAGTCTGTACAACATGCCTTATTGTTCGCTAATGAAAAGTCTATACATCGTCCAGTGTAATGCTGCATGCCATTAAGTCTATATAGAGTCTTTGCATCGTGTGCCTCTCACAAAGTCTCTACATCGCATTTGGGAATCAAAGTATGTACATTGGCAGCAAAACTGCATCAAGTCTATACACTGCCTTTGTTTCAAAGTCTGCACATTGGGGGCTTTCCCTACGTTTTCTGGCCAAGTCTATACATCGCTAAGTCTGTACATCACTTCAGCTTACACGTTCAAAGCCTCAAGTCTGTACACCGTTTCGCCTCTTTGGAAAGTCTGTACAGCGTGAAGTCTATACATTGGGAGCTCTGTGAAAGTCTATACACTGGTCTCCTAAGCAAAGTCTGTACATCGGCTTCACTCCTTCAAGTCTATACATCCACAGTGGATCTTCATGTCTGTACATCCACAGTGGAACTTCGAAGTCTGTACAGCCCTTTTGCTTGGCAAGTCTATACATCGTGTTTGGACTAAGTCTGTACAGCCATTTACTTAATGAAGTCCATACATTCATTTGCATTGAATGAAGTCTGTACATTGGTTTTGTTATGCTCAAGAACGCTTAAGTCTATACACTGCTATGGCTTGTTCCTGAACGATCTTCAAGTTAAAGTCTGTACACTCCCTCAGTGTACACACTTATTCTTTTGTTGCTCTAAAGTCTATACACTCGTTCTCAAGGCTTCAAGTCTATACACTGTGTTGCATTACATGCTTTACCTAAAGTCTATACACCCGATTCCCTCATGCATTTCACAGAAGTCTACACATTCTATCTTGTTATGATAATGCATTCATCAGCAAGTCTATACACTGAGAGCGCATGTTACAAGTCTATACACTCTCTCAGTGTACATACTTGATAATTTGCTGTTCTAAAGTATATACATTCGGTTGCTTATCACGCTGCATCTTTTAAGTCTGTACACTGCTGCTTTTACATTAAGTCTATACATTCTGCTGATCGACTGAAGTATCTTTTCATTAAACCTGCAGAGTCTGGGCACGTGACACGAGACTGGCATCTGGCACGCGATCCAAGATGCTGAGAAGTCACCACGTGGACTGAAGCTTGGGCGGGAATCGAAAAGAGCACGCCCTAGCACATGCTGAACCTGATATAAATAGAAGCCTCCGTCCATTGAAAAAAGATGATGAAGAAGAGATAAAAAGATCTGAAAGAGAAAGAGTGATCGAGATAGACAGACAGTGCAACAGAGAGGCTGTGAGCAGAAGAAGAAGAAAGAAGAAGAAGAAAGAAGAAAGAAGAGACAGAGAGAGAGCCTGCGAAAGAGAAGAAAAAGAAGAATGAGAAGAAGAGAGAGCTAGAGTGATAGAAGCTTCAACTGAAGATCTGTTCCTGCTGGACCGTGGATCAAATCCAGGCCAGCCAGCTCCTGCGAGAGCCATAGTCTGAGTATTTCTCCAGCTTTCTGTTGCTGCGGTTTTTGTTTTTCTTTTTAAACAGTCACTTGTTGTTCTTCCGATTGCCCTGTTGGGGATCGGGTTCCTCCTGTGGACTCAGGAGAAGGGAGATCTTGTGTCTTCGGTTTGCAAGTAGCTGGGTGCTACTTATGGTTGGTTCCCTCCGGTTGGGAGGAAGGGAGGTCCGAGACCTCTAGGTTGCCTTTGACTGGGTGTCATTGGTTGGTTCCCTCCGGTTTGGAGGAAGGGAGGATTGGTCCTCCGATTTTGGTCTTGTGGTTTGCAAGACTAGGTGGTCCCTCCGGTCTGGAGGATGAGAGACTTTGGTCTCTGGTTTCCAAGTGGCTGGGAGTCACTTGGGGTGTCCCTCCGGTTGGGAGGAAGAGGGGAGGTTGTTCCCCTGGTCAAGCTGTGTGGCAGCACCTGTTGCAGACTGAGTCTACGGTTTCTAGCTTGTGCTAGTGGAAGCCTCACTCCGGTTGGGAGTGAGGGGTGGACGTAGGTCTGTGGACCGAACCACCTAAAACCTGCTGTTCTATGGTTTGCCTGTGGTGTGTTCTTCCATATCTTCTATCTATTTCACAGGTTGTTTGAATAGTCTTGTTTCGATCTGCAGTGGCCTTGAGCTTTACATCTTGCTAAGTGAGTTTAGTTTTCATTGTTCTGTCCTTTGGCATTAGACTTCATCTGGTTCCACTAGTATAGTCAGCAACTCATCTGGTCGATCAAATGCCTTTTTAAACTCTATTGCTTTTACTCTGCAACTGTATCTAGTAGCAGGCGAATTGTTTTTTAATTTGGACAATATTCTTGAAGGGGATACATTCACCCCCCCTCTGTATCGATCGCACCGTCCCAACAATTGGTATCAGAGCAGGTTGTCTGCTTAGAAGGTCCAGCGATCTGTAGATTCGATCCTACTGTCTTGGTGCTTCTTTATTCCTGTTGCATTTATCTGATCAGCTTTCATGGGTGATCCACCGGTTTTCAATGGTTCTAATTTAAATGCGTGGTTTATCAGTCTACGAAATTATGTTGATGCAGTTAATCCTGATCTGTGGAAATTAATTTCACAAGGTCCTCACACATTACCAAAGAAAGTGTCCAAATGGACCAACATCCACAGATCAAAGGATGGAGAAAATCAGAAAGCCTTCAATCTGACGAAAGCAGCCACTGACAGAGCCTTACACTCTTATTTTTATGATTGCAGGTCTGCCAAGGACATCCTGGAGGAGCTGAAGCTAGCTCACAGGTTAAATGAAGACAACTGCATGATGGCTAAAGGAAGTATTCATAGCAGCAACCAAAATGAAGAAGAAGATGATGAGGAGGAGGTAAACATCTTCGAGAATTTTTCTTTAGATGATTGGGAGAATGCATATGCTGAGCTGTTTGAGTCTCATGAACAATTAAGAAAACGATACAAGAACTTGAAAAAGAAAAGTGATCAGGGTAGTTCAAGTTCACCATGTGAAAATTGTTCAAATATGAAGCAATCTCATGATACCTATTTGTTAGATATCCATATGCATAAAAACCAGAATGAAAAATTGATGAATGAACTTAAATGTGTTTGCTCTGAACTAAGAAGACTGAAATCTGAAAATGACTTTATTAGAAAAACTGTTAAAGAAAATGAAGAAAAATTTGAGAAACTTGAGCAAGAGAAGAATTTGTTTGCTGAAAAATCTATTGCCATAGAATCTGTAAACATGGAATTGCAGAAAGATCTTGAAAAATAGCAAAAAGAATTAAAAGAGTTTGAAGCTGGGTTGGAAAGTTCAAGGAAACAAATTGGCCTATTTAAAGAAGAAAATCAAAAACTTGTATGTGAAATCTCTGAACTAAAAGAAAAACTTGGCTCGGTTGAGGATGATCAGGTTCATGTTAATGATTTAGTTCAGAATGAAAAACTGTTGAAAGAATTTGATTCTGTTAACGCTAAATTGAATGTTCTAAAATCTGAAAATGAATGTCTTAAGAAACAATGTGAAAAACTCCAGGTTCAAACAATATGTTCGGTTAAATCTGCATGCAATGAGTGTCCATTTCTCAAGGAAATAAATGAAAATCTTCACTCAAATTTAGAATGGCATAAGGAGTTTATTGTTTCTCTAAAGGAAGAAAACAAAGTTCTGTTAAACAAGATTCTAGAGCTTGAACGGATAGAGGAAGAGCTGAATGATAAAATGAGCTCAATAAAAATTGATAAAGACTCTGTTGAAGAAATTAAAAATCTGAAATCAAAAAATGACAAACTAATTCAAGAGGTTGAAGGATTGAAGCAGTTGAACACTGCTATGTCAGAGAAACTTCTTCTCTTAGAAAAAGGAAAAACTGTTTACATTGAAGAGTCTGAAAAATTGAGAAATCTGGAACAAGAAATTGAGGAATGTAAAATTGCAAACAAGGTGCTAAGCGAATGTGTAAATTACAATGAACAAGAGATTGTCAGTTATGAAATACACATCGTTTCTTTGGAAAATGAAATTGAAGATTTGAATAATTCCTTGTCAAAATTTGTGGACGGAAAAGATAATCTGGACAAAATTCTAGGAACTAAGGTAAATTTTCAGAAGGAAGGGTTGGGCTATAATCCCTTAAATAAGAAGAGTTTTCAAAACAAAGTTCAAACTTCCTTTGTGTCCAGTTCAACTTCTCAAAGCCCTCAGAACCTTCCTGGTTATCAGTCAACTGCTCAAAAGAAAACAACAGAAAAATAGAAAGAAAAGAATCAACAAGTTCCTCTTCCCACTCTGCATGTTTCACCCACACACTCGCATACATCTAGAAAGAAAATGATCTATCACTACTGTCACAAATATGGACATTTGATGCATGAGTATAATTTGATGGAAAAGGATGACCTAGCAGCTGTTCAAAACAATCAGGGTAGAAAGCATGTCCTTAGGGAAAAGAAAATTCATTGTTCTCATTGTGGAAAACATGGCCATACAGTCAAGGACTGTTGGCATGCTCAGGGAAGAACATTCTTTCAAAATATAAAACTCCCTGCAAATAGAAATGTTTTTGGAAGAAATAAATCTGTTTCTAAAGAAAAGATTCTGGCATGCTTTGAATGTGGAAAATTTGGCCACCGAGCTTCGGAATGCTGGTGGGCAGGTAAAGGTAAACCAAAATTTCATGCAAGTAACAGAAATCTTCATGCCAATGCACATAAAATTTATGTTCAGAATAATGCACACAGATTCCATGCTAACAATGTTGTGCATAAAAAGAATTCAATATCTGCTGTTTCCTGTCATTATTGTGGGCAGGTTGGGCACTCCATGAGTGAGTGTAATTTAATGAAGTCTGATGACTTACATGCCTAAAGAATGTGGAAAGCACCTATCAGAGGTGTTACTAACAAAGTAGGACCCAAGAAGTCTTGGGTACCTAGAAACACAAAATGAGATCTGTACTTTGCAGGTATGCTTTGGGATGAGGAATAAAAGGGGGTCAAATAAACCAAGGCATCCAAAGTATGGTAAACCCCAACTCTGCTGATTAAATGTTTGTTCACCCGAATTTTTTGTTTTAATTGAACATCATGCTTAATATGTCAATGCATACATGTCCAGAACTGCATCTGCCTTTTGTAATTTTCTTTTATCATGCACTGGTGCATACATGAGTTTAAAGAATGTCTGCATTTGATGCATACATATGTCAATTACAGTTAGTTGATATTTGTTAAAATGCATAATCTCTGAAAATAAATTACATTCTAAAAAATCTGAAAAGGTGAGTTGAGTAAGTCTGTTGCTTGGATGATGTCTCATGCTTAAAAATGTTCATCTGCACATTTGACATGCACATGCATCACAATTGCATATAAGTGGCATAGTGTTAGCTAAAAGATGCATGTAGAACTGCATATGTATTGGATTGTCATGCATGACTCTTGGTATATAAATAGTAAGATACTAAAGGGTAGATGAACTCTGTCTGGAAGTGCTTACTATGTGTGAGGTAGTCTTTAGACCAAGTCCTCCGCCTGGTACCATAGGTCAGAGTTGCATACATTTAGGAATGTTAGATCATGCATACATTTAGGGGGAGCATTATTCATATTCTACCATCTGAACTTCCCATCTTTAGATTGAACTGCTATCTTGCCTAAATCCCTGTGATGAATGTGTAATGCAACACATTTCAGCTTCCTGCTTCAACTGTTATCAGCCATCTTCACTCATCCTATTCATTGGTATCATCTGTTGAATTGGCTGTTCCCAAAAATGTTTCGGCCTTTCCTGAAAACTCAGAAAGAATTCTCTGTACATATCCTGATCATAAATCTGAAAATAACTTAAACAGGAATCTTCTATTATATAGGATTATGAATGTCTGATTCTTTCAGCCAGTTGATGTTTCATGTATGTCTTGTGTTTGCTTATGAACATATCTTGAAAATATCTGAGTTGGTCTTAATAAACTTTAACCAACATTTTCATGTTGAGTCTTTTAAACTCTTCTGAATTCTGAAAATTCTGAAATCATGATATTCCTTGATTGATATGTATGAAATTAGTATTGATTTTTAAACATCTGAGAATATGGATTGTGTCTAAGGGTAAATCTTGTCAGAGCAATGACCTTGGTCACTGAGAAACCATGTCCAAAGGACTGAGTCATGAGGTGCCACTGTTAACTCTGCTTCAAAAAAAAATATTGATAATCTGGCAGAGCAATAACATGCACACTGAGAAATACATCTCACTCATCAAAGAAATGATCTGTAGTGTGTCATGAAGTGTAAATGCAATCTCTGTTCCTATGAAGCATGACAGTTAGTCCGTCCAAGTGCTTAGGGATACTGGCGTCTAAACAACGTGTATCCTCTAGTTACAAGGGTGTACTAAACTCAAGTGCTCATGAAGATTGTTATGAAAATTGCTGCTAATCTAGTATACAATTTAAAAAAAAATGTGTGTGCAAAAGAAATATTCTATTGGAACCCTTGACAGAAACAAATATTTTCTTATGTGTTTAACTTCATTACTATTGATTGCATCTCTTAAAGGAATCTTTGAAATTGAGTGAGTAAGAAAGAAGATCAAACAAGACTGTCAATATGAAAGCAAGGTTCACTTTTATTAAAACTGATTTCAGATATGAGTACAGAAAGCTTATGAACAAGCCTTGCATACATCATATTCTGATCTGACTTGTCAATGAAGATCATTCATAAATCTCTATAATAGAAGAGTCTGAAATACGTATTTAATCAGATTTATGAAATTGATATCACATTGAAAACCTTTCTCATTCATTCTGTGTGCCTTCTCTCTCACAATGGACCCCATTATGTCAGATCTAACTGTTGACTTCTATATTTCCTGAGCTTCACTCAAATCACTATTGATCTAAGGGGGAGAATTCTTGCATGTCCCTGTGGTTTGCTTTTGATGACTGTAACTCACAGCATTGCATAATAGCTCCTTCAACAGTCAATGAACATTCCCTCCTTTTTGATGTTGTCAAAGGGGGAGAACTCTTGTGAGTCATCATTTTTATTATTTGCATCATACTCATTTCTGACTGAGCTACTCTGTGGTGCATGTTATATGGTATCTCATAATCATCATGATGAATCTATTGCAATGACTCATAATATTGCCATCATCAAAAAGGGGGAGATTGATGTGTCCCCTGTGGTTCTGGAGTTTTGATGATGACAGATATTATGCCTCATTATGTTTACATCCTTGATGATATAATCCTATTGCATTATGAGAAACTGTCAGAACAGGTTTAAGGATGACTCATAGGTCATGAAGTTAACCCAAGTCAAAGACAAATCATGACAGGTAAGGTGAATGCTCAGATCAGATAATGCTTTAATTAGTTCTCTTGCATACATTCAGTTCATGTCTGCTATATGCATTCAATTCATTGGTTCATGTTCATTGTGCATTGCCTCACATCTGGTTGCATTCTAAGTCTACACATCCTGCTAGGTCGGTCTTCAAAGTATGTACATTGATCTTCAAGGCATCGAGTCTATACACTGGACTATGCTTCATGCATTGGCCAAGTCTGTTTAGTTAGTATGGACAGTAGTGGGTCGACCCACCCCTACTGATGCGTCGACCCATCAGAACACTGACTGTCTGGGTATCAAAGTCTATACATCAGCTTGATCGAGTAAGTTTGTACATCATGCCTTATTGTTCGCTAATGAAAAGTCTATACATCGTCCAGTGTAATGCTGCATGCCATTAAGTTTGTATAGAGTCTTTGCATCGTGTGCCTCTCACAAAGTCTCTACATCGCATTTGGGAATCAAAGTATGTACATTGGCAACAGAACTGCATCAAGTCTATACACTGCATTTGTTTCAAAGTCTGCACATTGGGGGCTTTCCCTACGTTTTCTGGCCAAGTCTATACATCGCTAAGTCTGTGCATCACTTCAGCTTACACGTTCAAAGCCTCAAGTCTGTACACCGTTTCGCCTCTTTGGAAAGTCTGTACAGCGTGAAGTCTATACATTGGGAGCTCTGTGAAAGTCTATACACTGGTCTCCTAAGCAAAGTCTGTACATCGGCTTCACTCCTTCAAGTCTATACATCCATAGTGGATCTTCATGTCTGTACATCCACAGTGGAACTTCGAAGTCTGTACAGCCCTTTTGCTTGGCAAGTCTATACATCGTGTTTGAACTAAGTCTGTACAGCCATTTATTTAATGAAGTCCATACATTCATTTGCATTGAATGAAGTCTGTACATTGGTTTTGTTATGCTCAAGAACGCTTAAGTCTATACACTGCTATGGCTTGTTCCTGAACGATCTTCAAGTTAAAGTCTGTACACTCCCTCAGTGTACACACTTATTCTTTTGTTGCTCTAAAGTCTATACACTCGTTCTCAAGGCTTCAAGTCTATACACTGTGTTGCATTACATGCTTTACCGAAAGTCTATACACCCGATTCCCTCATGCATTTCACAGAAGTCTACACATTCTATCTTGTTATGATAATGCATTCATCAGCAAGTCTATACACTGAGAGCGCATGTTACAAGTCTATACACTCTCTCAGTGTACATACTTGATCATTTGCTGTTCTAAAGTATATACATTCGGTTGCTTATCACGCTGCATCTTTTAAGTCTGTACACTGCTGCTTTTACATTAAGTCTATACATTCTGCTGATCGACTGAAGTATCTTTTCATTAAGCCTGCAAAGTCTGGGCACGTGACACGAGGTTGGCATCTGGCACGCGATCCAAGATGCTGAGAAGTCACCACGTGGACTGAAGCTTGGGCGGGAATCGAAAAGAGCACGCCCTAGCACATGCTGAACCTGATGTAAATAGAAGCCTCCGTCCATTGAAAAAAGATGATGAAGAAGAGATAAAAAGATCTGAAAGAGAAAGAGTGATCGAGATAGACAGACAGTGCAGCAGAGAGGCTGTGAGCAGAAGAAGAAGAAAGAAGAAGAAGAAAGAAGAGACAGAGAGAGAGCCTGCGAAAGAGAAGAAAAAGAAGAATGAGAAGAAGAGAGAGCTAGAGTGATAGAAGCTTCAACTGAAGATCTGTTCCTGCTGGACCGTGGATCAAATCCAGGCCAGCCAGCTCCTGCGAGAGCCACAGCCTGATTTCTTATTTCTCCAGCTTTCTGTTGCTGCGGTTTTTGTTTTTCTTTTTAAACAGTCACTTGTTGTTCTTCCGATTGCCCTGTTGGGGATCGGGTTCCTCCTGTGGACTCAGGAGAAGGGAGATCTTGTGTCTTCGATTTGCAAGTAGCTGGGTGCTACTTGTGGTTGGTTCCCTCCGGTTGGGAGGAAGGGAGGTCCGAGACCTCTAGGTTGCCTTTGACTGGGTGTCATTGGTTGGTTCCCTCCGGTTTGGAGGAAAGGAGGATTGGTCCTCCTATTCTGGTCTTGTGGTTTGCAAGACTAGGTGGTCCCTCCGGTCTGGAGGAAGAGAGACTTTGGTCTCTGGTTTCCAAGTGGCTGGGAGTCACTTGGGGTGTCCCTCCGGTTGGGAGGAAGAGGGGAGGTTGTTCCCCTGGTCAAGCTGTGTGGCAGCACCTGTTGCAGACTGAGTCTGCGGTTTCTAGCTTGTGCTAGTGGAAGCCTCACTCCGGTTGGGAGTGAGGGGTGGACATAGGTCTGTGGACCGAACCACCTAAAACCTGCTGTTCTGTGGTTTGCCTGTGGTGTATTCTTTCATATCTTCTATCTATTTCACATGTTGTTTGAATAGTCTTGTTTCGATCTGCAGTGGCCTTGAGCTTTACATCTTGCTAAGTGAGTTTAGTTTTCGTTGTTCTGTCCTTTGGCATTAGACTTCATCTGGTTCCACTAGTATAGTCAGCAACTCATCGGGTCGATCAAATGCCTATTTGAACTCAATTGCTTTTACTCTGCAACTGTATCTAGTAGCAGGCGAATTGTTTTTTAATTTGGGCAATATTCTTGAAGGGGATACATTCACCCCCCTCTGTATCGATCGCACCGTCCCAACAGGAAGGTCGATCGCGACCTCGTAGAGGCGGTCAGGAAGTCAACCGTGATTTGTGAACGTGGTCTTCCCCTAACCGCAACCATGCTGAGTCGACCTGGCTGTGTTGTGAGTCGACCCAGCCTAGTTTGATTTGATGTTTTGGTCTCCGGTCAACTCGGTTATGACCCAATGGTTGATTTTTGACTCCGTGAGTGTCTCGGATGCCCTGTGGGGATCGAGATCATTTTTTTAGACATTTGAAGGTGTCGTATTATCTCGATTTGTGTGCCCATGTGTTTTGTGGGTTGGGGCGACCCCTTTGTGTTTTGGGCTTTCTGATTATGTTGAATCGAGTCACCGTGTGCCGGTGTAGGTGCAGAAGGTTGTTCCTGCATGATGTTAGCTTTATTGAGAGGTGGTTTCCCGTATGGGCCATGAGTGTGGCCTATGATTGTGAGTCCGTTGAGCGGCCAAGGGGCTGAGGACTTCTAATCTCCTTTTAGAAGAATGGATTCGGCAGTTGTGTGCCGCTCTAATGATTCTTTTCACCGTGGTTTGACTCTAAGGCTAGAATGATTTGATGGCGTGGAGCCATATTGCATGACGGTTTTGACCTGAGTCGCATGACTCAAGGGCCGTTGGATTAGCAGGTCTAGCCAGTTGTCTTGAGTCTAGTGACAATGTGTCACTTTGTATTCCGAGTTACTCATGGCGGGGACGAGTGTAGCCTGTCCAGTACTTCGGTGTTTTCCTTTAAGAGTCTATGTCAAGTGACCTCCCACTAGTTGTTGCCTTATGTACGACACGCGGGTGTTGACCCACCAGGGAGTGGTGGCGAGGCAATTCCCGGAGAGACTGTTTCTAAGCTGGTTACCGTAGGGCCCCTTCCCTTGCCTTTGTAGCCTGAGTCCGGCTAGGGGGGGAAACCAGTTAGAGGACCCGACTTAGAGTAGTTGGTCCGTGTGTGCACACTTGGTTGGGGGCAGTGGACTAGTGTGGAGGAGCACGACCCTGACTAGTCCTTGTTTGGTGTTACTTGTACAGTGTCTCAGTTTCCGCTTGGGACGAGCATGGAGACACCTGAGACGTGGACTAAGTCGTCAGTGGACGTGTAGCACCCCAGATAAAAATGATAAGAAAATAGACTTTTTTCTAAGTAAATAAAACCTTAGATAACTCTATAAGAAGGCTAAATAAAAAGGTAGAATACCCAAGGAGGGCCATTATATAAATATGCAACAATTAAAGCCATCATACGTATTGGGGCTTCCTATTCCAAAAAGACTATTCACCTGAAATAGGGCCTTTATACAAGGGCGTCAATTTCTCAAGCCACAGGGCCACAACCCACGGTATGAAAGCTCACAGTATACATATATCTCTCTTTACCAACCAATCACATACATATACATATATAATAACACCTTTTAATACCCAGCATGGCATGAACAGGAAACACACATAGAATAATACATCTCAATACCCAGCATGGCACTGAACAGGAAACACACCCAGCATGGCTCGGAATAGGAATAATGGGTAGGAGGAAATAGTGCCCCTGACCTGGGCGCTATTCCTAATGGGGCGCCCCTACCACAGGCGCCATTTCCCTTCCCCCTGTAGTATAAATATATGTATATATTAGAAGAGGAAATAGCGCCCACATGCATGGGCGCTATTTACCTAAACAATGACTGCATGGGAGGGTGCCATTTTCATGCTAGCAACCTGCCAAACCGACTGACATTATGTCATCCCTTCCAGAAGTAAGCCTGAACAGCTCCTTTGTGCTGGCAGCGTACCCTTTTATCCGACAATCGATTGAAGCATTAATTGCTTCTTTTTCACTGGCAATGGACCCTTATGTTTTTCTTTTCCTATAATTATACCCAACCTTCTAATATTAGAAGATGATTGCCACATCTAGTTCGTCTCCACCTGCAAAAGAAGGTCTTTACAGGAACGTACGTGAAGGGAAAATCTTCATCCTATGTTCTTTCTTCCTGCTGTTGGAGCCTTGTAGAGAAGCTTGGTTTTCTTATTATCCCTTCTACTTATTCACGTCAAAAGGTAGGTGTTCTCAAGATCTGACTTAACTAGTAGTTAATATAGGTTAACATGCATGCTAGTTAAACCTTTCATAGCCACAATCTGGTCATTTGAGTCAGGGATATATCAAAAGACTTAGTGAGAAGGTTAGGTTACGCCTATCTGAAACACTAACTCTTGCGTGAGTAGATCTATGGTCTTACCTCCGTCAAGTACCCCATGTACATACTGATTGTATAGTTTGTCATTACTCATAACCTGTCCCAAATTCTTGTAAATTGATCCATGTTTAAAAAAATTTATATCTATGAAATTAAAATAAAAAATTGTTGCATTAGCATGACCTTACAATCCTGCTATTTTTCCATGTCTATCTATGTCTCTAATTCCTGATTCTATGAACATGTTATAAATCATGAATAGTAAGGTTACGTATTTAGTAGCCACCATGTTCAGAAATTTATATCTATTGAACCAAATCATGAAACTCCTACATGAGCATGACTTTGAAATCTTGAGATTTTTCTCTATTTAACCATGTCCTCATTTCCGGATTTCGTGAAACTTAGCCTGATAAACAGTGGTTTGTGTCTCGTAGAGTACCCAGGGGAAGGGCGCCTCTGACCAGGGCGCCATTTAATGGGCCCCCCTGGCCAGGGCATCATTTCATATTGGGGCGCCCCTGCCCAGGGCGCCATTTCCAACAGGGTTAAAACCCCCCTGATCCTATTGGTTATCTAGCCCGTTAAACCTGTTACCTGTTAACCTGTTACCTGTTAACATGTTACCTGTTAACCTACTAATTACATACCTTGTTAAGCCTGTTAAATCATATAGCATGTTAAACTTGTTAATTACATAGCATGGTAATCACATATCTTGGCAAACCTTGTTAATTACATAGTCATCATTAAGCTTTGTTAATTCTGTAGCATGTTAAACCTTATTGATTAGCCAGTTAAATTTGTTAACATGTTAATTACTTACCTTGTTATCCTGTTAGAAACCTGTCATTGTTACCTTATGAAATAGAGACCCTTTGTGAAGGCTCTATTTTTTGAAATAGAGACCCTCCGGGAAGACTCTATTTTAACCTTCTGAAATAGAGACCCTCCAGGAAGTCTCTAGTTCTGGATTCTGCTAAAAACACGCATGTGAACCCTTTTGAAATAGAGGCCCTCCAGGAAGACTCTATTTCAATAATCTGAAATAGAGACCCCCTGAGAAGTCTCTATTTTCCAAAATAGAGACCCTCTGAGAAGACTCCATTTTAACATAGCCTTTCTGACAACCCACATGGATGCCATCTCTCTCTCTCCGAATTGAAAACCCCAGCAACTCAATCCAATGACTTTTATGTAGAACCTGGAAAAGACCAATACTGAGAAATTTTGTAAACCCCATTCTGTAACTTGGAATTAGTTACTGAAAACTTGAAAGCCATTACTAAAGACTCTTGGAAACCCATTTCTGAAAGGCATTGTGAAAAGACCCAGTTTCTGGAACCCATTACAGAAGATCGAGAAAACCATTTCAAAAAAATATATATATAATATAGCGCCCCTGACCAGGGCGCCATTTCAATAGGGCGCCCTGGCCCAGGGTGCCATTTACCTCTGTCCTACAAAAAAAAAAGAGAAAATTAAAAGGGTGCCCCCTTCTAAGGCACCATTTAAAGAAATGAAGACCCTCTACAAGGGCGCCATTTCCCTGTAAGCTGGAATTTTTGGGCTTCTATCTGGCCCTTACCCAATGATCCCTAGCCATCTCCTTAACCCTGATTGGCCTATGTGTCATGCATTTTAAGTAGCTTGGTCATAAATCATTATTTACATGTGATATGTCCTTGAACTCTATTCCTAAAAGATCTACATGATGTTCCTACAATGTATACTTTTCTTGAAATTCCGTGTTGGCTATAAAAATGAGAGTGGATGTCTAAAGATATACATGAAACAATGCTATGCATATAGGGCCTGGTCTGGTCCTGGGAGGAGCACCCGAAGGTACTTGTGCCCATGGGAGTTTATTGACCACGTTGTTTACATTGCACCAAAGTACTTGCTTGCTTGACTTGACTTGAGACATTCTCACTCGCTCTCTCTCACGACATGACTTGCTTGACATGAATTGCTTGGCCCGAAAAATGGCAAATTACTTGCTTGAATGAAATGAATGATGAAGAGGCGTAATCTCGCGCTGGACCTGAGCTGGGGGATGATCACCGAATAGTGAACTGTAAGAAAGGGAAACGGATCAGGGGGTCCAGGGATGGTTCGCTGGGAAAAATCCTACGATGCCTAAGTCAGTAGAGAAATGGTGGAAGCTATGAAGGGAGGAGAAAAAGAGAGGCGCAAGATCCCTCTACACCAAGATGGTGAAGTGGTTCCTACTCAGGGAGTTTAGGCGTGTGTTGGCCCTTACCTTTCGCTGGAGGGAGTCCCAGGTTTAAATAGTGCGCTGGCCTCATGAGTCATGTAAGCTAAGGAGTTTCAGGCGGGAGTTACATCCTCAACGTGGGCTCTTTACGTCCTCATCATGGAGTCTTTATAGCCATGAGAAGTCATGGGTCCCTTATCCTCTTAAACTCCTGCTCATAATGGGTTTCTCAATGGCAGCGTGGATAAGGAATTGTCGGTCTATCCAAGCATGAAGGGTGCCAACCTTGTCCGGGCGATAGGCATAGCTCGGATGAAGGTAGGTCGGAGTGGGCGCCGAGCGCTTGCCTCTATCCCGGTGAAGGGATAATTCGGGCATGGGTCTTCCTCCGTTCTGACTCACGTTCGGGCCTTCCGAGCCTAAGGGCTGCCGAGGAAGGGTTTGACCCCGAGTAATCTTATTGGGCTTTTTATCCTAAGTGGGCCCTGTGGGGCTGTCACTTGGATGAGCTGGGCCTTGTTTGGTCCTGACGGACTTAGTTCGGCTACTCTTAGATGGGCTACAGAAATCCCCCTCTCCACTTGTCCCCCTCCTACTCCCGAGTTTTAGTAAGCTCGGAAGAGTAGCTGTTCAGGGTTTTGGACCAGCGTGGCTCCGGTGGGTGGAGATCTGGCGGTGTTAGTAAGCCACGTGTCGTGGTCACCTGGGCCCGTAATAATGATTATCCTGACGGATTTGAACTGAAGGGGCCCCCTTTTCTCAGAGGTCGGAACGGCGCCGCCTTCCACGCGGGAATATAGGCGTTGCGCGCTTATCGTCGCTCTAGACTCCCTCCGTTTTTATGGTTTGGCTCTCCTTTGTGCTTGCTTTTGGGGCTCTTTGATGCATCGTGAGGACACGACAGAAGAGCAAAGGCTCGCAGAGGCGTTCGCGGAATTGGCGGAGATAACTGCGGAGGCGGTTCGACAGCTTCCCCTTCCTCTAGAGTCTTCAGGGTCCCGGGAGCATCTTTCTTCAAGTTCCTCTCCGGATTTCATGGCGGACCAGTGTCCGGATGTCGAAGAGTGGGAGGGCGAGCCTGCGGTGAGGGCGGCGGCTCCAAACTGCAGCGAACTGGGGGAGGCAGAGGTGAAACGGCTGGAGAACCAGTTTCATCGCCAGCTGAAGGCGACCTTGCCACGGCTCACCCCTCTGCCGAGCATGATTGAGCCGACCCTAATGGGCGATCTCTCCCACCCGTCGAGCAAGAGGGGGCCGAGGAGGCTTGGGTTGCTCCTGCGGTCGGTGACGATGCTGGCTCGGCTCCATCTTCGACCGGAGCTGAGGGGGCCGAGGCTGCTTCTGCGGTTGGCAGTGGTGCTGGCCCGGCTCTCCCCTCGGTAGGAGCCGAGGGGGCCGTAGACGAGGCAGGTGACACTGGGACCACGGCCGGGATTGGGGTGTTGACTGAGGCGGGCGACGCTCCAGGTGGTGGTGCAGGTGCCGAACCGGTCTAGGCTGGAGGGTCGGGAGAAAAGGCGACGCAGCTCCGACCGACAGAGGCACGAGGGGCGAACGAAGCTGCGGCTCGATCTGGGTCGTCCGGCGAGACGCCGACCAAAGAGAGGGTCTCTATTCCGGCGGCCTTGGAGAGGCTCGGCATCCAAGGCCCTCTCTATTAAATATGTCGCGGTATAGCCGCGAAGGTGAAGGGGGGAGACAGGAAGCACTCCCCGTCCGTGGCCCTCGAGACGGTAATGGATGGCGGCTTGGTCTGGCCCAGATGGGGGCCACTCTGGCAGAAGCTTACGCTCGGTCGGAGTTAGAGCGGGCAAACCTGGCCTGGACCCTTGGTGGGTCTGACAGGAAGATGGCTCGGCTCGCCGAGGAGCGTGATGGGCTTCGGCGTGAGCTTTCCTCAGTTAGGGAGCTAGCGCGGGCGAGCCAGGTGGAGGCTCGGGCATTGACCGAGCAACTAGCTAAGGCTCGCGAATTGCTCGAGAGGAAGAGCAGGCTTCTTGAAGAGGAGCGTGTTGCTCGCATCGAGCTAGATGGCCGGTGGGAGGCCGAGCGTGCCGAGCTGGTGGACCGAGCGGTGGAAGCCGAATGCCTTTGGTGGGAGGCCGAGGCTGATCGGGCCAAGGCGGAGAAGCAGGCGGCGGAGGCCGAGAAGCAGACGGCTGAGGCCGGACGAAGGATAGCCGAGGCGGAGCGCGAGAAGGCCGAGCTCGCTGGTAGGGTGGGATCGGCCGGGGCGGAGGCGCTCGAGCAGTACAAACGCTCGAAGGGCTATCGGGACTACCTTAAGGAGGCTGCCCTCCCCTACTATGAGTCAAGACTTCGCCGAGGCATCCGCAAGGGGTTCAAACAAGGCTACGATCGGGCCGTCTCTTATGCCGAGGAGCAGGCGTTCGAGACAATTGATTTCCTATCCGGGCAATGCTATGACTCAGACTTGTCATCCTCCGGCTCCTCTGCGCCAGAGGAAGAAGATCAGGGGGCCTCTTCGTTCGAGGGGTCGCCAACTCTGGATGCCTCCGGAGGGCGTGCAACCGAGGCAGTTCCAACGTCGGTGGGGTTAGTGCCAGGGTCGGCCGTCGCCGAGGGTGCCAGGGGCAGACCATCTGAGTCTTCCACTTCCGAGCTTCAGAGTGGGAAAGAGGCCTAATGTATCTGCTTTGCTTTCTCTTTTTATATGTCTTTTCCTTTTTTGAAGGAAAACTTTCCTTGTTGTATAGGAAAAAAAGTAAGGCAGTTGCGTTATAATGAAGACTTAACTGTTTCGTATCGCCGTTTCCGTATTTTGTTCAGCGTATCTGCAGTGGTTGGAAAGTGTCGATACTTTCTGCGTGGATTTCGCCTGATGGTTGGGCGAGCGTCTGACATGGTGTCCTTCCGTTTTCTCATGCTTTGAATGCCTGGCCGCTTCGTGTGTCCCGCTAGGGCGGAAACGAGAAGTTTGAGGTGACCGTTCATAGGGAGAGGTCCCCTTGGCATGTTTTCGAGGGGAGAATCATTTAAGGCAAATAGCCTCCCTTTGCCTATAAAAGGTCTGAAGGGCGTCCCTTCCTCTCCACCGCTTAGGGTTTTCCCCGACAGTCTTTCCTCATTCTTTCTTCACGTAGCGTTGTGCCGCTATATTTGAAGCATGGAAGACGCTCTGGAAGATGATGATGCCGACGACGGAGGGCAGAGAGTCCATGTGCTTCAGGTTTGAAGGAGGTTCGACGGCCGGCGGACAAGTTTCAAGAAGGTTCGACGTACGGAGGCACGTCGTCTTCTTTTTATCAGTTCCGGCGGTACTTGCGGGGGTGGGGGGGGAGATGGCGGATGGATGGGGGCATCCGGCATCCCTGCCGCCTGTCCCTTCCTGCTCGCTCCATGGAGGGGAGGAGGAAGCCAATTAAGCTCCCTCCTTTCCGGGCTTTCCCCTACCTCCTCGTCCAGCTCTGCTGGTTTATTTTTCCCTCTCGCAGCCTCTTTCTCCCTCTTCTGCTCTTCTAATCATTTCTTGCACTCTTCGGAGGATGTCTGTACTCTCTTCCTTCCAAAGAGTTGGCAGATTGGTGGGGAGGATGCCTTCATATGCGTTTCCTCTCCCCTTCCTCTTCCAAGTTCAACTTGGAAGGTAGTCTTCTCCTTTCTAATCCCTCCGTCACCTTTGTCCCGAGCTACCCGACCCAACGGGCTCGACTACCGTTTATCCGAGCCAGTTTTTGCACAAGGCAGAGTCAGTGGCTGGACGCAGGAAGGTCAACCAAGTCAGCTGAGTGATGGGCTCATACGGCGGTGCCAGATGGGTTTTTTGCTTTTTTGACATGTACTTCCTTGGCTTCGACCTTTCTGATGTACGAGCGAGTTGTTTGAATAAAGGAAAGGAGGCTTTTGTTTTATTTCATGTCGTTTACACAATGCTCGGTATTCAAAAGTAGAACATGCGTAGTGTAGTCGCGTTCCAGGTCCGAGGGATGGGCTCTCCTTCCATCGTAGATAGTCGGTATGCTCCTTTCCCGAGCGTTTCAACCTTTTGGTAGGGGCCTTCCCAATTAGGGGATAGCTTGCCCGCCGCCTCAAGTGGTCGAGAGGCTTCGGCTTTCCTGAGCACGAAATCTCCCGGTTGAAAGTGTCTATCTCAGACTTTGGCGTTGTAGTATCGAGTGAGGCGGCGTTGATATTCCGTTGCTCAGATGCCGGCAATCTCTCGGAGTTCATCTGTTAGGTCGAGGTTTTCGAGCAATTTCTGGTCGTTTGCCTCGTGCGAGAAACAGATGACTCGGAGGGAGGGATTGGCAATTTCTAATGGGATAATGGCCTCGGCGCCGTACACCAACTGAAAGGGGCTTTCACCGGTTGCCGTTCTGGGAGTCGTTCTGTGTGACCAAAGTACGTTCGGTAATTCCTCAAGTCAGCTGACCTTGGCTTTGCCGAGCCTTGTCTTGATGCCTTTTAAGATAGTCTTGTTGGCATTTTCGACCAGTCCGTTAGCCTGAGGGTGGGTGACTGAGGTGAAGTGATTGTGAATGTTTAGGTCAGCGCATCTGTCTCAGAAATAACAAGAATCAAATTACCGACCATTATCACTCACTATCACCCGGGGAATGCCGTAGCGACAGATGATCGACTTCCAGACGAAACTCCAGACGACTGTCTCGGTGATCCTTGCTGTGGCTTCGGCCTCGATCCATTTGGTGAAGTAGTCGATGGTGACGATGATGAACTTCTTCTGGGCCTGAGCTGTAGGGAACGGCCCGAGGATGTCGATTCCCCAGCGAGCGAAAGGATATGGCTCGGCTAGGGTAACGAGCTCCGTTGCCGGCTGATGGACCAAGTGGTCAAATCGCTGGCATCGGTCGCAGTGTTGTACGTAGGTCGAGCAGTCGCGCTACAGAGTGGGCCACCAATAACCTTGCCGTAGCAAGATTCTGGCGAGCGACCTTCCTCCTAAATGCGCTCCGCACAGGCCTTCGTGAACTTCTTGAATTGCTCGGTTTGCTTCGTTAGTGCTAAGGCACTTCAGGAGAGGACCGGAGAAGGATCTTCGGTAGAGAGTGCCATCCAGAACGACGAATTGTCGAGCTTGGTACTTCAATCTTCGGGCTTCCCGTGGGTCAGGAGGCTCCTGAGAGTCATGGAGCCACGATAGGTAGGGGGTGTGCTAGTCGCTTGGGGAGGCCGGGTCAACAGCCAGGAGCTCCGAATCTATGCTCGGTCACTCTAGCTCTTCGAGAAGGACCGATCGAGTACCCTCGGGGTCAAGAGAGGAGGCCAGCCGAGAGAGGGCGTCCGCTCGGGAGTTTTCTTCCCGAGCTATTCGGACCACCTCAAAACTCTCGAACTGTTGTGCCACGACTCTGACCAGCTGAAGGTATTTGACCAGCGGTGCTTCTCGAGCTTCATAATCGCCGTTGACCTGGCTAGCGACTAGTTGGGAGTCAGTGTGAATTCTGACTCGCTCGACCCCCAACTGTCGGGCCATGCGGGCTCCCGAGATAAGGGCTTCGTACTCGGAGGCGCTGTTGGACACCTGGAAGTTGAACTTCAAGGCGTATTGTAGCTCTGCTCCTTCGGGGGACTTCAGGAGGATTCCAGCGCCGCTTCCGGCTGAGTTGGAGGATTCATCGACGAACAGTTCCCAGGTTCGCTTGGGCGCGGACGGAGATTTTTCTTCGGTCGGGATAGTGCTCTCGGCGATGAAGTCAGCGAGCGCCTGTCCCTTGATAGCCGAGCGAGGCCGGTATGATGTATCGTAGGCCCCGAGCATGATGGCCCACTTGACGAGGCATCCCGAGACTTCAGGGTGAGCGAGGATCCTCTTCAAAGGTTCACCGGTCAGTACGTTGATGGAATGCCCTTGAAAATAGGGTCGGAGGCGCTTAGCCGAGGTAACCAACGCTAGCACGAGTTTCTCGGTTGCGGGGTACCTTCTTTCAACCTCGTTGAGCACCTTGCTGGTGTAGTATACCGGTCTCTCGACTCCCGAGTCATTTCTGACCAGGACCGAGCTAAGTGTGGATGGAGTCGCCAAGAGATAGAGATACAAGGCTTCACTTAAGATAGGCTTGGAAAGAACCGGGTGCGAAGCCAGGAACTCCTTAAGCTCTGCGAATGCCCTTTGGCATTCCTCGTCCCATACGAACATAGCAGATGCCATTTTGGGCCCCCTCAATAGTTTGAAGAAGGGTAGGCATCGTTCGGCCGCACGGGACAGGAATATACTGAGCGCGATAATGTTTCCAGTAAGGCATTGAACGTCTTTGATGCAGGTGGGTGGGCGCATGTCCAGGATGGCCTGGACCTTGTCGGGGTTGGCCTCGATCCCACGCTTGGTGACTAAGAAACCCAGGAATTTCCCGGATCTGACTCCGAAGGCGCACTTGGTGAGATTGAGCTTCATATTGTACCTCAGGAGGGTGTCGAAGGTCTCAGCTAGGTCGGCGAAGTGATCCTCGGCCTTGGGGGTCTTGACGAGCATGTCGTCAATATAGGCCTCGCCGTTCCGGCCGAGCTGTCCTTTGAACATATGATTGACCAGCCTCTGGTACGTGGCTCCAGCGTTCTTCAAACCGAAAGGCATCCAGGTGTAGCAGTATACGCCGAAGTCGGTGATGAAGGCGGTCTTTTCGATGTCTTCTGGATCCATTCTGATCTGGTGGTAACCTGAATAGGCGTCCAGGAAATGAGTATCTCGTTGCCCAAGGTTGAGTCAACCAGTTGGTCGATGCTCGGTAATGGATAGCAGTCCTTTAGTGTAGCCTTGTTCAAGTCGGTGAAGTCCATGCACATTCGCCACTTTCCCGAAACTTTTGGCACCAGGACGATGTTGGCCAGCCACGTCGAGTACAGGACCGGTCTAAAAAGACCTATCTTTTGCCCCTTGGTGACTTGCTCCTTGATGATCGCCTGCTTCTCCGGTGCGTGCTACCGTCGGCGTTGTTGTACGGGCTTCACGGTTGGGTCGAGGTTGAGCTTATGCATCACCATCTCCTCTGGTATCCCGGAGAGTTGATCATCAGACCATGCGAAGACTCGGATGTACTCGGAAAGAAACTCTTTGTATTGATGCTGAACCTCAGACGGTAGGTCGGCTCCAATCTTTACTCCTAGGGTCTGGTCGTCGTTTAGGAAAACCGTTAGCAGCTCGCCTCCAGGCTCGGAGGTTGCGGGTTTTTCCTCGACTTTCCGGTGACCCTTGTTCTTCCCGTCTGGCCTTGTGGCTTCAACCGAGATATTATAGCACCTTTTGGCCGTCGTCTGGTTACCTCGGACTTCCCCCAACCCATTTTTGGTGGGGAACTTCATCTTTTGGTGATAGGTAGAAGGCACCGCTTTCGTTGCTGAGGATTCCACGGTTGAAGATTACGTTGTATGCTATCATACCCTTGATCACTATGAAGTCCACCATGACCGTAACGGTTTTGGGTGGGGTGCCGAGAGTAACCGGCAGGCTTAGGGCTCCCTCGGGATAAGTGGCCTGGCCATTGAACCCGCAAAGGGGGGTTTGGATCAGGCGGAGTTTAGAAGGATCCTCCCCCATCTTAAGGAAACACTCATAGGATAATATATCAGGGGCACTTCTATTGTCAACTAGAATCATGTCTATGTTACAATGGTTTATCGTGGCCGATATGACTAGGGCGTCGTCATGCGGGGTGGTTAGCCCTTCCAGGTCTTGGTCGGAGAAGACTATGACCTGGGGCTCACTTGGCGGGGCCCTGGGAGGCTCGATGGCTCGGCTCGCCTGCTCAGCATGATGCTTCCTTCCCCGGCCACTGTGTCCTCCTGATGCAGCTCCTCCAGCGATGACGTTGATATGGACCCCGTGAGGGGTATTGTCGATTTCCTCTGGGGCGCCTCGGTCTTCCTTGTGCCCGGCCACGAACCGGGATAGGTGTCCCTAGGAGACGAGGCGCTTGATCTCATCCTAGAGCTGGTGGCAATCGCCGGTATGATGCCCGTGGTCGCTGTGGAACAGGCAATGCTTGCTACGATTGCGGTTTTTCGACCTCATTGGCTCGAGTTGGCGGAGAAGGCCCGAGCCTTTGATATCTTCATATATCTCATACACCGGAGCGATTAAGGGAGTGTACCACTCGTACTTTCGGGACGGCTCCTTGGGCTCTCCGTCTCGGTTCCGCCTTTTTCCTTGGCCCGAGCTTGACTCGAGTGTCCGCTTCTTGTCCCCCTCCCGACCCGAGCCGGTTGCGCCTCGGCATGTGCTGAGTACTTCTTCGCACTCGGCGTGGCGTAAAGCCAGAGTCACTAGCTCGGCAAGGGTCGAGGGAGGGTGGAGGACAAGTTCGAGGCCGAGGTTCTCGTCCCGGGTGCCCCCGATCAGCGCGGTTATGGCCGAGGCTACATCCAGGCGGGGGATTCTCAGGGCTTCCGACTTGAATCGGTTGATGTAAGCCCGGAGTTTCTCCCCTTGCGCCTGTTTGAGAGCCAATAGCCCCGCAACCGACCTCGGGGGGCCGCCACCGGCAAAAATCTCCTTGAATACTTGTCCGAATTGCTTGAAATCCCGGATGGATCCGGGGGCAAGGGCTCGGAACCACGCTTGGGCACCTTGGACTAGGGTGGTCGCAAAGGGTCCGCACTTGATGGCGTCGGACGCTCCGTGAAGGTTCATCAGGGCGTCGAAGCTGTCGAAGTGGTCGGCCGGGTCGCCCTGGCCGTGGTAGGACTTGAAGGTCGGAATGGAGGTTCTGGGAGATACCTCTACCTTCAAGATGTAATCGGAGAATGGGGATTTCTCCTCGTCGTCCGCCGGAGAGACTTTCTATAGGGCGCATAGGGCACGCTCCTGTTCTGCGAAACGTCTCTCGAATTCTCGTAGTCGGAGGGATAGCTCCGGCTGTCACTGCATCGTGGGGCTGGGGGGGGGGCAGTCTCGGCGTTCCCCAGGGACTTCGGTCTCTGGATTTGGACGGCGTGCCCCAGGCTTTCCCCTTTTCGGCGTGGAGGAGGCTTCTTGCTCCGGAGGGGGGGCTTGTGAAGGTCCTCCTGACCTGTTACGGATAATCTACCGGCCCTGGAGGGTGAAGCGGCCTCCGGCAGTGTGCTGGGACGCGTTCTCACGGGGAGGGCTCTCCGGAGGGGCGCGTGACCTTCTATCCCTGGCCGCCTGGGTCCTCATGAGTTCCACGAGGATGTCAAATTTTGCGTTGAGGGCTTGGAAAGCGTCAGCGCCACCGTTGAGTGGTAGCTCTACCACCGCGGGAGGAGGGGGTAGTTCGTCGGCTGGGGTGTTGGCGTTGGAGGGAGGGTTTTGATGTGGCACAGCCCAAAGACCACTAAATATGATGAGATGACCCTAGGACTTAGACCCGCAAGCATACAAGCGCTTAATGATTCTCACGATGACGATTTTTGCTCACCCGATTCACACGTTCACCCGGTGGGTCCGGGAGATAATGATGGTCCGGGGCGGGACCCAATTGTTCTAATGGACTTACAATGCTAGGGCTGACCCCAAATGAGTCTAGGATACCCAACTTTGTGGGTGGCTGGCCCGCAGGGCGGAGGCTTGGTGGCACTCACTCACGGTCCGCGGTGGACACTAACAAACTAGCATGTAAGTTTGAGCCCTCTTCTCACCGCCGATGAGCAATCAAAGCAATACTAAACTAGCAGGAATAAGGCTACTAAGGATAGTATCAGAAGCTCACCTGATCGGTGTGAAGACACCGATCCCGATCGGAGACGAGGGCGCGCCGGGAGGCGAGGGTATGCACCCGATCGCCGCGGCGATGTAGCTTGACCTGAAATTGCAAACGGTACAGCACTACTCCTCACGCAGGAGGGGTGATCTTGGGGTGGGGGTTATGCTTAATACATTCAAAACTACCTCCACGCAGGGAGGGGCCTTCAGCCGGCCAAGCGGGGTGGGGAGAGATGCAAAGGAAACCGAGTTCCCGAGCTTCGCCGATTCTATCTAGCTTCTGTAATTCTGGATAGGGAGTCGATGTTGATGAAGCCAATAAATCCACCAAGCTCAGAATCTGATGAGACTTGCGCCAAAAGATTGCTAACCGGAGAGGGGTGCGGCTTGAATTTTTGGATGACGTTCTGATCTGGGGGCTGACTGCTCCGGTGACTGGAAGATGGATGCAGCTCTGGTCTCTGGCCGAGCTCAGTCTGAAACAACAGGTTTCAGAAGCGGCCACGGTCGTTCCTGAGCTCCAAACCTGGCACCGCTGGACTCGTTGGAATCGTATACGAGTCTAATTTGCAGCAAAATAAACGGGGAAGTCTTCTGATGTCGGAGATGAGCTGGATGTCCAGAGAAGTGGACGGTGGTCGGGACAGACTGTGAGGAGGCAGACCGGCGTGGTTGTGGTAGAAAATTGGTATCTCTGGTTGTCGGACGCCGAACGGGATTCCGCCTTCTGTTCCTGGACGCTGACAGGGGGAGGAAGAACTTTGTAGAATACCCTGAAGGCTGGTTCCTTCAAGGTTCATCGTGGGAGAGTCTTCTCTGCCGCTCTGGCTTCTGGTCTGAGAAGTTCTACACAGTCGGAGAAGAATGGTGGTTGCGGACAGCACCGAGCTCGGATGCCGACGAAACCGCCTCGCCTTGAAAGCTGACTTGCAGACGAATCTAGAAATGTAGGCCTCGCCTCCTGAATCGTTGAGGGATGACCGTGGCCTCCTCTGCAAGTGCTGTAATCCTGCTTCCTGAAACAGGGCGGGAATGAAGGGAAGATGAAGTGGTGGGGAAGGGAATGGCCAAGAGAGAAAGTGGTGGAAGGTGGTTCTACTGGCTATGGGAGGAAGATGAGTGGTGTTTGAGGGGTATTGGAGGCTATGGAGATGGAGGTGGGGGGGGGGGGGGCGAAGTGGGGCTGAAGAGAATATAGTCTGCTAGTGAAGGTGGTGGAGGATGAGGGTGCACAAGAGAGAGGGGTGAGAGGGAGATGGTGAGGGCGAACTTGGTTCAAGGGAGGGGGTTGAGGGGCGGTCAAGGCAAGGGAGGGAAGGTTCAAATTTGAAATGGGTCTAGGGAGGGGTGGGATTTGTGTGGGGGAAGTGGTGGATTGTGTTGGGAGGTGGAGGATTTGCTTTGGGACAAAGAGAGGGGAGTAAATGAGGGGCTTGGGGAAGTGGAGGGTCTTAATGGAGGTGGGTGAGGTAGTGGAGGTGGTTGGGGGTTGGAGTAAGTGAGGGGGGGGAGGAGGAGAGAGGGTGGGGGCGAACTCCCCTTGGGAGAGAGAGAGAGTGAGAGAGAGAGTGAGGGAAAGAGAGTAAGAGAGAGAGATTTAAGAGGTAAAAGGAAGTGGTTTTTTTCAATATCCAAAAAGTGAGTACAAGTGGAGAGATGGGGCCTATATATAGGCAACCACTCTTTACATGACCAAAATGTCCCTGACAATAGGATAAAAGACCGAGCATAACCTAGACTCAATCCTATGGGCCCATAACTAAGGAAATAAGGCCCAATTAAGCAAAATAAGGGAAATGGACTAGAACCACATGGCTCAATAAAGGAAAATACATAAGATAGGACTCAATAAAAGGAAAATACATAAAATGAACCTGGGAAAATGAAGATAACAAGTGGAGACCATGATCAATCCATATCAAGAGTGTGTAGACGACCAAAGCTAGAGGGAGTGTCGTGAGATGCCCTCATCAAATCCCCCGGGGTGGGGAGAACTCGACCCTGTCGAGTATGGGTCTGCCTGACTGTCGTACTGCTCCATCATGTCGGGGTCCAGGCGCATCAAATCCTCCCGACTCACCCATGCATCCTCGGTCGGGGGACGGTTCTTCCACCTAACCAGATAGCGCTGATACACCTTGTGCCTTGTAATGATACTCTGCTCATCCAGTATTGCCTCTACCTTCTCTTGTCGGTCCCTTAAGCTAGAAAATGGAGTCCCTCCGGGGGTGTCTCTCATAAGGGGGGTAAAGGCTCAAGCTCCTCACTAGGTTCCACCGCGGGGCCTTTGTAGGGTACCAGGTCCGCCACGTTGAAGGTAGGGTGTACCCCATAGCTCTCTGGTAGGTCAAGCTCATAAGCATTGCTGCCAAGTCGTCGTAGAACTCGAAAGGGTCCCGACCCTCATGCCCTCAACTTGGAGGCAGGCCCGGGAAGGAGCCGCTCCGTCCTCACCATCACCGGGTCCCCCACTTGGAATTCACAGTGGCGCCGGTGAGCATCGGCCCGTCTTTTGTAAGCCTCATTGCTTTTACCTATATGCTTGCGGATGTCATCATGCAACTCTTTGATATGCTGTGCAAAGGACTCAGCTGAGACTGACACCCTAGCATGTGGGGGAAGGGGAATGAGATCCGAGGACTTTCTAGGCCTAAAACCATGCACTGTCATGAATGATGATCCTATAGGGATGAAGGGAGGGCCTGGACAGTCAAATTCAGCCCTATCAAGTGTTAGATTGGTTTTGACAGACTTAGGAGGACCAGGGTATCCATGAATTGACCTATCATGCTTAGAAACCATGTGGACCTTGATGCACTTAGGTGGACCGGGGCAGCCACAAGTGGCCCTATCATGCATGAGACGGATGAAGAGTGGGGGAAGACCAACTTGTCCAAATGTAAGCCTATCATGCACTGGACCTAGTGTGTGAATGACACAAATGATGTGACTAGCCTGACCACATGATGCAAAAGGTTTTGATACATGGATTCCTATCAAGATGGTCCCATCTGTGAGATTTGGGTTTCCACTCATGGGGATCGAAGCGGTTCCAAGGGGTGGACATCTTGGGATGGGTCGCTCCCTTATTTCCAAGGTTGATGCCACCCTTGGCATTGACTCTCATAGTGTGGGCGGAATTTTGGAATGGGTGGGTTAGGCCTGACATGGTGGGTGAGGGTAGGAGGGAGTGGGTGGTGGGTGAGGAGTACTTGGAAGCCCATAGGGAGTGGCCAAACAGATCAAGATGGGTTAAGGGGTGGGTGATGTGGAGGTGAGTTTCAATCCAAGTGGTCGCCATAGGGTCCCTAGCACACATAGGGAAGTGGAAATCATGAACCCAGTGGGACTTATCGTAATGTTCCTTGCAAAGGGGCGAGGGGTAGGGAGAGATGTAGGAGGGCCAGGAGGTGGGTTGGTAATGAGGGGCTAGTGGGAAGGGAACATGTGGATCTAGGAGGACTTGGGTTGAGGGGAATGAGACTTCTTCCCATCCTGGACCTTGAGCATTCCAAAGCATACACTCCCTAGTGTGGGCTGGGCACTCGTCTCCTAATGGGGTAAGCACCAAAGTGGATTCCTTAGGTTGATTGCCCTCTCCTTGTGGTAGGGGAGTGGTGTAAAACTCATCAGGAATTGAAATCCCTTTCCTTGTGGAAGGAGGGGATTTCCATTGAGTGGGGTCAAAAGGATCATAGAAATTGAAACTCTTATGGAGGGATTCCTCTATGTCCTTGGATAGGTTGACCCAAGTAGGACGTTCCCCGATGCATGTTGAACCTTCATCGACAAGGGGCAACAACAAGAGTGTGGACTCACTAGGAAGTGTGACCTTGAGGAGAGGAGAGCATTTTTTTGTGGGGCTCATTGGGTCAAGTTCCCTAGGGGTTGGCAGGAAGATTAGAAGCTCACTAGTGCATTGGCCTATAGTGCAAATAGATGTAATGGAGCCAATGGATGAGTAGGCAAAGGCAAGGTACTTGGGCTTAATGGGTTCCATGGCCAACATGCTAGTCAACCCCATTTGATAACTCAAACTCCTAAGTAGGTCTTCAAGGGTTTCCACAAAGCAAAAGGATTGATATGTTGTGTGACGAGAATGACATGGCACTAGTTGAACTTGCTCTATGGGGAGGTTGCATGGGGTTGAAGGGTACAAGATGGGACCTTTCTTGAGCCAAGTAGCTAGGGGCTCCTCTATGGTTAGCTCACCAGTGGGTGGGATGAGTTGCTCATGTTGGGGTTCGGGTTGGTTTTGTGCAATGGAGATTTGAGGCTCATTTTCCACTTTAACTGATCGCTTTTGAATGGTTTGCTTAAACTTGGAGAGGGCTTGGTTATAAGAATTTGGGAAGTGGAACCTTTTCTTGTCTCCCGGGGATTGCAAGTGACACCCTTTTCCTTCAGGGTCTATGATTGCTTGTTGTTCTTCCATCCATTCTTTTCCCAAAATAATATATGACCCAAGGGGCCGAATTTTGCACCATGCTCCACTACCCCACGTAATGGATTTGGAGGGAATGCGGCTTACACAAGGTACGTAGAACTCTACGAAAACCCATTCCCCATGGATGACAATTTTCCCTTCTTGTGATAAGGAGTTCACAAGAGTTTGGGAGACATAATTTCCCGATTGGTACTCATCAAGGAACACAGTGGTGATTTTGTTGTTGGGTAGGACTACTTTGAAGCTAAAGGACATGGTGAACCGGTCACCGTGGGAATTGGGATTCATGGTGTTATTGGAAGAAGATGAATTGTCTTGATAATGAGTTCCACTACGAGTGGTCATGCAAAGTTGGGTGGGCTATGCAAGGGTGTGCGAGTGCACCTAAGAAAAACTTAGTGTGACCCAAGACTAGACTTGTAAGGACAAGCCTATGACCGCTCTGATACCACTTGATGTGGCACAGCCCAAAGACCACTAAATATGATGAGATGACCCTAGGACTTAGACCCGCAAGCATACAAGCGCTCAATGATTCTCACGATGACGATTTTTGCTCACCCGATTCACACGTTCACCCGGTGGGTCCGGGAGATAATGATGATGGTCCGGGGCGGGACCCAATTGTTCTAATGGACTTACAATGCTAGGGCTGACCCCAAATGAGTCTAGGATACCCAACTTTGTGGGCGGCTGGCCCGCAGGGCGGGGGCTTGGTGGCACTCACTCATGGTCTGCGGTGGACACTAACAAACTAGCATGCAAGTTCGAGCCCTCTTCTCACCGCCGACGAGCAATCAAATCAATACTAAACTAGCAGGAATAATGCTACTAAGGATAGTATCAGAAGCTCACCTGATCGGTGTGAAGACACCGATCCCGATCGGAGACGAGGGCGCGCCGGGAGGCGAGGGTATGCACCCGATCGCCGCGGCGATGTAGCTTGACCTGAAATTGCAAACGGTACAGCACTACTCCTCACGCAGGAGGGGTGATCTTGGGGTGAGGGTTTTGCTTAATACATTCAAAACTACCTCCACGCAGGGAGGGGCCTTCAGCTGGCCAAGCGGGGTGGGGAGAGATGCAAAGGAAACCGAGTTCCCGAGCTTCGCCGATTCTGTCTAGCTTCTGTAATTCTGGATAGGGAGTCGATGTTGATGCAGCCAATAAATCCACCGAGCTCAGAATCTGATGAGACTTGCGCCAAAAGATTGCTAACCGGAGAGGGGTGCGGCTTGAATTTTTGGATGACGTTCTGATCTGGGGGCTGACTGCTCCGGCGACTGGAAGATGGATGCAGCTCTGGTCTCTGGCCGAGCTCAGTCTCAAACAACAGGTTGCAGAAGCGGTCACGGTCGCTCCTGAGCTCCAAATCTGGCACCGCCGGACTCATTGGAATCGTATACGAGTCTACTTTGCATCAAAACAAACGGGGAAGTCTTCTGATGTCGGAGATGAGCTGGATGTCCAGAGAAGTGGACGGTGGTCGGGACAGACTGTGAGGAGGCAGACCAGCGTGGTTGTGGTAGAAAATTGGTATCTCTGGTTGTCAGACGCCGAACGGGATTCCGCCTTCTGTTCCTGGACGCTGACAGGGGGAGGAAGAACTTTGTAGAAGACCCTAAAGTCTGGTTCCTTCAAGGTTCGTCGTGGGAGAGTCTTCTCTGCCGCTCTGGCTTCTGGTCTGAGAAGTTCTGCACAGTCGGAGAAGAATGGTGGTTGCGGACAGCACCGAGCTCGGATGCCGACGAAACTGCCTCGCCTTGAAAGCTGACTTGCAGACGAATCTAGAAATGTAGGCCTCGCCTCCTGAATCGTTGAGGGATGACCGTGGCCTCCTCTGCAAGTGCTGTAATCCTGCTTCCTGAAACAGGGCGGGAATGAAGGGAAGATGAAGTGGTGGGGAAGGGAATGGCCAAGAGAGAAAGTGGTGGAAGGTGGTTCTACTGGCTATGGGAGGAAGATGAGTGGTGTTTGAGGGGTATTGGAGGCTATGGAGATGGAGGTGGAGGGGGGGCGAAGTGGGGCTGAAGAGAATATGGTCTGCTAGTGAAGGTGGTGGAGGATGAGGGTGCACAAGAGAGAGGGGTGAGAGGGAGATGGTGGGGGCGAACTTGGTTCAAGGGAGGGGGTTGAGGGGCGGTCAAGGCAAGGGAGGGAAGGTTCAAATTTGAAATGGGTCTAGGGAGGGGTGGGATTTGTGTGGGGAAGTGGTGGATTGTGTTGGGAGGTGGAGGATTTGCTTTGGGACAAAGAGAGGGGAGTAAATGAGGGGCTTGGGGAAGTGGAGGGTCATAATGAAGGTGGGTGAGGTAGTGGAGGTGGTTGGGGGTTGGAGTAAGTGAGGGGGGGGGGAGGAGGAGAGAGGGGGGGGGCGAACTCCCCTTGGGAGAGAGAGAGAGTGAGAGAGAGAGTGAGGGAAAGAGAGTAAGAGAGAGAGATTTAAGAGGTAAAAGGAAGTGGTTTTTTTCAATATCCAAAAAGTGAGTACAAGTGGAGAGATGGGGCCTATATATAGGCAACCACTCTTTACATGACCAAAATGTCCCTGACAATAGGACAAAAGATCGAGCATAACCTAGACTCAATCCTATGGGCCCATAACTAAGGAAATAAGGCCCAATTAAGCAAAATAAGGGAAATGGACTAGAACCACATGACTCAATAAAGGAAAATACATAAGATAGGACTCAATAAAAGGAAAATACATAAAATGAACCTGGGAAAATGAAGATAACAAGTGGAGACCATGATCAATCCATATCAAGAGTGTGTAGACGACCAAAGCTAGAGGGAGTGTCGTGAGATGCCCTCATCAGGTTTTGTGAGGCCTAAGAGGGGCCTTCACCCGCCGCCACCATGGCCTTTCCCCTATCGTCGGCGGACCTCCTCCCTAAACTTCTTCGCACCATACTGGTTCTTTGGTCGTTTCCCACAGACGGCGCCAGATGAAGAGGCGTAATCTCGCGCTGGACTTGAGCTGGGGGATGATCACCGAATAGTGAACTGCGAGAAAGGGAAACGGATCAGGGGGCCTAGGGATGGTTCCCTGGAGAAAACCCTCTGATGCCTAAGTCAGTAGAGAAATGATGAAAGCTATGAAGGGAGGAGGAAAAGAGAGGCACGATATCCCTCTACTCCAAGATGGTGAAGTGGTTCCTGCTCAGGGAGTTTAGGCGTGTGTTGGCCCTTACCTTTCACTGGAGGGAGTCCCAGGTTTAAATAGTGCGCTGGCCTCATGAGTCCCGTAAGCAAGGAGTTTCAGGCGAGAGTTACGTCCTCAACGTGGGCTCTTTACATCCTCATCGTGGGGTCTTTATAGCCATGAGGAGTCATGGGTCCCTTATCCTCTTAAACTCCTGCTCATAATGGGTTTCTCAACGGCAGCGTGGATAAGTAATCGGCGGTCGATTCAAGCATGAAGGGTGCCAACCCTGTCCGGGCGATAGGCATAGCTCGGATGAAGGTAGGTCGGAGTGGGCGCTGAGCGCTTGCCTCTATCCCGGTGAAGGGATAACTCGGGCATGCGTCTTTCTCCGTTCTGACCGACGTTCGGGCCTTCCGAGCCTAAGGGTCACCAAGGAAGGGTTTGACCCCGAGTAATCTTATTGGGCTTTTTATCCTAAGTGGGCCCTGTGGGGCTGTCACTTGGATGAGCTGGGCCTCGTTTGGTCCTGACGGACCTAGTTCGGCTGCTCTTAGATGGGCTACAGAAATCCTCCTCTCCAAATGAAATAGCCAATTCCATTACACTACTTATTATTACACGAGCTTGAGATCACTTGCTTGAATATTGATTATTATCTTCTTGGGAAGACTTGCTGGAATATTGACTATTACCTTCTTGGAAAGACTTGCTTGAATATTGATTTCTTGGAAAGACTTGTGTAATTACTTAGCAATTACCTGCTAGTTCCTTATTGATACATCTGATTGATATTCATGTGATACTCTTTTGATACAATTCTTGATATTCTTGCTTGATCCAACATATATCATTATACCGCATGAACTTGTAATTAACTTAAAGATTGTTAGAACTTGAGATATAAATCTTACTGAGCGATTCACTCATAAAGTTACAATTCTAACATTTTTAAGGAAACCTGGATAGCGACCACCACCCGGATGGGACCGATACCGAGTGATGAGTGCTAGATTTGGTGTACCGTCAGTTAGACGTGTCTTTTATTCCTAGGTCCTACATTGTATTTCCAGTTATTTTTGTATTTCCAATTATTGTTGAAGGCTTGTATAATTTAATTGGGTCAGTTATGATCTAGTTAGATGGAACTTATTAAACTTGTAGCCTTATGAATGCTCTTGGGATATTGTCATTTGGTTAAGTAGATAATTGTCATCTTGGATTATGGTATTATGTTCAAATTTTAAGTTAGCGATACAATTACCGAGTACTATGCGCACTCTATCTTTACATGAATGACACGATCGATATAGACACGTCGCACACCCGGGTATCTTCCGCTCTTGGGACGTGACAGGACACATCCGGTCTTGCTTCTAGTGGGCCTAGTTCTCCCGTCACAGGACTTGTGACTCTCTTGACGTGAGCTTCCCTTGACGTGCTTCTCTTGACGTGTGGTTCCCTTGACACGCGACGTTCTTGATGTGGTTCTCGAGTGATTTCATGTGTCTTTTCGACACTGAGGTTTAGGGTTCCCTGTAGAGTTACCGAGGTTTCACCCTTAGTCAGTGTAGAGTACACGACGACGAAGTCGTGTGCGTGTTAGTACTATCAGACCATGTGGTCTTGAGTTGGGCTTTGTCAGTGAGGACGTGCCTGCGCGACAGAGGTGTCGTGGTGTTTCCTGGTAGTGTGGCCAGAGTGTTTTCATGTTGGTTCAGCGATTCCCGACTGTGAGATCGGGCTTACTTTTCTTGCCGTTAAGAGTAGCTTGTAGCGAGTTGTGGTTTCTTCGACTGTTGTCGTTACGACTGTTACTTTTGTTGTTGTTACTCCTGTTACTGCTACTGCTGTTGTTGTTAGCACTGTGGTTTACCGTTGTTGTTTCGTGGTGGGGATCCGTGGGACCCCTACCGAGCCAATGAGATGAGGCTCACCCCTTTCTTTTCAAGTGTAGCTGTTCCGTCTAGTGGTTCGGAGGTGCAGTGCGGTGGTTCTTAGTGCTAGCTTGCCAGAGCCGGGAGCTCACCCGGTGCTTGAGTACATTTCTTTTCCTGTAGACTGTACTTAGTTGGACTGGACTCTGTAGTTGTCTGTTATAGTTTAATTTGTTAATTAAAAATGTAATTTTATTTTCTGTCATTTAAACTGTTAATTATATAGTTGTTCCTGTATTATTTTAAATTTTAATGTACCTCTATACACCTTACTAACCCTTTCGAGCTTTCCCGCTCATGGGTGGCCTCTTAGGATCCAAGTGGTATCGGGTTCGCCCGGTATCAGGGTTCTGGGTCGTTACAAAAATTGTATAAAAGTTGGATAATTTAGTAACATCTTTACTAGTTTGTTGTTAGCACTTGCATTATCTAACACAATCTAGAACAATTTCTTATGAATATTCCACTCTAACAACTTGTCAAGTAACACCTTAGTTATCTGTCTATGACCATGAGGAGTCTCAACATATTCAAAGAGGAGAATTTTCTTCCTCACATTCCAATCATCATCTATATAATGGTATGTTATGCACAAATAGTCATCATTGCTAATGGAAGTCCACATGTCCGAAGTTAAGCTTACTCGACAATTGAGACTCTCAAGTGAGGAATAGGCCCTCTCTTTCTCTTTGACATAAAAGGTTCATACAATCTGACTTAATTGTGTTACGAGATAGCAATTGTAATTCAGGTTGTACGTTCTTTAAATTTTTTTTAAAGAAAGTATTCTTAATCATAGCAAATGGATACCGATGGACAATAATCATCTTTACAAGATCCTCTTTACTTCTCTCAGTATTAAACACAAATGAGGACTTTTCAGTTTCAGTTCTAATACCTACTAGATCTCCTTTACTTCATTTCAAACTTTGGGCATTAGAACAACGCATGATATGGTTACTTAAATGTTTTGTTCCACTTGAACTTTTGTCAACTTATTATTTTTGACAATATCGACAAATGGCCACAACACTTCCATCTTTATTTACAACCCTCTCTAAGTCTAACCAAAATTTTGACCTCAGTTTTCTCCCTCTATGTGGATGATCACCAGACGGTTGAGTAACACTTACTTTTGTATTATCTACATCAAAATCTATACTTTCTGAACCACTTGCCATGATTTCAAATCAAAATGACACTATAAAAGTGAGATATTCATATAAAAACCATCTTATTTGACAAGTCCAGAACCACCACAGACTCCACAGTTTCTCTGTGCAACCTGTAACAACATGATCATAGTGCTACAATAACAACGTAATTCTGATGTCCATTGTCGCATGTAAAAAGGAGTGTCATGTACACTACATATTCATATAGAAACATCAAACTGGTGGGCTAACCACAAAAAAATCCCCTCTATTACAAGTATACATTTATGCACATCCTGTCAAAAAAAGTTACTTTAAAAGTTCACTAACTAGTTAAGATTAATATTTTGCATCTTCAAAATAAATTAAAACAAATCTACCTAAAGACGATTAACTATTGAGCTATGTAAAAATCAATATGATATCTCTACATCAAGAAAGAGAACAAACACAAAATATTTAGATTGACCTCAAGGTATTTGTGCAACTTATAATAGCTGCTATGACAACACTCCCATGCTTGAATTATGTAGGTTGTCCATGAAATGAAAATTTAACCACCTTCTCTTATGATTCCTATGGCACTATGAAATCGTGCAAAAAAAAGAATACCTGCCTTATGTGCAACAAGAATTAACATTAGTGAAAATACAAGCTGACACAGCTCCCTACTTCCTCCAGAACAAGAACTCATTCGGCAGTTGACTTTAATATTTCATGAGCATATTGAAACTAGCAAATGTAATGAGGTCTTAGTTTTAAAGAACACTACAAGCACAAATCTGTGAGGAAAGGGAAAGTAAACAATTTTCACATCTTTAGACGAAGAACATGACCATCTCATGAAGAAGATAGGCACAATCAGTTCTAGAAAGATATGGAAATCTAACACACAAAATATTTGTTGCACTAAAGTAAATGACAAAGTAGACAACACTCTTCAAAAGAAAAGCTCTAACAATTTAATAGCGAAAGCTAAACACCTAAAAATTATGTGTTAGCATTGAAAATTTCATTTGTTCTGGGTAAAAATAAGTTTCATACACTACCATTACAAGCTGCAGATGAAATCCAACAAATGCTAAACCAGTCACGGGAACCCCAATGTTGATCATCTCAGATTTAAAAAAGAAAGAAAAAGTTACGATGCTGCTCAGCCAACCTTAAAAGATAATTAAACATTCACAAAGGATCACAACACTTAAATCCAAATGCTTAAAGAAATTTTTCGATCTAATGGTTCTGCTTTGGGCATATAATAAACACATCACTTAAACCTAAATGCTTTTTAATTGGGTGGATCTTGTTTTCAGATCCACAAAGTAAACACAAACAGAAGGTCAAATTCAGATATATTTGCGGATTCACATAATAAATACAAACATTAAGTTGAAATCCAAATAAAGTTGGATAGTATAGTCCTACTACACTTTTGTATGTTTTCTCTAACTGCAGGTCTTCTCTGATTCTTTCTGGCTCATCATGCTGTACAAGACTCAAATTTTCAGTTTGATTAATCAATTATTGATGATAGATAGAAACAACAAAATATATTCTAACTTCATTGATCAAATAATCCTTGGCACTATGCAAGGAACCAAGAATGACATTTAGTAGATTGTGTCTATTCCTGGGGAGCCAAAGCAAACCCATACCAGGAGGTCCAAATGACTTACGTATCACAAACCTATGTATGCATTTGGGTTTGTGTTATGTGCATTTGGTGTTACCCATGCATTTTGGACGTGTCAATCAGATCAGATTCTAAAGAAGATACATGACAGTAACTCAACTGGCTTAGGGAAGAATGAATCGTGGGGTGAAGTGATGCAAGACTATAGGAAAGACCTGTGCGTAAGCCAAAAAAATATCAACAAAAACATGATAATAGGAGATGCCGTCAGAAGATAACTCCGATTCACAAAAAATATATATATTTCTGCCAGATAAACCATACACAAAAAGGTATCTATCATTTGAAATAAAAAAGGTAAACAGAAGTATGAAAATACATCAATAAATTTTCTTCAAACGCATCAAACAAGACCACAATACAATAGATTAATATATTATTCCTCCACAATTCTGCCATTCACATGTAATACTTGCATCGAACTTCAAATCAGAAATCAAGGTACCCATATCAGCGAAACTCCCCCAAGATCCAATTTTGGGACCAATTTTAAGGCAAAAGACATCGTACAAGAGCAGAAACCCCAATAGAAGACCCGAAGAACCGGAAAAAAAATGTCTCACATAGGTGAAGAACGGAAAACCCATCCGAGATCTAATGACCGACTCGAAATCACATAAGATAGGAAACCCAAGCAAACAACAAGAAAAACCAAGAAACTACCTTGATCAACACACAACAAGAGAACCCCGTGTAGAAACGGAGCCCTTCCCTGTCACCCTAAACTTTAGAAACGTCGAGGAGATCATGTCAATTGCCGTCGCTAGAGAAAACCCTAGAGGAGGGGTTTCGAAATGGTAAGGTCGAAGGCGAAGGATCGATCAGAGATGCAAGGCTGCTCGCCCCAAAATGGGGTGCTTTATGGTGCCTGAGGAGATCGTGTCGATCGCCGCCACTGGAGTCTGGACAAAACCCTAGAGGAAGGCTGGAGGGGTTTCGAATTGGCCAAATGGGGAGATCCAAAGGTGACGTCGATCGCCACTGCTCGAATCTGAAGAAAACCCTAGAGGACGGCTGGAGCATGGAGGGGTTTCGAAATGGCAAGACGTAGATGGCGCCCCGAAATGGAATGTCTTATGGTGCCCCGAACACCTGACCCAAGATCAACATTTTTGGATCAAAATAGACTCGCCCCTGATCCGCGAAAAGTCCGACTTTCTAGTCAAAAGTCCGATCCGAATTGGATCGGGTTCTTGGATCCTATGGATCCATTGACACCCCTAATTATAATTGATGTTAAATAGTTATGAAGGTCAAGCATTGCCCAGCAAGTTAATTGCTCTTTTTTATCCCTATATTGGAAGGTACAATTTGAAGCTTTTCATTAGAAGTCAAAAGTAATGCCAAAATTACATAATCAGCTAGCTTTCAATCTCTATCATCGTCTCTCTTTTTTGTTAAATAAATAGCCTCATGCATTTCACGGGAGAGTGCACACTTAGGGCGCGTTTGTCAACACTTCAGATTATGGATTTTTTCCATAATCCTTTAGATTGAGAAAAAGCTGGTGGAGACCAGCTTTTGGAGATTATGAAAAGTGCTCTATTTTCTCTCTATCTCTCTAAAACTCATAATCTAGCTTTTGGAATAATCTGATGTGACAAGGATGCATTTGGTGAGGCTTTTGGGGGTGGAGATTTCAAGGTCATAATCCACCCCCTATTGTGTTCCCAAATGAGGCCTTAATAGAAGAGGCATGGATCCGCTCCATCGCCTCTCACATGCAGCCAATTTTATTAAGATAATATGAAGCAAATACAACCATGTCCAGGGTGGTTAAAATGCTAGAAATACAAATAGACCAGGGGGCGAACCCAAAATGAAAATAAGAAGATGAACAATAACCTTCTAGACTCAAATGGATGGGAATCCAGCGCAATTCTCAGCTGCAAAGGGAGTGGAACAGAACAGGGAGGCAGTAAGGGAACATAGAATTGCAAATGGTGATGAACGGTCGAACAATTCACTCAGCAAACATGGGTTGACCATCGAGCCTGGCCCTGTTTCTACATAACCAAATTTCGTAAAGAATATATAGGAAAAACAAGAGTTTTAAGAGGACCAGCAACACGTTTGAATGAGGCAAGATGACTAGCCACCGGGAAGGAACAGAGCCTATTGGGGAGAGCAGCAATAGAAATAACATCAGAGAAGCAACCCCGAACCGCACGGGCAATCACACTATGAAAGAACAAATGACCCGCAGATTTAGAGCCACTAGGACAACAATGGCAATGAGAACACATGGATACATTGTTAGAGTGTGGAGCCAGAACTCACCATTGTGCGCCCTCGCACGTGGATCGACCTGCGTGGTCAGGTCGCGGGGATCGACCTGCCCAGTCAGGTCGCGGGGGTCAAGAGGGTAGCGTCCCTTGCGGGAGTTTTCGGGGGCGGAGTCCCCGGAAGAAAATTTATGGTTATAGCAGGGGCATTGTTGTCTTTTAGACCCTGACTGTTGGGCGCCCTAATTTTCTTGTATAAAAGGGGTGCGAACTCTCTCTTTGCATCGTATCCGGATGTGTGGTTATTCTAGTGGAAACTCTGCTGCGACCGTGGATGTAGGAATGCACATCGCCTTCGAATCACATAAATCTTGGTGTTTTTGTGGCTTGATCTTTCTTCCCCCTTTCTTCTTTCTCCTCTGTTGTTTGTCCATCTCTACAGGTGCTCCAATTGCTAACATACATGGCCGCTCTGAAGAAGGTCATAAGTAGGAATGCAATTATGCAGGAGACGCCAAGAGAAAGTACTCCACTTGAGTGAGATGTGTGAGGCCCAAAAGCCCTTCCAAAAAATCGGCACGCTGTAGCTCTGCTGAAGAAGGGTACGGGCAGACTTGGTGGAGAAACTACCATTAGGGGATGGCTTCCAAATCGACATATCTGGAGAATCCAAAATATATCTGGAATGAACAAAAGTCTGAAGTGCAGCTGGAAGGTTGTCCGTTGTTGGAATTTGGACATAATCTCTGGGCAATAGTCTCGTATTGGTTAAATGAGTTGTGGTTTATGTGATTATAACCCTGGACCCTTTATCTCAACATTGCGATTTTGTGGATTCTAACATAGTATCAGAGCAGGCTAAATGATCTAACTCCTCTTTCCACCTCCACCCAATTAATGTCTCATGTGCTTATGACCCTGGACCCTTGTATCTCAACACTGCAGTTTTGTAGATTCAAAAGCTTTTCCCCATCCCAAACATCCATCCAGAAAGAATATTTCCCCTGCCCCAACAGAACGGTGTAACCAGCAGCAACATGTTGCGCAGCAGCTTGCCAGGCCGCTTTCTCCCTCCCTCTCGCCTGAACAAAATGAGTTAGAGAGAAGTTTTGCCAGGCCGCTTTCTCCCCCCCTCTCGCATGAACAAAAGAAGTTAGAGAGAAGTTTAACATGTTGCTGCTCGGCATGCGCTGAGTACTTCTTCACACTCGGCGTGGCGTAAAGCCAGAGTCACTAGCTCAGCAAGGGTCGAGGGAGAGTGGAGGACAAGTTCGCGGCCGAGGTTCTTGTCCCGGGTGCCCCCGATCAGCGCGGTTATGGCCGAGGCTACATCCAGGCGGGGAATTCTCAGGGCTTCCGACTTGAATCGGTTGATGTAAGCCCGGAGTTTCTCCCCTTGCGCCTGTTTGAGAGCCAATAGCCCCGCTACCGACCTCGGGGGGCCGCTACCGGCAAAAATCTCCTTGAATACTTGTCCGAATTGCTTGAAATCCCGGATGGATCCGGGGGCAAGGGCTCGGAACCACGCTTGGGCACCTTGGGCTAGGGTGGTCGCAAAGGGTCCGCACTTGATGGCGTCGGACGCTCCGTGAAGGTTCATCAGGGCGTCGAAGCTGTCGAAGTGGTCGGCCGGGTCGCCCTGGCCGTGGTAGGACTTGAAGGTCGGAATGGAGGTTCTGGGAGATACCTCTGCCTTCAAGATGTAATCGGAGAATGGGGATTTCTCCTCGTCGTCCGCCGGAGAGACCTTCTGCAAGGCGCATAGGGCGCGCTCCTGTTCTGCGAAACGTCTCTCGAATTCTCGCAGTCGGAGGGATAGCTCCAGCTGTCGCTGCATCGTGGGGCTGGGGGGGCAGTCTTGACGTTCCCCAGGGACTTCGGTCTCTGGGTTCGGACGGCGTGCCCCAGGCTTTCCCCTTTTCGGTGTGGAGGAGGCTTCTTGCTCCGGAGGGGGGGCTTGTGAAGGTCCTCCTGACCTGTTACGGATAATCTGCCGGCCCTGGAGGGTGAAGCGGCCTCCGGCAGTGTGCTGGGACGCGTTCTCGCGGGGAGGGCTCTCTGGAGGGGCGCGCGACCTTTTATCCCTGGCCGCCTGGGTCCTCATGAGTTCCACGAGGATGTCAAATTTTGCGTTGAGGGCTTGGAAAGCGTCAGCGCCACCGTTGAGTGGTAGCTCTACCACCGCGGGAGGAGGGGGTAGTTCGTCGGCTGGGGTGTTCGCGTTGGAGGGAGGGTTTTGTGAGGCCTAAGAGGGGCCTTCACCCGCCGCCACCATGGCCTTTCCCCTATCGCCGGCGGACCTCCTCCCTAAACTTCTTCGCACCATACTGGTTCTTTGGTCATTTCCCACAGACGGCGCCAGATGAAGAGGCGTAATCTCACGCTGGACTTGAGCTGAGGGATGATCACCGAATAGTGAATTGCGAGAAAGGGAAACGGATCAGGGGGCCTAGGGATGGTTCCCTGGGGAAAACACTCTGATGCCTAAGTCAGTAGAGCAATGATGAAAGCTATGAAGGGAGGAGGAAAAGAGAGGCGCGATATCCCTCTACTCCAAGATGGTGAAGTGGTTCCTGCTCAGGGAGTTTAGGCGTGTGTTGGCCCTTACCTTTCACTAGAGGGAGTCCCAGGTTTAAATAGTGCGCTGGCCTCATGAGTCCCGTAAGCAAGGAGTTTCAGGCGAGAGTTACGTCCTCAACGTGGGCTCTTTACATTCTCATCGTGGGGTCTTTATAGCCATGAGGAGTCATGGGTCCCTTATCCTCTTAAACTCATGCTCATAATGGGTTTCTCAACGGCAGCGTGGATAAGCAATCGTCGGTCGATTCAAGCATGAAGGGTGCCAACCCTGTTCGGGCGATAGGCATAGCTCGGATGAAGGTAGGTCGGAGTGGGCGCTGAGCGCTTGCCTCTATCCCGGTGAAGGGATAACTCGGGCATGCGTCTTTCTCCGTTCTGACCGACGTTCGGGCCTTCCGAGCCTAAGGGTCACCGAGGAAGGGTTTGACCCCGAGTAATCTTATTGGGCTTTTTATCCTAAGTGGGCCCTGTGGGGCTGTCACTTGGATGAGCTGGGCCTCGTTTGGTCCTGACGGACCTAGTTCGGCTGCTCTTAGATGGGCTACAGAAATCCCCCTCTCCAAATGAAATAGCCAATTCCATTACACTACTTATTATTACACGAGCTTGAGATCACTTGCTTGAATATTGATTATTATCTTCTTGGGAAGACTTGCTGGAATATTGACTATTACCTTCTTGGAAAGACTTGCTTGAATATTAATTTCTTGGAAAGACTTGTGTAATTACTTAGCAATTACCTGCTAGTTCCTTATTGATACATCTTATTGATATTCATGTGATACTCTTTTGATACAATTCTTGATATTCTTGCTTGATCCAACATACATCATTGTACCGCATGAACTTGTAATTAACTTAAAGATTGTTAGAACTTGAGATATAAATCTTACTGAGCGATTCACTCATAAAGTTACAATTCTAACATTTTTCAGGAAACCTGGATAGCGACCACCACCTGGATGGGACCGATACCGAGTGATGAGTGCTAGATTTGGTGTACCGTCAGTTAGACGTGTCTTTTATTCCTAGGTCCTACATTGTATTTCCAGTTATTGTTGTATTTCCAATTATTGTTGAAGGCTTGTATAATTTAATTGGGTCAGTTATGATCTAGTTAGATGGAACTTATTAAACTTGTAGCCTTATGAATGCTCTTGGGATATTGTCATTTGGTTAAGTAGATAATTGTCATCTTGGACTATGGTATTATGTTCAAATTTTAAGTTAGCGATAAAATTACCGAGTACTATGCGCACTCTATCTTTACATGAATGACACGATCGATATAGACGCGTCGCGCACCCGGGTATCTTCTGCTCTTGGGACGTGACAGGACGCGTCCGGTCTTGCTTCTAGTGGGCCTAGTTCTCCCATCACAGGACTTGTGACTCTCTTGACGTGAGCTTCCCTTGACGTGCTTCTCTTGACGTGTGGTTCCCTTGACACGCGACGTTCTTGATGTGGTTCTCGAGTGATTTCATGTGTCTTTTCGACACTGAGGTTTAGGGTTCCCTGTAGAGTTACCGAGGTTTCACCCTTAGTCAGTGTAGAGTACACGACGACGAAGTCGTGTGCGTGTTAGTACTATCAGACCATGTGGTCTTGAGTTGGGCTTTGTCAGTGAGGACGTGCCTGCGCGACAGAGGTGTCGTGGTGTTTCCTGGTAGTGTGGCCAGAGTGTTTTCATGTTGGTTCAGCGATTCCCGACTGTGAGATCGGGCTTACTTTTCTTGCCGTTAAGAGTAGCTTGTAGCGAGTTGTGGTTTCTTCGACTATTACTTTTGTTGTTGTTACTCCTGTTACTGCTACTGCTGTTGTTGTTAGCACTGTGGTTTACCGTTGTTGTTTCGTGGTGGGGATCCGCAGGACCCCTACCGAGCCAATGAGATGAGGCTCACCCCTTTCTTTTCAAGTGTAGCGGTTCCTTCTCGTGGTTCGGAGGTGCAGTGCGGTGGTTCTTAGTGCTAGCTTGCCAGAGCCGGGAGCTCACCCGGTGCTTGAGTACATTTCTTCTCCTGTAGACTATACTTAGTTGGACTGGACTCTGTAGTTGTCTGTTATAGTTTAATTTGTTAATTAAAAATGTAATTTTATTTTCTGTCATTTAAACTGTTAATTATATAGTTGTTCCTGTATTATTTTAAATTTTAATATACCTCCATACACTTTACTAACCCTTTCGAGCTTTCCCGCTCATGGGTGGCCTCTTAGGATCCAAGTGGTATCGGGTTCGCCCGGTATCCGGGTTCTGGGTCGTTACAAAAATTGTATAAAAGTTGGATAATTTAGTAACATCTTTACTAGTTTGGTGTTAGCACTTGCATTATCTAACACAATCTAGAATAATTTCTTATGAATATTCCACTCTAACAACTTGTCAAGTAACACCTTAGTTATCTGTCTATGACTATGAGGAGTCTCAACATATTCAAAGATGAGAATTTTCTTCCTCACATTCCAATCATCATCTATATAATGGTATGTTATGCACAAATAGTCATCATTGCTAATGGAAGTCCACATGTCCAAAGTTAAGCTTACTCGACAATTGAGACTCTCAAGTGAGGAATAGGCCCTCTCTTTCTCTTTGACATAAAAGGTTCATACAATCTGACTTAATTGTGTTACGAGATAACAATTGTAATTCAGGTTGTACGTTCTTTAAAATTTTTTTAAAGAAAGTATTCTTAATCATAGCAAATGGATACCGATGGACAATAATCATCTTTACAAGATCCTCTTTACTTCTCTCATTATTAAACACAAATGAGGACTTTTCAGTTTCAGTTCTAATACATACTAGATCTCCTTTACTTCATTTCAAACTTTGGGCATTAGAACAACGCATGATATGGTTACTTAAATGTTTTGTTCCACTTGAACTTTTGTCAACTTATTATTTTTGACAATATCGACAAATGGCCACAACACTTCCATCTTTATTTACAACCCTCTCTAAGTCTAACCAAATTTTTGACCTCAGTTTTCTCCCTCTATGTGGATGATCACCAGACGGTTGAGTAACACTTACTTTTGTATTATCTACATCAAAATCTATACTTTCTGAACCACTTGCCATGATTTCAAATCAAAATGACACTATAAAAGTGAGATATTCATATAAAAACCATCTTATTTGACAAGTCCAGAACCACCACGGACTCCACAGTTTCTCTGTGCAACCTGTAACAACATGATCATAGTGCTACAATAACAACGTAATTCTGATGTCCGTTGTCGCATGTAAAAAGGAGTGTCATGTACACTACATATTCATATAGAAACATCAAACTGGTGGGCTAACCACAAAAAAATCCCCTCTATTACAAGTATACATTTATGCACATCCTGTCAAAAAAAGTTACTTTAAAAGTTCACTAACTAGTTAAGATTAATATTTTGCATCTTCAAAATAAATTAAAACAAATCTACCTAAAGACGATTAACTATTGAGCTATGTAAAAATCAATATGATATCTCTACATCAAGAAAGAGAACAAACACAAAATATTTAGATTGACCTCAAGGTATTTGTGCAACTTATAATAGCTGCTATGACAACACTCCCATGCTTGAATTATGTAGGTTGTCCATGAAATGAAAATTTAACCACCTTCTCTTATGATTCCTATGGCACTATGAAATCGTGCAAAAAAAAGAATACCTGCCTTATGTGCAACAAGAATTAACATTAGTGAAAATACAAGCTGACACAGTTCCCTACTTCCTCCGGAACAAGAACTCATTCGGCAGTTGGCTTTAATATTTCATGAGCATATTGAAATTAGCAAATGTAATGACGTCTTAGTTTTAAAGAACACTACAAGCACAAATCTGTGAGGAAAGGGAAAGTAAACAATTTTCACATCTTTAGACGAAGAACATGACCATCTCATGAAGAAGATAGGCACAATCAGTTCTAGAAAGATATGGAAATCTAACACACAAAATATTTGTTGCACTAAAGTAAATGACAAAGTAGACAACACTCTTCAAAAGAAAAGCTCTAACAATTTAATAGCGAAAGCTAAACACCTAAAAATTATGTGTTAGCATTGAAAATTTCATTTGTTCTGGGTAAAAATAAGTTTCATACACTACCATTACAAGCTGCAGATGAAATCCAAACAAATGCTAAACCAGTCACGGGAACCCCAATGTTGATCATCTCAGATTTAAAAAAGAAAGAAAAAGTTACGATGCTGCTCAGCCAACCTTAAAAGATAATTAAACATTCACAAAGGATCACAACACTTAAATCCAAATGCTTAAAGAAATTTTTCGATCTAATGGTTCTGCTTTGGGCATATAATAAACACATCACTTAAACCTAAATGATTTTTAATTGGGTGGATCTTGTTTTCAGATCCACAAAGTAAACACAAACAGAAGGTCAAATTCAGATATATTTGCGGATTCACATAATAAATACAAACATTAAGTTGAAATCCAAATAAAGTTGGATAGTATAGTCCTACTACACTTTTGTATGTTTTCTCTAACTGCAGGTCTTCTCTGATTCTTTCTGGCTCATCATGCTGTACAAGACTCAAATTTTCAGTTTGATTAATCAATTATTGATGATAGATAGAAACAACAAAATATATTCTAACTTCATTGATCAAATAATCCTTGGCACTATGCAAGGAACCAAGAATGACATTTAGTAGATTGTGTCTATTCCTGGGGAGCCAAAGCAAACCCATACCAGGAGGTCCAAATGACTTACGTATCACAAACCTATGTATGCATTTGGGTTTGTGTTATGTGCATTTGGTGTTGCCCATGCATTTTGGACGTGTCAATCAGATCAGATTCTAAAGAAGATACATGACAGTAACTCAACTGGCTTAGGGAAGAATGAATCGTGGGGTGAAGTGATGCAAGACTATAGGAAAGACCTGTGCGTAAGCCAAAAAAATATCAACAAAAACATGATAATAGGAGATGCCGTCAGAAGATAACTCCGATTCACAAAATATATATATATTTCTGCCAGATAAACCATACACAAAAAGGTATCTATCATTTGAAATAAAAAAGGTAAACAGAAGTATGAAAATACATCAATAAATTTTCTTCAAACGCATCAAACAAGACCACAATACAATAGATTAATATATTATTCCTCCACAATTCTGCCATTCACATGTAATACTTGCATCGAACTTCAAATCAGAAATCAAGGTACCCATATCAGCGAAACTCTCCCAAGATCCAATTTTGGGACCAATTTTAAGGCAAAAGACATCGTACAAGAGCAGAAACCCCAATAGAAGACCCGAAGAACCGGAAAAAAAATGTCTCACATAGGTGAAGAACGGAAAACCCATCCGAGATCTAATGACCGACTCGAAATCACATAAGATAGGAAACCCAAGCAAACAAGAAGAAAAACCAAGAAACTACCTTGATCAACACACAACAAGAGAACCCCGTGTAGAAATGGAGCCCTTCCCTGTCACCCTAAACTTTAGAAACGTCGAGGAGATCATGTCAATTGCCGTCGCTAGAGAAAACCCTAGAGGAGGGGTTTCGAAATGGTAAGGTCGAAGGCGAAGGATCGATCAGAGATGCAAGGCTGCTCACCCCAAAATGGGGTGCTTTATGGTGCCTGAGGAGATCGTGTCGATCGCCGCCACTGGAGTCTGGACAAAACCCTAGAGGAAGGCTGGAGGGGTTTCGAATTGGCCAAATGGGGAGATCCAAAGGTGACGTCGATCGCCACTGCTCGAATCTGAAGAAAACCCTAGAGGACGGCTGGAGCATGGAGGGGTTTCGAATTGGCAAGACGGAGATGGTGCCCCGAAATGGAATGTCTTATGGTGCCCCGAACACCTGACCCAAGATCAACATTTTTGGATCAAAATAGACTCGCCCCTGATCCGCGAGTCCGACTTTCTAGTCAAAAGTCCGATCCGAATCCAAAATTATTTTTGGATTTGGATCGGGTTCTCGTATCCTATGGATCCATTGACACCCCTAATTATAATTGATGTTAAATAGTTACGAAGGTCAAGCATTGCCTAGCAAGTTAATTGCTCTGTTTTATCCCTATATTGGAAGGTACAATTTGAAGCTTTTCATTAGAAGTCAAAAGTAATGCCAAAATTACATAATCAGCTAGCTTTCAATCTCTATCATCGTCTCTCTTTTTTGTTAAATAAATAGCCTCATGCATTTCACGGGAGAGTGCACACTTAGGGCGCGTCTGGCAACACTTCAGATTATGGATTTTTTCCATAATCCTTTAGATTGAGAAAAAGTTGGTGGAGACCAGCTTTTGGAGATTATAAAAAGTGCTCTATTTTCTCTCTATCTCTCTAAAACTCATAATCTAGCTTTTGGAATAATCTGATGTGACAAGGATGCATTTGGTGAGGCTTTTGGGGGTGGAGATTTCAAGGTCATAATCCACCCCCTATTGTGTTCCCAAATGAGGCCTTAATAGAAGAGGCATGGATCCGCTCCATCGCCTCTCACATGCAGCCAATTTTATTAAGATAATATGAAGCAAATACAACCATGTCCAGGGTGGTTAAAATGCTAGAAATACAAATAGACCATGGGGCGAACCCAAAATGAAAATAAGAAGATGAACAATAACCTTCTAGACTCAAATGGATGGGAATCCAGCGCAATTCTCAGCTGCAAAGGGAGTGGAACAGAACAAGGAGGCAGCAAGGGAACATAGAATTGCAAATGGTGATGAACGGTCGAACAATTCACTCAGCAAACATGGGTTGACCATCGAGCCTGGCCCTGTTTCTACGTAACCAAATTTCGCAAAGAATATATAGGAAAAACAAGAGTTTTAAGAGGACCAGCAACACGTTTGAATGTGGCAAGATGACTAGCCACCGGGAAGGAACAGAGCCTATTGGGGAGAGCAGCAATAGAATAACATCAGAGAAGCAACCCCGAACCGCACGGGCAATCACACTATGAAAGAACAAATGACCCGCAGATTTAGATCCACTAGGACAACAATGGCAATGAGAACACATGGATACATTCTTAGAGTGTGGAGCCAGAACTCACCATTGTGCGCCCTCGCACGTGGATCGACCTGCGTGGTCAGGTCGCGGGGATCGACCTGCCCAGTCAGGTCGCGGGGGTCAAGGGGGTAGCGTCCCTTGCGGGAGTTTTCGGGGGCGGAGTCCCCGGAAGAAAATTTATGGTTATAGCAGGGGCATTGTTGTCTTTTATACCCTGACTGTTGGGCGCCCTAATTTTCTTGTATAAAAGGGGTGCGAACTCTCTCTTTGCATCGTATCCGGATGTGTGGTTATTCTAGTGGAAACTCTGCTGCGACCGTGAATGTAGGAATGCACATCGCCTCCGAATCACGTAAATCTTGGTGTTTTTGTGGCTTGATCTTTCTTCCCCCTTTCTTCTTTCTCCTCTGTTGTTTGTCCATCTCTACAGGTGCTCCAATTGCTAACATACATGGCCGCTATGAAGAAGGTCATAAGTAGGAATGCAATTATGCAGGAGACGCCAAGAGAAAGTACTCCACTTGAGTGAGATGTGTGAGGCCCAAAAGCCCTTCCAGAAAATCGGCACGCTGCAGCTCTGCTGAAGAAGGGTACGGGCAGACTTGGTGGAGAAACTACCATTAGGGGATGGCTTCCAAATCGACATATCTAGAGAATCCAAAATATATCTGGAATGAACAAAAGTCTGAAGTGCAGCTGGAAGGTTGTCCGTTGTTGGAATTTGGACATAATCTCTGGGCAATAGTCTCGTATTGGTTAAATGAGTTGTGGTTTATGTGATTATAACCCTGGACCCTTTATCTCAACATTGCGATTTTGTGGATTCTAACATGGTATCAGAGCAGGCTAAATGATCTAACTCCTCTTTCCACCTCCACCCAATTAATGTCTCATGTGCTTATGACCCTGGACCCTTGTATCTCAACACTGCAGTTTTGTAGATTCAAAGCTTTTCCCCATCCCAAACATCCATCCAGAAAGAATATTTCCCCTGCCCCAACAGAACGGTGTAACCAGCAGCAACATGTTGCGCAGCAGCTTGCCAGGCCGCTTTCTCCCCCCCTCTCGCATGAACAAAATAAGTTAGAGAGAAGTTTTGCCAGGCCGCTTTCTCCCCTCCTCTCGCATGAACAAAAGAAGTTAGAGAGAAGTTTAGCATGTTGCGCAGTAGCTTTCCAGGCCGCTTTCTCCACCCCTCTCGCATGAACAAAAGAAGCTAGAGAGAAGTGGGAGAAACTGGGATGCTTGGCCTTAAAATACACTGACCAGAGAGTTTGAGTGAAGAGCAAACCATTACATCTTCAGCGGAGAGCCATCTGCATCTGATGAAGAGGAATAATGCCCAACCCTCCAAGATGCTTGGGTTGACAGATAACGTCCCAAGAGACCCAGTGTTTTATGGCCTTCCCCTCATACATTCCCCAGAGAAAATTAGCAAGCAACTTCCTGATCTCATCAAGCGTAGCAGCAGGGACCACTAAAGCAGACATGGTATATAATGTAACGGAGCTAAGGACATGCTTCAAGAGAACCAGCCGATCGCCCATGGATAGAAGATTAGCTTTCCAGGCTTGAATCTTCCCATGAATTCTTGCAACAATATGAGAGAAATATCGTTTCTTAGAGCGACCATAGTAGAGTGGAACCCCAGATATATGTGCGGCAATTTTTTTGGGCAAAGCCAATAATAGAGGAAATGGCCTGGCTCACACGAAGTGACGATTTGTCATGAGAGATAAAATAACTTTTTAAGATGTTAACAAGCTATCCCGACGAGCTCTCATATCTCCGACGAAGGCCATGAGATGCCGCATAGAATTAACACTATCATTGATAACAGGTTAGGATAAGTTATATGAGGTGGGTCAGGGTGAGTTATTCCTTGGATTTGTCCTTTTTGAGTTTGATAACTTATTCTTACCCTGAGAATAACTCATTCCATGTGAAATGGTAGAATGAGTTACTCCTAGAATAAGGACCTTATTCCTAACTGACCCTAAATAACTTAACCTTGCTATCAAACTAGGTTAAGGGTGAGTAGGCAGAATAACTCATCCTATTCTCTCTTATTCTATTATCAAAGTGACCCTTAGAGAACAAGAGAGTATCATCGGCATATAAAAGCTGAGAAATAGATGGGCATCCTCACCGGACTTTAAAGGGGGAGGCCTATGCAGAAGCGTACAAGGGACGCAACCCCTACTTAAAGCTTCCTCTGCTAAAATGAATAAAGATGGAGCAATAAGATCAATTTTCCTGAGATCACAGGTAGATCTAAAATAACTTGAGACAACAGCATTAACAAGACAGCAGCCGCTCCAATAGAGAAATAACCGAATGGGAGAAACCAAACATCTGAAGAACATCAAACAAGAAATCACATTCCATACGATCATAGGTGTAACGACTCAAGATCCGGATACCGAGTCAAACCCGATACCATTCGAATCTCCTATGCCGCCACCCACGAGCACGAAAACTCGGAAGGGTTATTTGAAGTGTTGTTATTATGCATTGAAATTCTAAACAACAGTAGGAAATAAATTACAAGATTAATATATAACTGGCAGGAATAAAATTAACATTTTACAACAATTAATATAACTACAGAGTCCAATCCACAAGTACAGTCAACGAAAAAAGAAATGTACATTGCTAAGGGACACACCCCAGCACTGTCAAGCTGGCGTACTACTAATCCTCCGGCCAGAAAGCTCCGCCTCCAAGAGAAGTGCTACACCTGAAAAAGCAGGGAGTGAGCCTCATCTCATTGGCTCAGTAGGGGTCCCGCGGATCCCCACCACAATGAAAGCGGTAAGCAACAGTAACAACAACAATAACAATAATAACAATAGTAAACAACAACAGTCGGGGTGACGAAAATAGTGAGCGGAGGAACCACGGAGCCTCTCTGCTAGCCCAATTCTTAAGAAGGGAACCATGACCTCTAGTCGGGATCACTGGCCCACGGCGAAACCGTAGTCCTAATACCGGGAGAAAACCTCACAATGATAAGGTCATAACAATCCATCTTGACTGACAGAACCACAGACAAGGCCACGCGGCCACACACACACAACCTTCACCCTCGGGAGGACATCTAACCACTGGCAAACCACGGTCTCGAGCTGGGACCAGTGAGAGAACCATGCCCCACACAGGGTGACACTAGCTCGTCTGCTGGAAGGGTCACGACAATGCTGTCGGTAACCCAACCTTCACCGACATAGGGTCTGCTACTCAAGTATACACAACAAGGATAGATGCATCCACTGACGTCTTATACTGCGCCAAGGTCTCATAAGCGCGCACACTACCCACACCCGGTCTCGGGAGGAGTAGAGGAGACACACACACACACCACACCCTGGGACTGGCAAGGATCCGTACCTCTGCGCTCGTCAGTAAGGCTGTGTCCAACTACCTAACTCAAGATACGCGTCACTGCGTCCGTCAGCAACGTACACTTGTCTTAACAAAGGTACACATGCTCAGGCAGTCTCGCCTCTGCACAAGGAGTGTCGTACACACTAGGTGGTCTCGCTCGGTCCAACCATAATCGACCACTAGGATCTTCCACTATCTCGCGGAATCCTGCCGAACTCTATCATCCGCGGTCTCACGGAAATCTACCATAAAACACTATCAGTCGTGGTCTCGCAGAAATCTCGAGAAAGGTGTGCATACGCACGCAAACCACCGTGAACCATAGTAGCACACCACTAGGTGCAAGGAAAACTACCCCTGATCTAAAGATGGAAACTAGTGGACACCAGCCCACTAAACCCACACAGGGACTACCCACCGCGATCATAGAACTCACGCAGATATGACCCTCCACCGTCATTGGACTCACGTGATAAATAACTCACCACGAGCACGCAAGCCACGTGGAGACTATGCTACACTTACACGGCCAAACCCACCGTAGGGAAACTCATGAACCCTCGTACTACATGAAACCATTCTTAGGCGACCACCACCCTCACGAGACCGAAATGGCTCAATTTGAATGGGTTTTCATGTATAAAACATTGATTTTATATTCCGGGGATGAAAACTCGTTCACGGGAGTCAACTGGGCCGAACAGGCCCCAACCGGTCGACCAGCATTGGGATAGGTCGGTCGACCAACACCCTGGTCGTTCGATCGACTGGTGGTTCGATCGACTGACTGGCCCCTAGTAGTCGACCGAAACCGCCTAGTGGCCACTGGCCCAGACAGGTGCCCAATTGGTCGACCGAACCAAGGAATCGGTCGACCGATTCCGGCACGTCCGCGACAGGAACCCCTCCACGAGGTCCCGTTCCACGCCCAACTAGCTCCATTGCGAGCGGGAACCATGAGGAAACACTCCCCAACCTCTAACACACCCATTCACGTTAAATGAACTAAAAATCATTGCCCGAATCGACAAAGCCGTCACTCGTCCCGAAATATGCATTTCAACCCAAACATGAAGGAAACCCGCTCTTCCTCGCCCGAATCAACATAAAATCACGAGGGAATAATGCAAGGAGGGTAAGAATCCACCCCCTACCTTTCCCATAGAAATCACGCGAGTTTGGGGTCGATCCACGCTAAAATCACTCATCCCACGGCTGGTTCTTCACGAAATCTTGAAAAATCCTCCACCATGACGTCGCCTCCCGTTCCATGCCCCGATCTTCGCCGCTCGTCACCCGCGCCGCCCTCCACCTCGCCACAAGTCTTCCCCGTCGGCTGTCGGAGAAGAAGAGGGGGAGAGGGATAGACGTGAGAGAGAGAGAGGAAGAGAACGAGAGTGAGGGAGAGAGAGAGTCACGAGAATGAGAGAGGGAGAAATGAGAGGGGTGAGGGGGGTTTTAAAATAATTTTTTATTATTATATTTTTTCTTTTTTCAATTTGAAAATTTCAATAACTCTAAAAACACACCGAAAAATACATTCTAACTCCAAAAAATTTTAAGAAAAAGCTAGGTTGCCCCACGCGCCACCACAGACCCATAATAATTCACATACATACCATTTTAGGGTCCGATAATCTGATATAAAAGTCTGAAACCCACTCGAACACAATGCACAACCTGCAGAAACATGATCCGAAAATCCGGGACGTTACAGTCCTCCCCCCTTAAGAAAATTTCATCCTCGAAATTTAGGACAATGCATAGAACTCACGGGGAAGAACTCAGCCATCGGGTAAAACCTCGCGATTAGCGTACGACCACTATACTTACCACACAACATTCTATGAGGGACATTGTCAGACTAAAACAACCAATAAAGCCTTCTCGCTCTATCATGACAATTCACGCCAAACCCCTAATCGATCGGGATACACAAACTAACAAATCTGGCATCACCTCAGCTTCCTTGAAACTCTCAAGGGCATAAACAATGTCCGCAACACTCCACATGTGGAGGAAGCACACAATCTTTGATTGGGGAGACCATACTCAGCTACTTGCTCGGGACATTAGCTTCTCCAGTTGCTGGACACCAAGTACTCCTTACAAGGAGCACAATCGCACTCCACCCCGAATGACAATCTCACCATCAATCCCAGTTGGATACAAGTCTCCCGTTGGCTCCTCATAGCCAGCGGTACACGATCCAAAGCCAAATATCTCAAGGCTCACCGGTCACATCGGTCCCAAAACCAATGTCTCACCGATCACTACCAACACCCATGGGACACATCACAATCGACTGCTTAGGACATCAAAGTCTGAAATCTATAGCACAATTGAGAGGAGAGAAAAATAACGAGGTCACTCGCGCAAACCTCGAGCTTCTCAATCACACTAATCTTGGGTATACCACCTCAAATCCTTTCCAATGGCGGGACCCTCATCTCACACCACACTTCGGGGGATTCTTTCATCGAGGAGATAGCTGTTCCATATTACAACTATCCATTCCGCACTTGTCGAACTCCATAGTTCCACCTGAACTGCTTACCGACGACAACCAACATCCAGCGCTCACACATACAATTTCCTTGCACAGCTCCTTCCAAGCCAGGGGAACATCGCAATCTGGACAGTAGCACCACAAAAAGCACCGAGTTCCAAACTCTCGTGTCTTATCATAGTCAAGCTCTTCCATCCACCACCATCACATCCCTGGACTAGTCCCGAACATCACGCCTGTCGAACAGTCGACACACTAGACCATAAATCATTAGGGCGCTTAAACAACTCACGTAGCTCCCTCGACTACTCGCCGTGGCATCTACACAGGGTCTCCTCTCAACACCAACACCTCTCATTCCTCGGGTCTATTTCAAGAACATCCACACCGACCGAGGTCGGTCAAATCGCCAGCTCAACTCTGAGCAACACACATATGCACCTTATAACCAGTCCAAATGGCCACGTCCTACCCCCAATAACAATGACCAAGTGACTCCAGTTTGAGCCATGCGACACAAGTCACGGAAAAGACTGGCGCATTAATTATCCTCATCCAACAACTCTTCACTGTTGAGCCCCCAAATCCCAATTCTATTGGCACCACACAACGTGATACTGACACTGATACACGATAACCGAGGCCACTCACACGGCCAACACAACCTTTCATCCGAAGTCAACTCTCCATGGTTGACTATAACACCTCCGAGACTCACTTACTATTGAAACACACGCCATTTCCCACCATTCCGATCCTGGAGCGTGTGGGTCATGGGCCCACCACGCTTCTACTGCGTAACTCTACACCGATTATACCGTAAGAATAGGGGAAAGACTTAACATCTGCTACGGCATGGTCCCCAATTAAAATAGGCTGAATCTAGAAATAGAGGTGAAGGAGCTCACGCTCTTCGATTCTAGAACACAACCTCCCTTATCTCACCTGAAAAACCACATACACGCACAGGTCTAAACATCGAAGCACTTCGGGAGGCTCAACATCAGCCCCACAACACGACATATTAGCCCGACTGGTAATTCCACTCACTCGACTCTATACAGCCTTATCAGCAACTACACATTGAGAATAAAAGAGGGACGAGCACATAACCCCCACAGATAGTTCCACTGCCGACACACAGGACGTCCTCGGAAACTCTTAAACATACTCTGAAAAAAACACAAGCACATGAAAAAACAATTATAACAAGAAAACAACGGAATTATCAAAAACACATCTCATAAAAATTAAAGTTCACGCATACCTTCCATGAGGTGGGGTGCCACCACTCAGCCTGATCAGGTGCCTCGCGCACGCCGTGATCCCTGTCTCGCTAGGCTAGTGAACTGTTGTTGGGATGGCTGGGACTGGAGCGGCCGCCACAGACACTCGCGTGCAATGTGCCGGACCTGACCACACCGAAAACATTCTAACTCTGCTTCATTCATAGTGCACAACCTTCTCTCGTGAAACCCGCCACATTTTGGACACTGTCTTGGCTGCTCATTCATACCATGCCGTAGTGGTCGAACCTCTGGTTGCTGATCAGACACTGCTGAAATCTGCTCCTCTTGCTCCTGACGCCTCCTGCCAGGCCTGCTTCTTCTAAAAAACCTTGACACCCGATTGAATCTCAATCTTGGAGGGGAAGAACTCGTGCCAGGAGGTGGAAGAGATGCCAATTCTAACTGCCTCCAAGACTGCTGGAGAACACACTATTGCTGAAGGGTCCTTTGCTGGCCTTGACTTGATTGGGACTGCCTTGCACCTGCCTGTTCCTGGGTCCTCAGCCAATCTTTCTCTACATCTGTCACGGCTTCGTAGGCTGATTCCATGTTCGCAACACAAGTCGCAATCACCAGGTGTCTAAGCTCTGGCCTCAGACCTCTGATAAACTGCCGAGTCCTTAATTTCTCATCTGCCATGATATGGGGAGCATAGCGACCCAACTCTACAAATCTAGATCGATACTACATTACTGACATATTCCATTGGGTCAGTTCCATAAATTGATACATTCTCTTTGTCCTGACGTGCTATGTGCTGAAAACTCGCTCAAAAGTTGCAAGAAACTCTTGCCACGGGATCTGTCGAAGAGGACGAGATTGGAATGCCGATTCCCACTCTGTAGTCCACCATGACGAGGCTGATCCCTACAACTCGTAACTCACCAGCAAGACCTTCTCATCATCTGCACACTCCATCGATCGGAACACGCGTTCCATAGCATCAATCCACTATCTCGCTGCATCAAGATCTGACTAGCCTTTAAATATCGGTGGCTAAAACTGCAGAAACTCTCGCAAAACATGTCCACGGCCACCATGTGATGAACTACCCTTGCCAGCCTCCAGACTATGACGCTACTGACTCATCTGCTGCGCGAAAAACTGATATATGTCGGTATAAAACTAGGCCTGACCCACCACACTCGGGGCCGCTACCACTGGGGGAGATGACTCACTACCTGGTTCCTCTCTACTCGGCTCCTCTTGGGCCCCCGCTGGTACCTCAGGCAATGATCGAGTTTGCCTCCTCGGTTCCATCAGATCCTTAACACAACACAGAAAATAAGGGGGGTGAATAAAACAAAACACCCTATGCCAGCTGCTGACTATATTGAACTTTCTAGACTCTTAGGCACTGTAATCTTTTTGAATTCCCATGCATTTCCACAACCACGCTCTAATACCATGTATAACGACCCAAGATCTGGATACCAAGTCAAACCCGATACCATTCGAATCCTACGCCGCCACCCACGAGCGGGAAAGCTCGGAAGGGTTATTTGGGGTGTTGTGGTTATGCATTGAAATTCTAAACAATAGCAAGAAATAAATTACAAGATTAATATATAACTGGCAAGAATAAAAATAACCTTTTACAACAATTAATATAACTACAGAGTCCAGTCCACAAGTACAGTCAACAAAAAGAGAAACGTACACTGCTACGGGGCACACCCAGGCACAGGCAAGCTGGTGTACTACTGGTCCTCCTGTCGGAAAGCTCCGCCTCCAAGAGAAGCACTACACCTTGTAGATTATGGAAAATCCACTTTTAAGACAAAAATAATAATAAGATGAAGAATGGAGAGAATGATAAAAGGGAGTATGAGGAAGCGTGTGGTGCTAATAAGGAGTGTGATCGCCAGAGGGGTTACCTCAAGAAGAAAGAAGATGATCACGAATACCTGATGAAGATGAAGATGCGGGATGGATGTAGATTCCTTCCTCCTCCTTCTACCGGCCGGCCGATGAAGGGGGTTTTCCTCTTGATTACCCTTAAACAAAGACACAAACAAGTAAAGAAAAGAGGGGATCAGCCAAACGTGAGTGTAGTATCAATTCAAAAGAACAATAGGATGATGAAAGTGAAGCATAAAGTGTGCACCTTTTGGTTATTTTAAAACCCCTAAGAGATTAAGGAAAGGAGAAGATGCAAAGAAAAACTAATGCAAGAGAAGACTATATGATGATGCTGAACAACGACAGAACGATGATGAGATGATAAAGATAAACGAACAGAAAGAAGCCCCTGCTGTTCCTGACGACAGTAAAGGGAAACCACGTTGATGCTACAGCTGTGGTTAGTGCAGCAAGAGGGAGATGATGAAGAGAGCCCTTTCCATTCTTCTGTAAACTCTAATCTCTGTCTGAGCAATAGCTCTCTGTAAACTAGCTTCTGTAACCTCAATCGGCAGCACCCCCCCGTCGTCCTCGCGCGAGATCAACCAGGGCATCCTTTTATAGGGTTTCGATCACAGATAATCACAGATTTGGGAAGATAAGATCAAGCAATGATCATCAATGGCAAGGACTCTAATTCCCGGATCGAGCAAGTGATTAATCAAGGCAGGGAACTCTGCAGGAAAGGTGTACCCAAACATGACACGGAAGGGTGAGAGACGACCCTCAGAAGGGCGTCAATTAACATTGACGACCTGCCCTAAGGCGTTAATTCAAAACACGACTGGGACAAAGGCGTCAACTCCTGGATTTGAATTTAGTAATAAAAAACCTTCCTTATTTGAAAATTGTGAAGAGACGCCTGAAGAATAGGCGTTAATTGAAAACACGCCCTAAGAAAGGACGTTAGTCATTGATTTTCAAATCGTAATTGGACTCTCATAATACCAGGAATTGACGCCCTTATGTATGGTCGTCCTTTCATGAGAACACGCCCCAGATAAGGTCACTTTTTAAATAACGCCCCTCTTCAAGTCGCTAATTACAAAAATGCAAGAAAAATCATAAAAACCCACACAAAAATAGAAAAACTTTATATTATAGAAATATTGAAGTTCACTTTGGGGCGTTATCATAGTAACATGAGATTTGATCAACATAGTATCAATTTTGGCGTGTCTACAGCTGCCCCGCCTTGGCGTCTGCTTTGCAAGGGAGTGAGACGGAATGAAGCGAAAGTGCGACAGTGGAACGAAGTGGAATGAACTGATAAGTAGATGCCAAGGTGTGGTGTGACACGCTTCAGATACGAAGCATTAGAAATCTTTCCGAGATTCTGAGTGAAACAACTCCAGGTGATTCCAAGGAAGTATCAATTTGCTGGATAAAGGAGACTAAACTAAGAACATAAAATGTGCGCGTGGGCACGACAGGGAGGCACCATTGGATAGCGGTTACCAGCCAATGTGGACGTGCTACAACCAAGGTGGATTTGTAAAAATAAAGGGAATTGAGATGGAGACCCAGCAAAGGGATGACTTTCAAGGAACTAGCCTGAGCGGCTTCAGAGAGAATAAAGTACTCGATTTGGAGTGGAATATCTCATGTCAACTCAATCAAAAGCAAGTGACCTTCATTATTGCCATAATATGAAGATTTTCATCTTAACTCAAAGTCCTACATGATGCATGCTGGGCTAAAAGAAAAATTAAAACAAACTAAAAATAGAAAATAATCAAGGATAATATTGTTAAGCCATCTAGATTCGGTCAAGAATCCAATCTCTGAGCTGACACTAAGCCGAAGCCCGTTTGTCCGCGCATCAACTCAGAAAGTGGAACCATCGTCCCAGACCTTTAATGACTCAACGGCCTATCCGTGTGATCAAGACTCTCCTGGAATTATCACTATTTTTGATGAAGGGGAACTCAAATTCCAGGTTCATCAAAACCACAAGGTCCTTGATATGCTATAATAGCGTAGAATACTATATAGTAACAATGCTTACAGGAAAGAAATACAAGAATGATGTTACTCCCATGAGTGATCCAAGCGCCTCAAAACCTTCAACCTAAATTCATCAGTCCTCAGAAATAATCCTCAATTCAAAGCATGATCTGATCATAAGTGCATAATAACATAACTCTAATATAAAAGATAGCACTTAAGTTCATCAAGATATACAGAGGAATTAAATATGCAAACCAACAAAATAACGACTGGAGTTCATGGCATCAAAAGCATGAAAGGCGACTGGCATGAAGGCGTTAATTGCACTGAGATTTCAAGAAAGAGACGCCCCCCAGGAAGGCGCTAAATAAAACATGACTTATATCAAGTCGTCAATTCAAAAAGAGACGCCCTGACCCATGTCGTTAATTAACAATACGGTTCCGTCTCTGAATCGAAGCCTAAGCCCATTCTTATTCGAACTCTACTCTCGACCCCAAGACCCTCCAAACTCCTATAAAAGAAAGGATCTCTCGGCAATCCATCAAACAATCTTCCTCCTCTTTGCTTTTCGTTCACAGGTGCTGTTGTTAGAGTTATCTCTGCAGACATCCACCGCCTCAGAAGATGGAGAGAGCTATCAAAAGATCAAAGACTTCTACTCTCAGACTATCTGAGATCAACGAGCACTTAAGCAACCGGATTACCATGAACCAGGTATGCAAAAAGTTTTAATGGCTTGTTCTCTGTTCCCTTCTCCTCAGCTTCTCATCCCTTCTCTGTTCTTTTCCTTTTCTTTCTCCTTTCCACAGGCTTATCCCAATATTCCAGGTGCAAGGAGGTTCACAAAAATCAAGTGGCTGCCACTTTTACTTTCAAAATTTCTTCAGACATGAGGGTCTACTTATCTAGATGGCACCTCTTAGGCCTAGTCACCCATGCCAAACACTATGATCAAATTTATCTTGATTGGGCAGCTATAGGAGCTTTAGCTGAGATATGGCATCCTTCCACCCATACATTCTTATTCTCAACCTTTGAAGCCACAATTCTATTAGAGGAATTAGAGATGATCTTGGGCTTAAAGAAGATGAAACAAGGAGAGGAGGAAAAGATGACCATCATGCCAAGGCAAATTTCTTCACATGAGCTATTAACGAATCTAATTCCCAGCCCAAACTTAGTGAACCAAATCAAAGCTACCAAGGGAATCAATCTCCTAAAGCTTGCTTCTTGGGTGTACAAACGATCCGATCAAGCTAAAGAAGATGAAGAAGTGGAACGAGTGGCAAAGGCTTTCGTGGTGTGCTTGGCGGGAGCAATCTTGTTCCCCTCCACGGAAGACTTCTTGGATGAATCCCAATTAAGCGCAATAGTTAGCCTTTGGGAAGGAGAGAGAGTGGGACCGGCGATATTAGCCTATCTCTATAGCGGGCTCACCTCGGCGGCAATGGGGAGACCGATTTATGGATGCATGCTAGCACTCTCTAGTTGGGTAGATCTCCACTTTAAGTTTGATCCATGTGAGACGGCCCAACAACCCTCAAGAATCTTCTCAAAAGCCCACTTTCTACATGACCGGCTCATTGGGATAAGCAATAGAGTGGTGAACCGGATTCCTCAAATCAAGAAGAGAGCGGAATGGAGAGAACACCTCAAAGTGATGCCAAAGAACCTTTTCACATGCGCCCCGGGATTACTCAAAGCTCAAGAACTCCGCGCACGATTCTCCCCGGGACGGACCTTAGACTCATAGGTGCTTCAGAATTCGTGCTATACAACTCACACTGGTGCCTTCCTCAACTCGGGCTCCCACGGCGGCTCTTTGAAGACGTGTCCCATCTCCCTCCCATCAAGACACGGGACACCGGCAGCAATGGAGATGGAGAAGAATCTACTACAATCCAAGCTCTGTGGAAAATCTGCAAGACTTATCAACCTGTGGAGAACTTGGAAGAAGACAGAGATCAATGGAAATCTTATGTAATAGCTTTAAGAAGTTTGAGGCCCAAAATGGCTCATTAGAGCAATGTATCTCTTCATCAATAAATAATAATAACATTCTGATTGAGCCAATTACAATATTTCTGATCAATTCTTCCAACAATCTGTGATTCTGCTCTGAATAACGACTTAGTCAATGCCGTCAATTCCCAAAGTGACGCCTCAGTGTACGTCGTTTCTCATTAACCGGCTCTCGAAATTGACGCCTTCAGCAATAGGCGTTAACTAAATCACGACTTAAAACAAGGCGTTAATTCGATTCAAATTCCAAAAAGTATTCGTTAAAGATCCAAAAATAACGCCTTAGGATAAGCCACATTTTATGTAAACCACGCCTTCAGACACGTCGTTAATCAAAAACAGTAATCATTATTCCCATCATGTCAATCAATTCCCATTAAATGCCTCTGACGACGTCTGCCGTTCCCCATGCAAAAGAAATTAACGCCTCAAGTATCGTCGTCTCTTCTATAGGTAACGCCTATCCGCGTAGTCGTCTTTTAACAAGAAACGCCTTCCCCTTAGGTGTTAATTCTTTTCGACCATTCAATTTTACTTTCCCTCCTTTCTTCTTCTTCCTTCGTCCAGATCTCTCTTTCTTTCTTCTCTCCCACTGCAACCCTAACCGAACCCCTCTTCCACTCCCTATCTCTCTCTCATACTCTCAAACCCTCTCGCCCCCTAGCCCTAAGCAATGGCCGGCGGTGGACAAAAAAGACAAAGGGTCTCGGCCTCGGAGGTTGTGGACTTGGGCGAAGATACCCATGCCGAGGAGGAAGCCCCTCCCATGGCGGCCGAGGAGGCTCCACCGGCGGAGCACGGCGTCGAGCACGACGACGACGACGAAGGAGCAAGAGATAAAGGTGAAGATGAAGGAGGAGAAGACGAAGCTGAGGAAGGTGGAAACGACGATGAGGGAGGGGAAGAAATTGAAGAACGACCGGCGGCGGCGGCCCCTCGTCCCGGCCAGCTCCGGCGGCCACGGCAACCAAGGCCTGAACACCGTGGTGAACCCAAGCGCCACAAGGTAGGCCCCAAGCCCATTCCTTTCATTTTTTTTATTTTCCATAGCTCTCGGGAAGAAGAGGATCAGGGACTCAGAAAGAAGACGCCCCCAGGGGTGTCGTGATTTAAGAAGAAGACGCCCAACCCCGGGCCGTCAATTCATTTATTTCCTGAAAAATAATAAACCTCATGAAAACACGCCCTGGAGCATGTCGTCCATTTAAATTATCATTTTTTTATATCATGCTGTTAATTTCCATGCATTTTTCAATTATTTTTAAATATCTTTGCCCTGAATTGTTGCGCATGCTGTCCTTTATTTATTTTGAAACCCTGGAAAACAACGCCCCCTAGCGGGGCGTCAACTCAATTGAAAACGACCAAACCAGCGGTCGTCAATTCATTTTATTCCAGAAATTACTAAAAGTTCATTTTCAGAAAACGTCCCTCACAAGGGCGTTACCTAAACAAATGACGACCCTGGGACGGGCGTCAATTGAAAAATCTTTAGGAAATTAGAAATTAACCACAAAACCACGCCCCCCACAGGGGCGTCTCTTAAATAAACAACGACCTAGGGCAGGTCGTAAATTCAAAGCTCACTTAGAAACCACGCCCCCCTCAGGGGCGCCAATTAAACAAACCACGACCCAAGGGCCGTCGTTAATTAAATCAAACATCAACATCTCAAACCAAGGCAATTAAGTGAACTTCCTCAGGAATAATCAAATAATTAAGCCAAATTTCTTTCTTTATGCATGCAGGGGTTGATGAGGACACGGATCTCCTGGGTCATGGTCCGGGCAGCATATTACGGCCTCCCGAGTTCCAGAGAGCCAGGGTAGATGCTATGGGGTTCGGGGCCTTCCTTAGCATAGAGCCCATTAGGCCTGACTTAGCACTTATCCAGGTTTTGAGGGAGAGATGGGATAGGACTAGCCGGGCATTCCTGATGCCCTGGGGTCATATGGTTCCTACCCTAGAGGATGTGGCTAGGATTACTGGGTTGAGGGTAGATGGTGAGGCAGTGAGCGGGATCACCTACCCTGACTATACTGAGCTTACCCAGAGGCTGCTAGGGCTAGAGATGGTCTATGAGACACCTAGCGAGTGCAGGACTATCCTCCGTACCGACCTGACTACAGTGATGGGTTTAGGAGATGCTAGGCACAGATCTGGGGAGTCCTTAGAGCAGTTTTCTCAGAGGTTGACCGATGGGGCTAGGGCAGCCTATTGCCAGGACCCAGCCGACAGGGAGAGGGCAGACCGAGACCTGAGGAGGTTCCTATTCTTGATGCTTGGGAGACTATTGCTCAGCACGAAGGGCGACGTCATCAACTGCCGGTTCCTAGGGATACTCGAGGACTTAGAGGGAGTCGGCAGATACGCCTGGGGAGCAGCGCTGCTGGCGCACCTGATAGCCGACCTGTCTACGGGGACAGGTCGAGAGACGACCGTCAGTGGCTTCTCACCTTTTCTTCAGGTATGCACATCTTTTTTCTTTCTTTTCTTTTACTGTATGCATGTGAATGCCTCACTAATGCAATGCATGGATGCAGGTTTGGAGCCATCTGTACATGCCGATGGGACGCGTCGACTCACGGCCCGGAGGTGAGGGATCTTTCCCTCTAGCACGGCGCTGGCTGCCGGTAGTCTTCGGAGCCCCACTCTCTTACGAGCTGTGGGTGTTACGGAGGGAGTTCCAAGACTTCCCTCCATCACTGGTACACATGATGAATGTTATGCGATTTTTTTTTATTTTTGTGTGAATATGATGATGATGATGAATGTATGTTTATGGATGTAGGTGCGATGGAGGCCCTATGAGGGGATGACCGACGAGGGCCAGCCGTGGGTCGTAGCGGGCCGACCTCATTTTGGGCATGAGCTTTGGGTTCATTGCCTGAGCGAGATCGAGCCGTTACGGCTTAGGCTGGTGATGAGGACCCTGGGCCTACACCAGGAGTGGGTAGAAGTTGGAGAGCCGCGAGGGATCGAGAAGAAGATGCGCGGTTGCACGAAGGCGATCGACTGGAGGGTGCGGTTCGAGGACCAGTACGCCGACTGGCGGCGAGGCGGGACCCGAGTCACCTCCCAGGCGACTGACAGCTCTGAGTACCTCCGACGCTACTGGGAGGTATACGCCGGCCGACCCTAGATGAGGGTCCTAGAGGTATGTATGAATGCACTTATTTCTAAATTGAATGCAAATGCTTATGCATCTATCATATGACTAATATGTAATGGATGCAGGATGCACGAGACATAGCAGCGATGGATGCCCAGGCCCACCTACACAGCCTGGAGGACCAGCTGGCCACCACACGGGCGGACCTTGAGACCCTGGTGAGTGTTAAATTTATGCAAATGAATTTTTTTCATGAATTATTGATGATTAGCCACTGACAATCTTAATGAATGCAGCGTGCCCAGCAGGGAGCAGCAGGGAGAGATACGGGAGAGGCCTCTAGCTCGAGAGGGCCTAGTGCAGAGGCGACTGCACTAGCGGAGCAGCTGGCGGGGGCAGTGGCTCGGGCCGAGGCGGCAGAGCGCGACCTCGCCTCACGGGTAAGTTTCAAAAACTCAGACCTCATTCAATTATTTATTATTATGTGCTGATAAAAAAGGTGTTTTGCAGACGGAGGAGCTTCGAGCCGCTCTTACTTGCATCGAGGAGGGCCAGCAGGCGATGGCCACACGGGTGAGTTTTACTTTTAACCATGCATTCATTTCATAAATTGCTGAATTATTGCATTAAATGTGGAACTGATGACTTGTTTACCTGTTTGCAGACTACACAGTTACAGGCGGCTCATACCCGGGCTTCCCTAGCTGGGGCGGAGTTGGCGATCCGTGAGCAGCGGATCGCGGAGCTGGAGAGGGCTTTGAGGCGGCGTGAGGAGCTGCCTCAGGACATAGCGGAGCTGCGGGTCGCTCTTGAGCTGGAGCGGAGAGAGCGTGCGCGAGAGCGAGAGGAGCACCTGGCGGACCGTGCCCGTCACCACGAGCTACAGCAGTCAGAGCGTGCCCGGTACCAGGAGCAGGTGACAGCGCGCGAGCGTGAGCTGGCAGACTTGAGGACCCAGCTAGCCGTTACCCAGGAGCGGCTACGAGCGTCAGAGGAGCGTCTCCAGCGAGGGCGTGAGCGGGCGCGAGCTGCACGGTACAGCTTCACCATATCCACCTTTGTGGCGGGCTCTTCCCTTAGAGAGAGGAGCGAGGCAGGGGGCCAGGTTCGGGTTCCAGCTTCTTCACGGGGGCCCATGCCCCCTCCACCAGTGCCTCCTCGGGACGGCGAGGATGAGGTAGAGAGTAGGAGAGAGGAGGGTGGAGGCGAGAGCTGAGAGAGACTTACTTGTACTCCTCCACCCTCACACCTGTACTCAGATATTTATGATGTATATATATATGAGGTTAAATTTTTTTTTTTGTTACCTGAGCACTTGTGTAGTTGTGTACTTGTGGTTATGTACTTTGCTTCTTTTCCACGTTCTTGACTTTTGCTTTTATTTTCCCCTATACTTGCAGCTGTATTCCACACTTGAACAAACAGGTTAATTCATCTGTTCGACTTGGCCCCTTGCTCAATAAACAAGGATGTCTTTACTTTGACCTTGATAGCGGGTCAAGGGGCCAAGCCTTTAATCAAATAAGGTAAATGAAACAACCGATAAAGGGAGATGCAATATGCAAGCACACGCATGCAAACAATAATAAAGATGCCCATGCAAAAATGCAAGCACACTCATGAAGAATAAATCACCATTTTTTCTTTTTTCTTTTCCTTTATATATATATATATTTCTTTTATTTGCTGAAAAAGACGCCTTAGATTAAGTCGTTATTTAAATAAAAGACGCCCTATGTAACGGCGTGATTTTGAAAAAGATTTTTGATTTTTGTTGAAAAGACGACCTGTCCAAGGGCGTTATTTTAAAAAAGACGACCTTCCATTAGGCGTTAATTCTATTAAACGCGCCTAAACAAAGGCGTTAATTTTTTGTTGTTTTCCAAATTGGGTTTGTCAAGGCTGCGAGGGCTCTGGGCCCTACCAGGCCACCATTTAGGATTCATTAATCTTTCTTGCATAACCAAAAGAGGGTCCACGTGCTAATGATTGAACTCATACACAAGACCTCGCGCGGTGCAATTTCCTAGGCCGGTCTCGACCATCATGCTGGTTTATGACTTACCACCAAGAAGAGATGGAAGAAGATATAAGGAAGCCCAAAAGGGATTCTGAAAAGCTCGAGGTAAAAAGCATCTCCCCTACCCTATGCCTGTTGGGATTCAGTCGTTGGCATATGGAAATTTTGTTGCCTTTTGCCTCTTTATATTGCATGCATACGCCCAAGGTTTTTCTTGCGGAGACTTTGCCCTCTTGACATGCTTTTCTTTTCATAATTTGACTTTCACTTTGGAACTGATTTGTATTGATAAAAAAAAAACCTAATTGTACTTGGGCTTTTGTGGCATTTTTGTTCCCTTTTGGGCCCTGACTTCCACCTACTAAGGCGGCGGGCAGGCTTGGCGAGTCTACCCCGAGGCCTCCCTTCCTCCCTTATGGGCCGAAGAAGAAAAGAATGGGTATTGTCTTCACCTTTAGTCAGGTTTTGACCATCCGTCGGACTTTGCACCGCTTGAGTTCAAGGATAAGCGTGTAGTGTGTGCAGGTGTCGACCCCATTTTAAGTTAACAAGACTGATGAATGAATTCAGAATCTTGACCCTTCAGACCTTGCGTCCTCGCAACCATGGCAACCATTTTGAAAATTTTTCAATATATATATTTTTTAGATTTTGGAAATTTTATTATATTTTTTTTGGATTTTTTTTGGATTTTATTGGATTTTGGAAATTTTATATTCTTTTTTTTGGATTCTGAATATTTCTATTTTTTTTAGATTTTGAATTAGGGGTAGTATTTCTTAAGGTACAGACCATTCCAAGGGTGAGTTAGTTCTTCTCCTTCAGCATTAATCAGTTTATAAACATTGCCAGGATAAACATCTTTTATAACAAATGGTCCTTCCCAGTTTGGTTGGAGTTTCGAACGGGGCCCACCAGGTTTTACAAAAATTCTCTTAATTACCATCTCACCGACTTTGAATTTTCTCTCAATTACTTTCTTTTGATAAAAACGTGAAAGCCTATTTTGATAGATGCGCGCATGCTCAGCGGCGACCAGACGCTTCTCATCTAGGAGTTCCAACTGGGCAAGGAGCGAATCACGACGCTTATCAATAGAGAATTCCTTGTCCAATTGTACTCGCAAAGATGGAATAAGAATCTCATAAGGGACTACCGCTTCCATTCCATAAGTAAGGGCGAAAGGGGTTTGCCCAGTGGGGGTACGAATGGAAGTGCGATAAGCCCAGAGAGCTTCAACTAACTTGTCTGGCCAATCCGAGAATTTATTAGCTTCACACGTCTTTTTAACAATTTTGATCAAGGTTTTATTAGTTGCCTCTGCTTGGCCATTGCCCTGTGGATAATAGGGAGAAGAATGATGCAATGCAATGTTATACCTGTTGCAGAGATCCTTGAGCTCTTGAGAGATGAATTGAGGTCCATTGTCGGTGATGATGGTACTCGGGATGCCGAACCTTGTGATGATGTTCTTCATTATGAATTTGCAGACGGTTGATGCTTTGATCTCCACGAATGCTTCCGCTTCCGCCCACTTGGTGAAGTACTTCGTTGCCGTGAGGATGAATGATTTTTGCTTCGTGAGGAGGTTCGAGTCACCAAGAGGTCCAATGATATCGAAAGCCCACATGGAGAAAGGCCATGGGGAGGACATAGGATGGAGTGAAGAAGCAGGAGAATGAATCTTGTCGGCGTGCAGTTGGCACTTAACACACCTTCGAATATAGATGGAACAATCCTCTTCTAGAGTTGGCCAATAGAAGCCTAGCCTAAGGATCTTCTTAGCTAGCATCTGGCTGTTCACATGACCACCACACACTCCTGAATGCGCCTCTTCCACGACCTTCCAGGATTCATCATCGTCGAGGCATCTTAATAAAACACCCGTGAGCCCTCTTCTATAGAGCACACCTCCAACCAAAACATACCGTTGAGCCACTCTTCTGATTGCTTTCCTTTCTTCCACAGTGGCTTCTTCAGGATAGGATTGATCATTGCAATATCTGGCAATCTCATAATACCAAGGTTTCTCTTCATCAGCCAATTCTTCTTCCCAATCTAACAACATGACCTCTTTGCCTTTAAGAGCTTCACTCCGCCTGACCTTCTCGAGCACCTTGTCTCTAATGTCGAGGAATGCACGATCCTTAATAGCTGGAGTGTCACGCTGATGAATGAGAGGAACGTGAAAATCTCGTTGGAGAGGAAAGACTAAAGCAGAGGCCAAAGAGGCAAGAGCGTCAGCTAAGATGTTCTGGTTTCGAGGGACATGGACGAAGATCAACTTGGTGAAGAGTTTGGCATAAGCTGAAGCAAGTTCCTGGTTGGGCTTGAGTTTAGGATTGATAGTGCGGCACTTGACAAGCACCTGGCGTAGAATGAGTTGACTGTCACCCACGATTCGTAATTGGGTAACACCATATTTATGAGCGGTTTGAAGACCGGCCAAAAGGGCCTCATACTCAGCTATATTGTTCGTGACAGGAAAAGTGAGCTGAGCAGCAAATGGGATGGTGACCCCTTCTGGTGTTAAAAGAACCATGCCGATCCCTCTTCCTTGGGAATTTAGAGCTCCATCAAAATGTAATGTCCACATAGGATCGTGGGGTTGATTAATGGACATTAGTTCTTCATCTGGAAACTCTGAATTGACAGGATCAAATCGAGGGAGAGGGTGGTGAGCAAGATGTTCGGCGATGGCGTAACCTTTGATTGCTTTCTGTTGAATGTAAGTGATGTCAAATTGAGAGAGAAAACTTTGCCAGCGTGCCAATCGGTCGGTAAGGACAGATTTTTCAAGAAGGAATTTAATCAGATTCATGCGAGCAATGAGGTGAACCTCGTGAGCTAAGAAATAATATTTTAACTTCTGAACTACCCAGACTAAAGCAACGCAAGTCTTCTCCATGGCTGAGTACCTCTGCTCACAAGGGTTGAGAAGTTTAGACAAGTAGTATGCTGCCCTCTCCTTCCCTTCTTCATCCACTTGAGCTAGGACAACACCTACAGAGTCATCCAGGACAGAAACATAGAGGATAAGTGGTTTGCTCGGAATTGGCGGCCTCAAGACAGGAGGATTGGCCAGATAATCCTTCAATCCGTCAAAAGCTGCCTGACACTTGTCATCCCAATTAAACTTGACCCCCGGCTTAGTAAGCTCGTAAAACGGCCTGCATCTTTGTGAATGCTGGGAGACAAAGCGGTGAATAAATTGCAACCTCCCGATTAATCCTCTAACTTCCTTCAAATTCTTGGGAGGAGGCATATCTCTGATGGCCTTTGCCTTATTGGGATCAACTTCAATTCCTCTTTTGCTGACAATAAATCCAAGCAACTTCCCTGATGAAACACCAAATACACACTTTTTGGGATTCATTTTCAACTGATATTCTCGTGATCTTTGCAATACTTTAGCTAAAACCCCAGGATGCTCAATCCTTGTTCTTGATTTTACTACCAGATCATCCACATACACCTCAATATAAATATGAATCATATCATGAAAAATTGCCATCATAGCCCTCTGATAGGTGGCTCCAGCATTCTTGAGTCCAGAAGGCATGACCACATAGCAGTAAGTACCTCATGGTGTAGTGAATGACGTTTTCTCTTGATCTTCTTCAGCAAGGCGAATCTGATTATAACCCGAAAAATCATCCATGAAGGAGAGAGTCTCAAATCCTGCCGTATTATCAATCAAAACATCAATATGAGGGAGGGGGAAGTCATCTTTAGGACACGCACGGTTGAGGTCCCGAAAGTCTATACAAATCCGAACCTTTCCATCTTTCTTCATGACCGGGACGATGTTAGCCACCCAGTTCGGATAGAGGACAACTCTAACAAATCTAGCCTTATGAAGCTTGTCGACCTCTTCTTTCATCTTTAAAGCCATGTTAGGGTGGAAACGTCTCAACCGTTGTTTGATCGGGACAGACCCTGGCTTAAGTGTAAGCCGATGTTCAACGAGCGCAAGGTCTAATCCAGGCATATCTTCATAACTCCACGCAAACGTGTCCTTGTACTCTTAAAGTACCAAAATAAGTGCCTCCTCTTCGGCAGGCGGCAAATTCTTGCTGATGAGGACAATCCTAGGGTCTTCTTCCGTACCCAAATTTATTTCTTTGGTAGGCTCTTCTACTGAGGCTGATGGTTCGTCAAATCTTCTCATGCCACTGGCAAGGGCATCAGCCTCGTCCTCATATTCTTCATAACTTTCCTCCCCCTCTTCAATAGGGTCTTCATCATTCATAATCTCGTAGACACCAAAACCCTCATAAGAAGCACAAGTATCCTCATATTCTAACTCTGGCAGGATAATCGGATTCTCTAGAAATTCGAGAAGAGTTGAGCATGCCCGGCATCTTCTAGCCAATTTTAACAAGAATCTACGGGGAATCTGCTTACCCTTGGATTTCCTATGTGAAATTACCCCATGGATTTTATTATTAGAAGAAGAAGAGCAACTAGCTTGATCATTAGAAGAAGAAAGGGGAAGGGGTAAAAAAGTGGATACAGGAGGGGATACAGATGAGGACCCCTCGCAGGAGGGGTGGAAATGGTTTATCAATGAATCCTGAAAGAGCGGCCCCTGGGTCGGGGCACACTCAGAAAGGAGATAAGAGATCTCCTCAACGGAGATGGAGGATGAAAAGGTTGGAATTTTGGCATTTTTTTTCTTTTTCTTTTTCGTTTTCATTTTTATCTTCATTTTTATTTTCCTTTTCAAGAAGAAAGCAGTGTGAAGGGAGAATAGAAGGAGGAGTGGAGATTGAAAGATTGGAGAAAGATTGAATCAAGGACGACCCATGCGGGGGTGTGATGGAGAGTTTGGAAAATTACTCGAGGAGCAAGGAAGGAACGGGAGGAGAAATTTGTAGTGAATTTGGAGACAAGCTGATCATGATCGGAGGCGGTCTCGGCATGCGAGAAAATAGTTGACCATACAAGGAGGAAAGAAGAGACGGATGCATGGAAGTGAGGGAGAAAAGGCCGGCCCACAGCCTGTCTGTCGTGAAACCTTCTTCATAGGGCACATCAGGCTCTCCAGTGTCTGTATAATTGCTCAACAGCTGCCTCTTGTCTGTTATCACAACATGCTTTTCAATCAACTCGTGGATCAGTGGTGGCCATTCTGGATCTGTCGGCATGAAGAGACGGCTCAAAGCAGTAGTAATGTCATTCATGTCAAACCATCTATACCAGTCACACTCTGGATCATCCATTTTCCTCCTCTTATCAGGCCTTAGAGATTCCAGGGCTTTGTATGTGGCCAATGGAGCAATATGACGAGCAAACTGTCTAGCATGAACATCTTGACAGTCTAACATGGAAGTGATTATTGTAGTCTGCTCATTATTTTGGACGCCACCTTTAATAAAATGTGTCTGTAATGTCCATGTAAGCGGTTGGCGATCCGTCTTTAGAGTGGATGTCATGATTGCCCATGGTTCATTTTCATCTTTGCTCAGCCCTTTGTAGCCTAGACCGCCTCGTGCAATCAATTTCTGTGACTTGACAGGCCTAGTTTTGCCCTGACAATTGACACCCAGGCCTTTGCCGACCTGGTACCCCATCTTCGTCAAAATATTCCATCCCGGGGTGTTCATTGTGTTCTTCTTCTTCATCCCCTTGGAAGTTAGGGGTGTCATGGCAACTGTTGTAACTGTCTCGGGTGGCATCGGCCGTGGGTGAGGGATATCCAGCACTGATAGCAACGGTTTGTTGGAAGGCCAAATAGAAGGAACTGACGTTGCTAGGTGTATGTCTTCGTCAGGCAGGATCGGCATGCTAGTCACTTTGATAATGCGGCCCTTGTGTGGAAACTTGAGGCATTGGTGATTTGTAGAGGGCACTGCATCTAACTGTTGAATATAGGGGCGACCCAAAATGCCATTGAATGTTGGATCCATATCCAAAATGTGAAAATCGACTGTGATTGTTGCTGGACCCAAACTAACCTTTAATGTTATCATGCCCAAAGGAGGTTTCTTAGTATTGTCGTATGCTGTGACTGTTATGGTAGATGGCCGAATCTGATTTTCTGGAATGCCGCACATCTTCAAAGTGGTGGGCGGTAATTCATTGATGGATGCCCCAGTGTCCACCAAACATTGTTTTACTGCCACCTTATTGATATCCACTGTGATGCATAAAGCATACTTTCTTGCCGGTTGAGGCGCCAGTTCATGTTCATAAAAAGTAATTGCCGGCTGACTGCTAGCGGGCGTCAAGACTGTGGTTATCTGCTCGACAGGGATGTCCTCATTGACCATAACTTTATGTAAATATTCCTTTAAAGCCAATTGATGAGTGGTTGACCTCTTAATCAATTCTAAAATAGAGATTCTTGCTGGAGTTTGGTCAAGATGCTTCAGTAAATCATATTGAGTGCCTGGCACGGACTCTTGCTTCTGTTCTTGTTCATTCGGCCCCTGTGCGGGCTCCTGCTCTCTCTGGGGAAAGATGCGCTGGAACATCCGTCCACTGCGGAGCAGTGCCATGGTTCGAGGCGCCTCTGTCGGGGCAAGGATGGAGGGAGGATTGGAAGAAGAAGGGGTGTTAGCATTGAAAATTGGTGGAGGAGTGTTTGAAGAAGAAATCGGTGAGGAATTCGATAAGGCAGCCCCCGTAGGAGGCGTAGGAGTAGGAAGGGGTGCCTGAGTGTGGGAAGTGCTAGCGGATTGAACAAGGAGGGTTCGGGGTATAAATGGTGGCTGAGCTGATGGTGGAGGTGTCCTTACCGGTGGAGGAGTGATGGTAGTGGATGTAACCGGTGCTGGTGACGGGCGAATGAGGAGTGGCCTAGATGGTGATGGCGAAGGATTGGTGGCGAATGATGGAGTTTGCTACGTCGGAGGCTGTGGTCGTGGTGGACGGGTAAGGAGAGACCGGGTTGGCAAGGATGAGGAATTAGTGGGGACAGATGGGTTAACGGGGCGCAAAAGGGGGCGACCTAATTGAGGGGTAGAAGAAGAAGGAAGTGTGCGTAAAATGCGCGGAGTTTGATTTGAATTATGATTGAATGCCCCGACAGAGGCATTTTCTTCGTGCCATCCCTGCCCTCTCTCTACTTCATGGAGAGACGTGACTGGGTTCACATGCTGATTTGCTTGGTGCTCCGGCAATGGGTTGTGGACAATCCCCATATGTTGCTGAGGTGCTGGAGCTTGCTGTTGTACTGGTGGAGCTGGTTGCTGCGGCTGCTGGGCCTGCTGTTGCCGAGGAGGCCTTCTTACTTTCATAGCAGCGATGAACTGTCTCATCTCGTCCAAATTAATGCCACCCTGGTCATTTAAATCATAGATGTAGTCCTTGAAGTGAAAGCAATGGTCAATATTGTGACTAGGGGAGCGGTGGAAAACACAATAGCAGGACGTGTCAACATTAGCGGGCCACGCTGTCCTTTCTTTTGGTAGCATGAGTAGATTAGCAGCCATCAGAGCATTAAATATATCTGGGAGACTTTCTGGCAATGGCGGATAATGGGCCCTTTTGGGGCCAAGTGGTCTCCTTTGCTGTTGTTGTTGCGGGCCATAGTTGGTGGGTGGCGGTACTTGGTGGTACTGTTGCGGAGCTGAGGGGTCTGCATGTGGCGTTTGGTTTTGTGGAGGAGCAAGGGAAGGTTGAGGAGCAAATTGGTGTTGTGGGGGTGAGTGGAAGTGGGTGTTTTGTTGTGGAGGTGGCGGAGGTCGTGGGTTAGATTGGCAAAAAGGTGTGGGGTTGCCGACCATGCCAACTTGCTCATTGATGACGGTGCCCTCAGTCGTGGGCCTGCTATTGTTGACATTTGTATTTTTCTTGACCAACCGTGGTTTCGGTTCGAACATGCCCATGATGGGCGAATCCTTCATCTGAGTTTGAATATATCGAGCTCTTTCATAGAGCTCCTCCATGGTGGTCAATCTGTTCATGGCTAATATATGCCGCAACTGAGGGGTTGCATTTGAAATAATCATTTTAACCTGCTCTGGTTCTGACAAAGTATCTTTCAATTTCTCGGCCATTGATCACCATCTATCAGCAAATATGATGAAATCCTCCTCGGGCTTCATTTTCTCTGCAACCAGGTCCGTAACAGATAGAGAGGGTCCAACCCGGTCCCTATACTTCTGCAAGAATTTCCTTTGAACCACATCAAAATTGCTGGCATCTGTCGGATCCAAGGAATAGAACCACTCGAGGGCTGGCCCCTCTAGGGATCTTCTAAACAAATAAGCCAGTGAGGCTTTGTTACCTTGCCAAAAAGAGGTCTCATACATAAAATCCTTCAAGTGAATAAATGGATTGCCAGTTCCATTGTATCGCCGAAAATTCGGCATCTCAGAAGGTGGTAAGTGAAAAACTGGCAATGTAGGTAGAGAGATCTCTTGAGCATTCTTGGCAGCAGTAACCTTGTTGAGTTGTTCTTCCATGCTAGCCAATTTCTGAAGGAGCAAAGCATTAGTGTCTGACTCGACCGGGGCCGAATTTGGAATGAAGGTATTTGGCATAGGCGTCCTTAGAATTTGGGAAGGTTGAAAGAATTGGGGCCTAGCCGCGGAATAACTTGCCTGTTGGGCCGGCATGGCCGCACCGGGCGTTGGTGGACAAGAGGAGGGTTTGTGCAAGACCGCCTGGTCATTAACAACGTGATGGCCACTTGCGGCCGGAGGGGGATTGGAAGATGAAGAGGGAATATATTTCCCTTTCAAAGCGGCATGAACTGCCTGCCGCTGGGAATCGTCCAATTGAGATAATGCATGAATTAAATCATTGACGTTGAAAGAAGGGGAGGTGTTCCCCGATGTAGTCTGATTAGATGGTAAAGCTTGAGAAGAGGGTTCAACCTCGTGAGTTGTGGTGTCAACCACATGAATTTGAGAATAATGAACCTGAGACGGAGGGTGGTTTCCCTCATGATAGATGGAATCTTGGAGGGGTGCCTCATAAGATTGATCAAAAATATTCTCTTCCACATCATCATAGGCGTGCCCGTAGCTTGCCATGTTGATAATCTTACCTGAACGGAGTTGCATGTTTAAGCAGAGAAGCTTATTTTGGAGGAATTATAATTGCAGTAATCACTCAATCCAATCAAGTTATGCAAACAAGTTGTAATGAATGCAAGCTTTTAGATTCAAGTCTGAGATTAGAGTGAATTAAATTGATGTACAATCCTCTCTCTTTGTAGTGTAGAACTTAGTTGTGAGTTTTGGTTGTGATATCCGGGTTAACTAAGTTCTTTCTCTCTCCTCACCAACGGTGGGCTATCTAAACTCCCCAGCCCGGCGTCCGCGAGGGAATCCATGGGTGCGGGGACTTACGAAGGTCTTGGAAAAGAGATTTCCGGTCCAAAGAGACGGAATGCTCAATGGAGGGTTATCCCGATTCCAAGAGAGGTGTGTGGAATCCTAGTGTAGAGAGAGGAGGTCTCTCAACCCAATGCCACAAAATGCAGAATAATATAAGTAGATCACACCAATATAATCAAATGATGAATGTAAGAATCAATCTAGCATGAATAAACACAGGAAGTAAGTCTCTGTGAACGCAGAGGAAAGAGACGACTCTGAAGCAGTCGCTACTAATGGAAGAGACGATAGCACAGTTGTCGTGAATCACTGTGAGGCACTCACAGACAGTGCAAAACCGCGCCTTAGTGTGAGGCGCTATATGTGAGAAGGACGCCTCTGACAGAGGGCGTCAAATGTGAGTGGTGCACACGATCAAAATAAAAACACGCCTTGATGTAAGGCGTTAATCAATAAAATGAAGCCCGCAAAGAAGGGCGCGAATTCACAGACAGAGTAAAAAACCAAGAGACGCGATGAAAGACGCCTTGGCAGAAGGCGTTAAACAGAAAAAAGATGCCCTGGATCAAGGCGTTAACTCAAAAAGCACCTTTATAGAAGGCGTTAATTTAGGAAAAATCACTGGACTGGCTGATCCCGGAGTGTGCAGTGTGCACAGTGGAGGGTGCCCGTAGGGCACAAGGGAGGGGTACCGTGGGTACCAAAGGGAAAGGGCACACGTGGGTGCCAAAGGGGAAAGGGCACACGTGGGTGCCAATGGGAAAGGGCACACGTGGGTGCCAATAGGAAAGGGGTAATCAACAGAAAAACAGTGGTAGTCCCACCGTGATCGCCAATTTGTAGATTATGGAAAATCCACTTTTAAGAAAAAACTAATAATAAGATGAAGAATGGAGAGAATGATAAAAGGGAGTGTGAGGAAGCGCGTGGTGCTAATAAGGAGTGTGATCGCCAGAGGGGTTACCTCAAGAAGAAAGAAGATGATCGCGAATACCTGATGAAGATAAAGATGCGGGATGGATGTAGATTCCTTCCTCCTCCTTCTACCGGCCGGCCGATGAAGGGGGTTTTCCTCTTGATTACCCTTAAACAAAGACACAAACAAGTAAAGAAAAGAGGGGATCAGCCAAACGTGAGTGTAGTATCAATTCAAAAGAACAATAGGATGATGAAAGTGAAGCATAAAGTGTGCACCTTTTGGTTATTTTAAAACCCCTAAGAGATTAAGGAAAGGAGAAGATGCAAAGAAAAACTAATGCAAGAGAAGACTATATGATGATGCTGAACAACGACAGAACGATGATGAGATGATAAAGATAAACAAACAGAAAGAAGCCCCTATTGTTCCTGACGACAGTAAAGGGAAACCACGTTGATGCTACAGTTGTGGTTAGTGCAGCAGGAGGGAGATGATGAAGAGAGCCCTTTCCGTTCTTCTGTAAACTCTAATCTCTGTCTGAGCAATAGCTCTCTGTAAACTAGCTTCTGTAACCTCAATCGGCAGCACCCCCCCCCATCGTCCTCGCGCGAGATCAACCAGGGCATCCTTTTATAGGGTTTCGATCATAGATAATCACAGATTTGGGAAGATAAGATCAAGCAATGATCATCAATAGCAATGGCTCTAATTCTCGGATCGAGCAAGTGATTAATCAAGGCAGGGAACTCTGCAGGAAAGGTGTACCCAAACAGGACACGGAAGGGTGAGAGACGACCCTCAGAAGGGCGTCAATTAACATTGACGACCTGCCCTAAGGCGTTAATTCAAAACACGACTGGGACAAAGGCGTCAACTCCTGGATTTGAATTTAGTAATAAAAAACCTTCCTTATTTGAAAATTATAAAATAGCGCCTGAGGAATAGGCGTTAATTGAAAACACACCCTAAGAAAGGACGTTAGTCATTGATTTTCAAATCGTAATTGGACTCTCATAATACCAAGAATTGACGCCCTTATGTATGGTCGTCCTTTCATGAGAACACGCCCCAGATAAGGTCTCTTTTTAAATAACGCCCCTCTTCAAGTCGCTAATTACAAAAATGCAAGAAAAATCATTAAAACCCACACAAAAATAGAAAAACTTTATATTATAGAAATATTGAAGTTCACTTTGGGGTGTTATCATAGTAACATGAGATTTGATCAACATAGTATCAATTTTGGCGTGTCTACACACCTATCCATCTTTCTATGATAATTCATGTCACATATATCATTTCAAGTGTATATAATTAGGCAATTATTTCAAGGGTTATTTTACAGCTAACCTCAACTTCACATAAATCAGGCCTTTCACGTAAATTAACTTAATTTGTAGATAATTATTCAATGAAAAGAGGTTGAGGGTCATGAAATTAATTTTCCATTACATAATTGTAAGCAATCATGATTTATATGCACAAAGCAATAATTTTTAATGGACTAAACTCAAATTGTGCATGTGCAGGACATCCAAGACAATTGCTAGAAGGGCCAAGGGCGAAGCTGTCACATGAACCAAGAAGGAGGATGCCATAGGGTGCCCCCTCCTTTCCCCCGTCATGTTGACCAAGTCAAGGCAGCCACCATCTATTTTTGTGGGAGAAAAATATTAAGAAAGGATTAAATTTGTGGATAGAAATTCTTGGAGTGAAAATAGGAGGAGACCTACTCCCAATTAGGAAACCAGCCCAAGGGAAGCAAGGGGCGCCCCAAACCCTAGCCAAGGGGGGCGTCCCTCTCTTCTCTTTCCATCCTCCATCTCCTTCTTTTCTAATCTCAACCATCACCTTCTAACACCATCTCCACCCTCTATTCAACTTATTTCTTCTATAAATAGCCCACTAAAATCTAGAGAAGGGAAGAATTCTTCTTCTTTTTCTTTTTAGCTTAGAATTTCTTCTTTTTCTCTCCCTCTAGCATAGATCGCCCCCTTTCTCACTCCAAAACCCTTGCTTAGTGTGCCCCCTCTCATCCTCTTCCCTCTTCTTCTTCACACAAACCCTAGTCCCCCTTCCTCTCCTCCTCCTTCTTCTTCTTCCCTTAGCCCTAGTGTGCCTCTATCTCCATTCTTCTTCTCCATTCACATAGATAGGTAGCCTTTCTTGTTATTTTTCTTACCTTCACCATTAATTTCTGCACATCTCTCCCTATTTCTCTCCTAGATCTCTCTTCCATAACTTCCCTTCACGACGGTGTACACTCCAAGGCGGGGCGGCAATCAAAGGCTCGGCGGCGTGGACAATGACGACTTCTTCATCCACTTCCTCTAACGGTGACATCCACATCAAGGCGGGGCGATCTTATCCAAGGCTCGGCGAGGATTGGACGGTGCTATTCTCCTACATTCCAGCTCTATTTCTTCAGTTTCTCTTTAGTTTATTTGGGTTGTAACTTTCAATTTTCATAGATCTTGTAATTTCAATTCCGTAGCAATACAAGTTCCATTTTGTACAATTGTCTTTCTTCCTCCTCATCTCTCCACATCTTTCAATGTTCTCTTCTTCAACACTCCAATTTCTTTAGTTAGATTTTATTTCATGCACTTTTAATTTTTATTTTCAAAAACTCACTCAACATTTTGCTCTAAAAAATACAAGAGTTTTCAACTTAGTAAAAGAATCTTCCTCCACGTGGGATCGACCCATATTCACCCCTCTATTTTGATCTTAAAAAATCTTTTTAGTGAGTGAGTGCGGTATTATTTGTGAAATTGTGTGCGCGGTGTTTTAACGACGAACATTTGCTCGCATCAATTTTTGACGCCATTGTCGGGGAGGATTGATTTTTTTTTAGTTGGAATTTCTTGTGTTTCATTTGTATATATTAATACTAACTCTTTTTCTTTTTATTTTGCAGAAAAAAAAGGAACAGAAATTCAGATTTGAAAAATCTCAGAAAATCAAGTGTTACAGAAAGCGTCGCTAAAGGGGCTAAAATCTGCCACCAAAAGAAGCAGAAATAAAAAAATCCAGAAAAAAAGATATGTCAGAAAACCTATCACAGAAGGCAGAAACATAGGTGCAGAGGAGTAGAAATCTGATAATCAGGAAAGTCCAAAAAAAAAGAAGCGTCGTTACAGGTCAAAATCTGAAGATAAAGGTTCTGTTATAAAAATTACTAAAAAAATCACAAAAATTCTTGAAAAATTATAAAAAAAATCAAAAAATAAAAAATCTTGAAAAAAATAGTTTAGGCCTTATTTTATACTTAGAATTGCATGTTAATTAGACATTTTTGTGGCTAGTTTCTTTGTTTAAAGAGCATTCATATCCATCTTATCTTGAGGGGAAAAAATCTCATCTTGTCATCATGCTAGTTACATCATGTTCATGCATTCATCCATCTAGTTAGTGGTTCATTTACTTGCATCCTCTTAAAAACAAAAAAAAAACTCTTCTTTTCTTCTCTCTTTCCCCTTCCTAAGGGTAATTTAGGCACACCCTTCTTAGAGTTGGAAGGACCCTCCAATTGAGTACTACATCTCATTGGACCGGAATTTCCTTCTCTAAGACCTCCGTAATTCTTTGCACTCTTAGATTTTCTCACTGAAGTCGGGCCGATTTTACCATGAAAGTTCCCCGAAGTTAGTTTGCCCTTGGAAGGCTTAAAAAAAAATAAAACGAAAGAGAATTTTGGAACCTACCATTATTTTGGAAAATCGGTGTCTAGGCTAGAGGTTTAGTGGCTCACGCCTAAGAGGACAAGTGGTTCACTAATTAGGACCTTGTGAAAATAAGGGGAACCTCCCACTATCCCACCTCTTACCTGGCTGGTGGACCAACTTGGTAGTGGGTGCTGATTCAAAAAAAATTTAAAAAAATTAAAAATAAATTCAAAAAAATGGGTGAGAAAATTCCTATTTTTCAGTGGGCTTGTAAATTCTTTAAGGTGGACTTGTTGGCCCATTTTTCTTGATCCATTCTTTGGGCAATGAATCCAAACTCTTACATACCACCTTATACTCACATATGGGCCGAGTCGGCCCATTATGTTAATAATGGTCCAACTCAACCTTCATCATTCACCCACAATGGTCTGACCCATTATGATAGCCTACCTTCTTGGTCAGCCTATAATGGAAGCCCCTCTTATAATAAAAATCCGTTCATGGGGGCCCAATTTCATTCTTCTACTCAAAGCCATCTTCAAAATACTCAATTCTTTCCTAGGCCTTATGATTTTACTCAAATCCAAGAGCAGGCTTACATAACTCAAAATCGCTCCCTATCTTCGTATGATTTTTATTCACATTCCTCACGCTCAGATAGAAGAGGGCAATCTGATTCTTCTTGGAATTCTATGCATAATTTGGCCCAACATCCTTTACATCAAACTTCTCCAAATTGGGCTTAATATTCTAATGATTATTATGATCAAGCCCAGCATAAAGGAGGATGGCCCATACCCTCTTCACCATCTTCAACTGACCACTCTTCTCATTGTTATTCATTTGAATCTCGGCCTCACTATTCATCTCCTCCATCCTCGAATCCCAATCCAGAGGAGCAATTCAACCAATTCTATCAATCAATCATGCTTCAAAATCAATCTCTCCAAGTGTAAATCGATAGGATGACTAAGGAGATCAAGAGGATAGAGGAAGATCAATTGCTTGGCTACTCTGGTTCCAATTCTACTGATCAAATTCCTGATATTGACTATGATCAATCTATGATTCCCCAAGATCATAACACTCAGATCAATCTTGATTTAGAAGATGAAGGGACTATGGAGAGATCTTGTCAGGAGACTTTAAAGGGCGCTAGCAATGGTTGGGATGATAATCAAGAAGAGGAACCCAAGGAATTTGCGGGGTTCGAGGAATTTGTTGATATCCAGTTGGGGGAAGGAGAAAAGGAAGGTGATGCATTAATTAATGATCATATTCCACTTATGTCCCTCCCTTAATTTGAGGAGATCATGTTCCAAGAAGAAGAGGTGACTGCGGGGAAGGATTTGAGTGAAGAGGTGGGTAACTTTCATCATCTCACTCTCAATTGGGCATCTTTAAATCACGGGGAGGACATTAATTTACTATCTATTCCTGATATCGGCAACTCTCACTTTATGGTAGATACTTTCATATTGGCCGATTTGTCTGATTCTATTGAGCCTTCTAAGTTTTATGGTGTTGAGGAGTATACTTCTTTCACTTTTAATTTTTCTTATCTCCTCGACACTGATCCTTTGATTAAAACTCCTCTCCCTTTGATCCCTTCTCACCTCACAAATGTTCATGAAATCCCTAAAATTGAGGTAGAACAAGATATTTTGCTTAATAATAAGGTCTGCATTAATATTTTCAACACATACAAAGACCACAAGTTTGAAGAAATTTTTTTGATCATTAATCAGGGAGATCCTTTTGGCCTAACTGATCCATCATGGTATTTACCTCAGGCCACCCCATTAAAAGAAAGGTTGTTAACCCATGATCAGAAGCATATTCAACCTAATTTTGCTAACAACCAATCTAGGCCCTGCGCAATCATGATGAATCTCGTCCTGTTATGGTATAATGCTTGGATTTTCAATGAAGATGAGATAACGTGGTGGCTCATTCTCAAATCCACATGTTGGTTATAGAGCTTACATATGTCTGACTGAAGACGGTAAATTTAGCGCTTTTGGGAGGCAACCCAATATTTTTATTATTTGTTATTTTATTTTTAGTTTATTTTCAGTAGACATGTCAAGTCTAGGAGATGAAGCTGTCGTCTTCTATATCAATGATGGAATTGCACCCCACATATCAGGTTGTTTCTTTCCTTCTCAGCAATATTTATTGTTACATTGTTTTGTTATTTCTATTGCTTACATATGCCATTGAGGACAATGCCATTCAAGTTGGGGGGGGGGGAAGAGATAATTTTAAAATTTCATGATACATATACTACGACCTGCCATGAGCACCTGTATATCATTCTATCATGCATTTGCATTGAAATGAAAGTGGAAAGATGAAATCCCCGACTGAGTTTTCATGATTCATGCTTGAATTGAAAGTGACTCTGGAATAGAAAAGACTAGGGAGAAGGATGACGGAAAATTTATTCGACCTAGCCATGAAAAACTGATTTAAGAATCTCTTTAAAATTCATTAGCACTTTAGAAAAAAAAAAGAGAAAAATCACTTTGCACCATAATGAAACAAGCAGGACAAGCCTTCTGTTATTTTGGAGTGGTGTCTGATACTCTACATTTCGTAGAGATAAGATCTTTTTGATAAGGCTATCAGCCAAATTTATCTAATAAGTGCAAAAGCACATTGTTGCAAAAAAAAACACCATGAAAAATGCCCCTGATCCTAGTAACCGGGCCTGCTTCTCCTAAGGCAAGAGTTAAGGTTCGCGTCAAACAGTGAAGGGTTGTGTAATATCATATGTGTATCAAAAAGGAAAAAATGAAGAAAAAAGGTAGAAAAAAGCTACTGTACTCAATGCTCGGATCTAGGAGGTGCTGAGTTGAAGGACACCTATCTAGAATGACAAATGAGGGATGCGATTGTCTTCGCTGTGGATTTAGTATTACACTTACACAAGTGTTGTTAAACTTTGGGTTGCATTCTTAAGTCATGTACTTAAAATTTCAATCTAAGGCTATTATCCATTAATGATTCCGGATTCCTAATCTTTGGTTAGTTCTATGAAGGAGGATCTGGATATGAAGGTATGAACTTTGTAAACTCTTGTTGGTCCTAAATTCTAATTACATTACTAAGGGACTAGTAATGAGTAAGTTGGGAGGTGTGATGAGTGTCCATCTTTCTATGATAATTCATGTCACATATATCATTTCAAGTGTATATAATTAAGCAATTATGCATATTTTACAGCTAACCTCAACTTCACATAAATCAGGCCTATCACGTAAATTAACTTAATTTGAGGATAATTATTCAATGAAAAGAGGTTGAGGGTCATGAGAATTAATTTTCCATTGTAAGTATTCATAGTTTATATGCACAAAGCAATAATTTTTAATGGACTAAACTCAAATTGTGCATGTGTAGGACGTCCAAGATAATTGCTAGAAGGGCCAAGGGCGAAGCTATCATAAGAACCAAGAAGGAGGACGCCCTAGGGCACCCCCTCCTTTCCCCCATCATGTTGACCAAGTCAAGGTAGCCACCATCTATTTTTGTGGGAGAAAAAGATTAAGAAAGGATTAAATTTGTGGAGAAATTCTTGGAGAGAAAATAGGAGGAGATCTTCTCCCAATTAGGAAACCAGCCCAAGGGAAGCAAGGTGCGCCCCAAACCCTAGCCAAGGGGGGGGGGGGGCAGCCCTCTCTCCTCTTCCCATCCTCCATCTCCTTCTCTTCTAATCTCAGCCCTCCATCACCTTCTAGCACCATCTCCACCCTCCATTCAACTTATTTCTCCTATAAATAGCCCACTAAAATCTAGAGAAGGGAAGGATTCTTCTTCTTCTTTTTAGCTTAGAATTTCTTCTTTTTCTCTCCCTCTAGCATAGGCCGCCCCCTTCCTCTCTCCAAAACCCTAGCTTAGTGCGCCCCCTCTCTTCCTCTTCCCTCTTCTTCTTCACACAAACCCTAGTCCCCCTTCCTCTCCTTCTTCTTCTTCTTCTTCTTCCCTTAGCCCTAGTGTGCCTCTATCTCCATTTTTCTCCTCCATTCACATAGATAGGTAGCCTTTCTTGTTGTTGTTTTTACCTACACCATTAATTTCTGCACATCTCTCCCTTTGTCTCTCCTAGATCTCTCCTCCACAACTTCCCTTTCACGACGATGTACACTCCAAGGCGGGGTGGCAATCAAAGGCTCGGCTGTGTGGACAACGACGACTTCTTAATCCACTTCCTCTAACGGTGACTTCCACATCAAGGCGGGTTGATCTTCTCTAAGGCTCGACGAGGATTGGACGATGCTATTCTCCTACATTCCGGCTCTATTTCTTCCTTTTCTCTTTAGTTTATTTGGGTTGTAACTTTCAATTTTCATAGATCTTGTAATTTCAATCCTCTAGCAATACAAGTTCCATTTTGTGCAATTGTCTTTCTTCCTCCTCATCTCTCCACCTCTTCCAATGTTATCTTCTTCAACCCTCCAATTTCGTCAGTTAGATTTTATTTCATGCACTTTTAATTTTTATTTTAAAAAACTCACTCAACATTTTGCTCTAAAAAATACAAGAGTTTTCAACTTAATAAAAGAATCTTCCTCCTCGTGGGATCGACCCGTATTCACCGCTCTACTTTGATTTTAAAAAATCTTTTTAGTGAGTGAGTGCGATATTATTTGTGAAATTGTGTGCGCAGTGTTTTAACGACGAGCATCCGCTCGCACCAGTGAGCCTATCTCATTGGCTCAATAGGGGTACCGTGGATCTCCACCACAACGAAAGCGGTAAGTAACAGTAACAATAACAACAATAACAACAATAAACAGCAGCGGTCGGGGCAATGAGAACAGTGAGCGGAGGAACCACAAAGCCTCTATGCTAGCCCAATTCTTAACAAGGGAACCACGACCTCTAGTTGGGATCGCCGACCCACGATGAAACCGTAGTCCTAATACTGAGAGAAAACCTCACAATGATATAGTCGTAACAATCCGTCCCTACTGATGGAACCACTGACAAGGCCACCCAGCCATACACACATACAACCTCCACCCTCGGGAGGACATCTAACCACTGACAAACCTGTAGACACGCCAAATTGACGTTATGTTGATCAAATCTCATGTCACTATGTTGACGCCCCAAAGTGAACTTCAATACATTCATAATATGAAGTTTTTCTATTTTTGTGTGTTTTTTGGTTTGTTCTTGCATTTTTGTGATTCGCGACCTGAAGAGGGGCGTTATTTTAAAAGCGACCTTACCTAGGGCGTGTTCAAAAGAAAGGACGACCAAATGTCAGGGCGTCAATTCCTGGTATTATCCGGTTTCAAAATAAATTCCAATTAGTGATTGGCGTCCTTCCTCAGGACGTGTTTTCAAGTAACGCCTTTATCTCAGGCGTTTTCTCATAATTTTCAAATAAAGAAAGTTTTATTTCCATATTTAAATCCAAGAAGTGACGCCCTTGACCAGGTCGTGTATTTGAGTAACGTCTTAAGGTAGGTCGTCAATTTACAATTTGACGCCCTTTTGAAGGTCGTGTTTTATCCTTCAGAGTCGTGTTTGAGTATGCCTTTCCTGAAGAGTTCCCTGCCCTCTTTGATCACCTTGCTCGATTTGGGGACTAGAGTCCTGCCTTCATTGATCATTGCCCGTTCTTATCTTCCTATATTTGAGGTTATCTTTGATCTGGAACCCTATATAATGTTGTCTTGATCGACCTCACGCGAGGTTAGCAGGCAGAGAGCAGAGAACACACAGACGCACAGAGGCTAGAACAGATTAGAGTTTACGGTGCTGGCTATTACGGTCGTCTTGCTCCTGTGCGGTCCCTCTCTTTGAAGGCTCTCTATCTCTTTCTTCTTCCCTGTTTCTGCAGCCACGCCGTAGCTTCCAAGTGGTTTCTTCCCCTTTACTGTTTACAGGGACAGCATAAGGGGGTCTTTCTTCTGTTCGTTTATTCTGATTCATATCATCATATCATCATCTATTGCACGGCTTCTTGCATTAGTTTAGTATCATATCTCCCTTCCTTTCCCTAACTCTTCTTTAGGGGTTTTAAAACAAACAAAAAAAGGTGCGCATGTCATGTTTCTTTTTCATCATATGGTTTATTGGGATTGATACTACATTCACTCGGCTGATCCACTTCCCTTTGCTTGTTTGTTTTGTCTTTGTGCAAGGGTAATCAACAAGGAAAACCCCCTTCATCGGCCGGTCGATTGAAGGAGGAGGAAGGAATTCACAATCCATCCCGCATCCCACTTATCACCAGGTATTCGCGATCATTTGTTTTATTATTGAGGTAACCCCTCTGGCGATCACTCTCCTTTATAGCACCACGTGCTTTCTTTTGTCCTTATTATCATCTCCATCCTTTTATATATCTCATATGAGTGGTTTGTTCCATATGTGTGGATTTATCACGATCTGCAAATTGGCGATCACGGTGGGACATCCACTATTTTTCTTTTGATTACCATCTCCTATTGGCACCCACGTGTGCCCTTTCCTATTGGCACCCACGTGTGCCCTTTCCCCTTCGGCACCCACGTGTGCCCTTTCCCCTCGGTACCCACGGTACCCCTCCTTTTGTGCCCCACGGGCACCCTCCACCGTGCACACTGCACACTCCCGGGATCAGTCAGTTTGTGATCTGAATTAACGCCTCACCCAGAGGCGCGTTTTAATTTAACGCCTTCATCCAGGGCGTCTGATTTATGTTTAACGTCTTCTGATAAGGCGTGCTTCATCATATCCCCTGCTTTTATTACGCTGTTTGTGGATTCACGCCCTGCCCAGGGCGTCTCTTTATTGCTTAGCGCTTCACATCAAGGCGCGTTTCCAGATTTGACGCCCTCTGCCGAAGGCGTCCTTTTCACATATAGCGCCTCACACCAAGGCGCGTTTTCTCCATTGCCTGTGGGATCCCCAGGGATTCACGACAGTCTCACTGTCGTCTTTTTTGTTGATAGCGACCGTGGATAGGTCGTCTCTTTCCTGTGATTTTACAGAACCCTGCTGTCTTTGCTTATTCATGCTGCATTGATTCTTATATTGATTATTTGGCTATATTGGTGTGATCTGCATATCTTGGCTTGCATCTTGTGGCATTTGGTTGAGAGACCTCCTCTCTCTACACTAGGATCCCACACACCTCTCTTGGAATCGGGACAACCCTCCATTGAGCATTCCGTCTCTTTGGACCGGAAATCCCTTTTCTAAGACCTCCGTAAGTCCCCGCACCCGTGAATTCCCTCACGGACGCCGGGCTGGTTGTACCCTTGAAGTACCCGGAGTATAGAAAACCTATCATTGGTGAAGAGAGAGAAAGAACCTAGTTGACCCGGAGGTCACACTTGGATCAAACTAGGTTTCACTTTGCAAAAGGAGTTAATTATTCTGCAAATTAATCCACTCTAATCTCAAGCATAACACTAAAATTTTACGTTCATCTCCACTTGATTGCATAAATTTGGTTGGATTGATTTGCTTAAAGTTTGCTTGGATTGAGTGCTTTTTGGTGTGATAACCCCTTTCATAAAAGCTTTCCCCTTTTCTTAAACATGAAACTCTGTTCAGGTAAAATCATCAACATGGCAGGCTACGGGTATTCTTATGATGATGAAGATGAGAATGTTTTTGGTCAATATGAAATCCCCCTCCAAGATTCCATTTATCACGAGGGAAATTACCCTCCTCCTCAGTCTCATTACCCTCAGGTTCATGTGGTTGATACCACTCCTCAAGAGGTTGTGCCCTCTTCTCAGACTTTACCCTCCAACACTTCGGGGAACCCTTCCCCATCCTTCAATGTCATGGGATTTAATTAATGCTCTATCTCAGTTAGATGATTCCCAGCGGCAGGCAGTTCAGGCCGCTTTGAAAGGGAAGTCTGTTCCCTCTTCATCCTCTAATCCCCCTCCGGCCGAGAGTGGCCATCACCTCACTAATGACCAGGCGGTCTTGCACAAACCCCCCTCTCATCCACCAACGCCCGGTACAACCATGCCGGCCCAACAGGCGAGCTACTCTGCGGTTAGGCACCAATTTCTCCAACCTCCACAAGTTCTACGGACGCCTATACCGCATTCTTTTGTTCAAAATCTGGCCCCAATCGAGTCCGACACCAATGCTCTACTACTTCAGAAGTTGGCCAGCATGGAAGAGCAACTGAAAAAGGTCACTACGGCCAAGAATGCACTAGAGATCTCGCTCCCTACATTGCCAGTTTTTCACTTGCCGCCATCTGAGATGCCGAATTTTCGGTGATATAATGGCACTGGCAATCCTTTTATTCATCTAAAGGATTTTATGTACGAGACCTCTTTCTGGCAAGACAACAAGGCCTCTTTGACCTATTTATTCAGGAGATCTTTAGAGGGGCCAGCCCTTGAATGGTTCTATTCGTTGGATCCTGCTGATGCCAGCGACTTTGATATTGTTCAGAAGAAGTTCCTGCAGAAGTATAGGGACCGGGTCGGGCCCTCCCTCTCAGTCACAGATCTGGTTGCAGAAAAAATGAAGCCCGAGGAGGACTTCATCATATTTGCTGATAGGTGGCGTTCAATGGCCGAGAAGTTGAAAGACACTTTGGCGGAGCAAGAACAAGTTAAGATGATAATTTCCAATGCAACTCCTCAATTCCGGCACATACTGGCCATGAAATGATTAACAACCATGGAGAGCTCTATGAAAGAGCTCGTTATATCAGACACAGATGAAGGATTCGCCCATCATGGGCATGTTTGAGCCGAAGCCACGGCTATTTAAGAAAAGTACAAATGTCAACAATAGTGGGCCCACGACTGAGGGCACAATTGCAAACGAGCAGGTTGGCGTAGTTGGCCACCCCCACCATCAATCTAACCCACGGCCTAACCCACCTCCACCACAAAACCCCCATTTCAACTCCACTCCACAACACCAATTCGCACCCCAACATTCCTTTGCTCCACCGCAAAACCAAGCGCCCCGCGCTGACCCTCCAGCTCCGCAACAGTACCACCAGGTACCACCACCTACCAACTATGGCCAACAACAACAACGGAGACCACCACTTGGCCCCAAGAGAGCCCACTACCCTCCACTGCCAGAAAGTCTCCCGGATATTTTCAACGCCTTAATGGCCGCCAACTTGCTCGTGTTACCAAGGGAAAGAACAGCGTGGCCCGCTAATGTTGACACATCCCGTTACTGCGCTTTCCATCGCGCACCTGGTCACAACCTTGATCGTTGCTTCCACTTCAGAGATTATATTTATGATCTAAATGACCAGGGCGGCATCAACTGGGATGAGATGAGGCAGTTTATTGCCACCATGAAAGAAAGAAGGCCTCCTCGGTAGCAACAGGCTCAGCAGCCACAGCAACCAGCTCCACAGCAGCTACAACAAGCTCCAGCGCCTTAGCAGGATATGGGGATCGTCCACAATCCACTTCCGGAGCACCCGCCAAACCAGCACGTAAACCTTGTCACGTCTCTCCCTGAGGTGGAGAGAGGGCAAGGATGGCATGAAGAAAACTCCTCTGTCGGGGCATTTAATCACAATCAAAATCAACCTCCGCGCCTCTTGCGCACCCTTTCTTCTTCTTCTACCCCCCAATTGAGCCGATCCCTTCTGCGCCCCGTTAATCCACCTACCCCCACCTATTCTCCAACCTTGCCGGTTCGCCCCCTTCTTACCCACTTACCACCTCCACAACCTACACCACAACAAACCCCATCCACCACCAACCCTTCACCACTACCATCTAGGCAACTCCTTAACCGCCCGTCGCCAACGCCCGTTGCACCCGCCACCACTACTCCTCCACCGGCAAGGATCCCTCCACCATCGGCTCCCTCGCCTTTTATGCCCAGATCTCTCCTCGTTCCACCCACCAATTCCCCCTGCATTCGGGTATCCCTTTCTACTCCTACGCCTCCTACGGGGGCATCTTTATTGAACTCTTCATCAACACCCCTTGTGGGGGCTCCTTCTTCAAACACTCATCCACTACTTATCAACACTAACACACCCTCTTCTTCTTCTAACCCTCCTCCACACTTGCCCCGACAGAGGTGCGTTAAGGCGTGGCGCCGCTCCGCAGTGGACGGATGTTCCACCGCATCTTTCCACAGAGAGAGTAGAGCCCGCGCAGGGGCCGCAAGAACAGGAACAAGAACATGGGTCCATACTAGGTACATAATACGACTTGATAAAGCATTTGGACCGGACTCTGGAAAGAATTTCAATTCTAGAACTGATCAAGAGGTCGACCACTCATCAGATGGCTCTAAAGGAATATCTGCAGAAAGTCATGGTCAATGAGGACATTCCGGTCGAGCAGATAACCGCAGTCTTAACACCTACTGGCAGTCAACCAGCAATCACTTTTTATGAGCATGAGCTGGCACCAATCTCAGCAAGAAAATATGCTCTATGCATCACAGTTGATATCAATAAGGTGGCTGTACAACAGTGTTTGGTGGACACTGGGGCATCTATCAATGTCTTGCCGCCGAGCACTTTGAAGATGTGCGGCATTCCCGAGAATCTGATTCGGCCATCCACCATAACAGTCACTGCATACGATAACACTAAGAAGCCTCCTCTGGGCATGATAACACTAAAAGTAAGTTTGGGTCCTGCCGCCATCACAGCAGATTTTCACATTCTGGATATGGATCCGACATTTAATGGCATTCTGGGACGCCCCTACATCCAGCAGCTCGATGCGGTGCCCTCGACAAATCACCAATGCCTTAAATTTCCACACAAGGGCCGCATTATTAAAGTCACCAGTATGCCAATTTTGCCAGAGGAGGATATTCATGTGGCTTCATCAGTTCCTTCTATTTGGCCTGCCAACAAGCCGTTGTTATCTGTATTGGACGTCCCTCGCCCACAGTCGATGCCATCCGAGACTATCACAACAGTTGCTATGACACCCCTGCCTTCCAAGGGGAAGAAGAAGAAAAGGTATGAACACCCATGGCTGGAACATTTTAATGAAAATGGGGTATCAAAATGGCAAAGGTCTGGGTGCCAATTGTCAAGGCAGGATTAGGCCTGTAAAGCCTCAGAAATTGATTACAAGAGGTGGTTTGGGCTACAAAGGGCCAGGCAAAAATGAAGAAGAACCATGGGCAGTTATGACATCCACTTTGAAGACTGACCGTCAGCCGCTTACCTGGACATTAAAGACACATTTTGTCACAGGTGGCGTTCAGAATAATGAGCAAACTACTAAAGTCACTTCCATGCTGGATTGCCAGGATGTTCATGCTAGACAGTTTGCTCGTCATATAGCTCCGTTGGTCACATATAAAGCCCTGGAGTCTTTGAGACCAGATAAAAGAAGGAAAATGGATGATCCGGAATGTGACTGGTACAGGTGGTTTGACATGAATGACATCACTATTTCTCTGAGCCGTCTCTTTATGCCAACAGATCCGGAATGGCCGCCGCTGATACATGAATTGATTGAGAAACCTGCTGTGATTACAGACAAGAGGTAGTTGCTGAGTGATTACACAGACACTGGGGAGCCAAATATTCCGTATGAAGAAGGATTTACAATAGACAGGCTGTGGGCCGGCCTCTTTTCCCTCACTTCTATACATCCGTCTCTTCTGGCTTCCCTACATTCTCAATTGTTCTCTCGCGTGCCGAGACCGCCGCCAATTATGGTTAGCATTTCTCCAGATTCACTGTAGATTTCTCTCCCCATTCCTCCTTTGCTCCTCGAGCAATTCTCCAGACTCTCCATTACGCCCCCGCGTGGGCCATCGCTGATTCAATCTTTCTCCAAACTTTCAATCTCCACTCCTCCTGCTATTCTCCCTTCACATTGCTTTATTCTAGAAAAAGAAAAGAAAAATGGAGATAAAAACAAAAACGAAAAAAAAAATGCCAAAATTCCAACTTTCCAATCCTCCATCTCTATTGAGGAGACCTCCTATTTTTCTCCCGAGTGTGTCCCGACCCGGGGGCCACTCCTTCAAGATTCATTGATAAATCTCTTTTCCCCCTCGATGAGGGGTCTTCTTCTGTATCACCTCCTGTATCCGCTTTCTCACCTCCTTCTTCGTCTAATAAAGCTAGTTGCTCCTCCTCTTCTTCCGCTAATAATAAAATTCATGGGGGAGATTCACATAAGAAGTCTAAGGGTAGACAGATTCCCCGTAGATTCTTGTTTGAGTTAGCTATCAAATGTCGTGCTTGTTTAGTCATCTCGGAATTTGTAGAGGATCCGATTATCCTGCCAGAATTGGAATATGAGGATACTGTTGTTTCTTATGAGGGTTTGGGTGTCTACGAGATTATGAATGATGAAGACCCTATTGAAGAGGGGATGAAAGTTATGAAGAATATGAGGACGAGGCTGATGCCTTTGCCAGTGGCATGAGAAGATTTGATGAGCCATCAGCCTCTGTAGAAGAGCCTACCAAAGAAATTAATTTGGGTACCGAGGAAGACCCTAGATTGTCCTCATCAGCAAGAATTTGCCGCCCTCCGAAGAGGAGGCGCTTATTTTGGTACTTCAAGAATACAAGGACACGTTCGCATGGAGTTATGAGGATATGCCTGGATTAGACCCTGCGCTCGTTGAACACCGCCTTACACTTAAGCCAGGGTCTGTCCCGGTCAAGCAACGGTTGAGGCGTTTCCACCCTAATATGGCTTTGAAGATGAAAGAAGAGGTCGACAAACTCCATAAGGCTAGATTTGTTAGAGTTGTCCTCTACCCCAACTGGGTGGCTAACATCGTCCCGGTCATGAAGAAAGATGGAAAGGTTCGGATTTGTATAGACTTTCGGGACCTCAACCGTGCGTGTCCTAAAGATGACTTCCCCCTCCTCATATTGATGTTCTAATCGATAATACGGCAGGATTTGAGACTCTCTCTTTCATGGATGGTTTTTCAGGCTACAATCAGATTCGCCTAGCTGAGGAAGATCAAGAGAAAACATCCTTCACAACACCATGGGGAACATACTGTTATGTGGTCATGCCTTTTGGACTCAAGAATGCTGGAGCCACCTATCAGAGGGCTATGATGGCGATTTTTCATGACATGATTCATATTTATATTGAGGTATATGTGGATGATCTGGTAGTGAAATCAAGAACAAGGATTGAGCATCCTGGGGTTCTAGCTAAGGTCCTGCAAAGATCACGAGAATACCAATTGAAGATGAACCCCAAGAAGTGCGTGTTTGGCGTTTCATCTGGGAAGTTGCTTGGTTTCATTGTTAGCAAGAGGGGAATTGAAGTTGATCCCAACAAGGTGAAGGCCATTAGAGATATGCCTCCTCCCAAGAATCTGAAGGAAGTTCGAGGATTAATCGGGAGGTTGCAATTTATTCGCCGCTTCGTCTCTCAGCACTCACAAAGATGTAGGCCGTTTTACGAGCTTACTAAGCCGGGAGTCAAGTTTAATTGGGATGACAAGTGTCAGGCAGCCTTTGACGGATTGAAGGATTATTTGGCCAATCCTCCTGTCCTGAGGCCGCCAATTCCAGGCAAACACTCATTCTCTATGTCTCAGTCCTGGATGACTCTGTAGGTGCTGTCCTAGCTCAAGTGGATGAAGAAGTAAGGAGAGGGCAGCATACTATTTGTCTAAACTCTTAACCCCTGTGAGCAGAGGTACTCAGCCATGGAGAAGACTTGCGCTGCTTTGGTCTGGGTAGTTCAAAAATTAAAACACTATTTCCTAGCTCACGAGGTTCACCTCATTGCTCGCATGAATCCAATTAAATTCCTCCTTGAAAAATCTATCCTCACTGATCAATTAGCACGCTGGCAAAGCTTCCTCTCCCAGTTTGACATCACTTATATTCAACAGAAAGCTATCAAAGGCTACGCCATTGCCGAACACCTTGCTCACCACCCTCTTCCCCGATTTGATCCTGTCAATTCAGAGTTTCCAGATGAAGAACTGATGTCCATTAATCGACCCCACGATTCTATGTGGACATTACATTTTGATGGAGCTCTAAATTCCCAGGGAAGAGGGATCGGCATGGTTCTTTTAACACCAGAAGGGGTCACCATCCCGTTTGCTGCTCAGCTCACTTTCCCTGTCACCAACAATATAGCTGAGTATGAAGCTCTTTTGGCTGGCCTTCAAACCGCTCATAAATATGGTGTCACCCAATTGCAGATTGTTGGTGATAGTCAGCTTATTCTACGCCAGGTGCTCGTCAAATGCCGCACTATCAATCCTAAACTCAAACCCTACCAGGAGCTTGCTTCAGCTTATGCCAAACTCTTCACTAAGTTGATCTTCGTTCATGTCCCTCGTAGCCAGAACATCTTAGCTGACGCTCTCGCTTCTTTGGCTTCTGCCTTAGTCTTCCCTCCCGAGCATGATTTTCACGTTCCTCTTATTCATCAGCGTAACACTCCAGCTATTAAGGATCGTGCATTTCTCGATGTTAAGGATAGGGTGCTCGAGAAGGACAGACACAAGGAAGCTCTTAAAGGCAAAGAGGTCATGTTGTTAGATTGGCAAGAGGAGTTGGCTGACGAAGAAAAACCTTGGTATTATGAGATTGCCAGGTATTGCAATGATCAGTCCTATCCCGAGAAGCCACTGCAGAAGAAAAGAAAGCAATTAGAAGAGTGGCTCAGCGTTATGTTTTGGTTGGAGGTGTGCTCTACAGAAGAGGGCTCACTGGTGTTTTATTAAGATGCCTCGATGATGATGAATCTTGGAAGGTTGTGGAAGAGGCGCATTCTGGAGTGTGTGGTGGTCATGTGAACAGCCAGATGCTAGCTAAGAAGATTCTTAGGCTAGGTTTCTATTGGCCCACTCTAGAAGAGGATTGTTCCATTTATGTTCGTAGGTGTGTTAAGTGCCAGCTGCACGCCGACAAAATTCATTCTCCTGCTTCTTCACTCCATCCTATGTCCTCCCCATGGCCCTTCTCCATGTGGGCTTTTGATATCATTGGACCTCTTGGTGATTCAAACCTCCTGACCAAACAAAAGTCGTTCATCCTCACGGCAACGGAGTACTTCACCAAGTGGGCGGAAGCGGAAGCTTACGTGGAGATTAAAGCATCAACTGTCTGCAAATTCATAATGAAGAACATCATCACGAGGTTCGGCATCCGAGTACCATCGTCACCGACAATGGACCTCAATTTATCTCTCAAGAGCTCAAGGATCTCTGCAACAGGTATAACATTGCATTGCATCATTCTTCTCCCTATTATCCGCAGGGCAATGGCCAAGCAGAGGCAACTAATAAAACTTTGATCAAAATTGTTAAAAAGACGTGTGAGGCTAATAAATTTTCGGATTGGCCAGACAAGCTAGTTGAAGCTCTCTGGGCCTATCGTACTTCCATTCGTACCCCCACTGGGCAAACCCCTTTCGCCCTTACTTATGGAATGGAGGCGGTAGTCCCTTATGAGATTCTCATTCCCTCTCTGAGAGTACAATTTGACAAGGAACTCTCTATTGATGAGCGTCGTGATTCACTCCTTGCTCAATTGGAACTCTAGATGAGAAGCGTCTGGTCGCCGCTGAGCATGCGCGCGTTTATCAAAACAGGCTCTCACGTTTTTATCAAAAGAAAGTAATTGAGAGAAAATTCGAAGTCGGTGAAATGGTAATCAAGAGAATTATTCGTAAAACCTGGTGGGCCCTGCTCAAAACTCCAACCAAACTGGGAAGGACCGTTCGTCATAAAAGAGGTTTATCCAGTCATTGCTTATAAACTGATTAATGCTGAAGGAGAAGAGTTAACTCACCCTTGGAATGGTTTGTATCTTAAGAAATACTACCCGTGATTCAAAAATCCAAATATAAATATATATAGAATATTTTCAAAATCCAAAAAAAATGAAAATTGATTCAAAAATCCAAAACAAAGTGGAATATTTCCAAAAACCAAAAAAAATAGAAATTCCAAAAGCAAACAAAAAAATAATAGAAATGAAAAGCTTTCAAAATTGGTGCCATGGCACACGAAGGATCAAGGTCCGAAAGGTCAAAATTCAGAATTCATTCATCAGTCTTGTTAACCTAAAATTGGGTCGACACCCGCACACACTACACGCTTTATTCTTGAACTCAAGCAGTGCAAAATCCGATGGGAAGTCAAAACCTGACTAAAAGTGAAAGACAATACCCGTTCTTTTCTTCTTCGGCCCATAAGGGAGGAAGGGAGACCTCGGGGTAGACCCGCCAAGCCTATCCGCCGCCCTAGTAGGTGGAAGTCAGGGCCCAAAAGGGAGCAAATGCCACAAAAGCCCAAGTACAATTAGGTTGTTAGCAATACAAGTCAATTTCAAAGTGAAAGTCAAATGGTGAAAAGAAAAGCATGTCAAGAGGGCAAAGTCCCCGCAAGGAAAACCTTGGGCGTATGCGTGCAATATAAAAGAGGCAAAAAGGCAACAAAATTTCCCTACGCCAAAGACCGAACCCCAACAGGCATAGGGTAGGGGAGGTAACTTTACCTCGAGCATCTCAGAATCCCTTATGGGCTTCCCTTATATTTTCTTCCATCCTTTCTATGTGGTAAGTCATGAACTCGCAGGATGGTCAAGACGGACTTAGGAAATTGCACTGTACGAAATCTCGAATATAAGTCAACTATGATCACGTCGACTCCCTTTTAATTACTCAAGAAAGGTTAATGAATTTTAGATGGTGACCGTGTAGGACCCGTGGTCTTGATAGCCTTGTCAACCCATTTTTGCAGAATAATTCAATTAACGCCTTTGTCTAAAGCGCGTTCAAGTTAATTAACGCCTTTGTCTAAGGCGCGTTTTATAAAATTAACGTCCTTGTTTAGGTCGTCTCTTTCCAATAACGTCCCTGCGCAGGTCGTTACTTTCTCAAAAAATCAAATTCCCTTTTCAAATTCACGCCGTCTTCTAGGGCATCTTTTATGTGAATCACGACCTACTCTAAGGCGCGTTTTTCAGAAAAATCATAAAAAAAATATATAAATGAGTGAAAAAAATGCATTCTCCAAGTATGCTTGCATTTCTGCATGGGCATCTTTATTTATGGTTTGCATATGCGTGCTTGCATGTTGCATCTCCCCGTTATCAGTTATTTCATTTACCTTATTTGATTAAAGGCTTGGCCCCTTGACCCGTCATTAAGGTCAAAATACTGATACCCCTTGCTTATTGAGCAAGGGGCCAAGTCGAATAGATGAATTAACCTGTTTGTTCAAAGTGTGGATTACAGTTGCAAGAACAGGGCAAAGCGAAGCAAAAACGAAGAGCGTGGAAAGAGAAAAGTACACAAACACAAGTCCACAACCACACAAAGTGCTCAGGTAAATAAAAGCTCAAATATCATATATATATATATCTCATGTCTATCATGTACAGGTGTGAAGGTGGAGGGGTACAAGTAAGTCTCTCAGCTCTCGCCTCCACCCTCCTCTCTCCTGCTCTCAACCTCACCCTCGGCGTCCCGAGGTGGTGCTGGTGGAGGGGGCATGGAGCCCCGTGAAGCCGCTGGACCTCGAGCCTGGTCCCCTGTCTCACTCCTCGGTCAAAAAGAGGAGCCCGCCATGTAAGAGGAGCCGCCCAAGCTGAACCCTGTCGCTCGCGCCCGCTCCCGGCCTCGCTGCAGACGCTCCTCCGACACTCGAAGCCTCTCCTGAGAAAGGACTAGCTGAGTCCTCAGGTCCGCCAGCTCCTTGTGCTCACGAACACGCTCCTCGCGCTCCCGGGCCTGCTCCCTCCTCTCTAGCTCAAGAGCCACCCGCAGCTCGGCCACATCCTGAGGCAGCTCCTCCAGACGCCTCAAGGTCCTCTCTAGCTCTACGATCCGCTGATCGCGGATCGCCAACTCGGTACGTACCGCCTGAAGTTGAGTAGCCTGCAAACAGGTAAACAAATCATCAATTCCATAATTAATGCAATGATTCAGTAATCTAGCAATTCAAGCAACACATGATTGAACCACTCACCTGTGTGCTCGTCGCACGGAAGCCCTCATCAACGCAAGCAAGAGCGGCTCGAATCTCCTCAGTCTGTAAAACAACTTCATCAATACACAATGCTATATAATCAATATTTGAATGAGGTTTGAGTTTAGAATTTACCCGTGAGGTGAGGTCGCGCTCTGCAGCCTTGGCCCGTGTGACCGCTCCCACTAGTTGCTCTGCTAGTGCGGTCACCTCTGCACTGGGTCCCCTCGAGCTAGAGGCCTCCCCTGAATCTCTCCTCACGGCTCCCTGCTGGGCACGCTGCAGTCATTGAAATCATCAGTGGCTAATCATGAATAATTCAATAAAAATTCATTTGCATATAGAAATAATTTAAACACTCACCAGGGTCTCTAGGTCGGCCCGTGTGGCGGCCAGCTGGTCCTCCAGGCTGTGTAGATGGGCCTGGGCATCCATCGCCGCTATGTCCCGTGCATCCTGCATTCATTTCATTTTAGTCACACAATAGAAACATAAACATTTGCATTTAATTTAGAAATAAGTGCATTCATACATACCCCTAAGACCCTCATCTGGGGTCGGCCGGCGTAAACCTCCCAGTAGCACCGGAGGTACTCTGAGCTGTCAGTCGCCCGAGAGGTGACTCGAGTCCCGCCTCACCGCCAGTCGGCGTACTGGTCCTCAAACCGCACCCTCAAGTCGATCGCCTTGGTGCGACCGCGTGTCTTCTTTCCAATCCCTCGTGGCTCCCCGACCTCTACCCACTCCTGGTGTAGGCCCAGGGTCCTCATCACCAACCTAAGCCGTAACGGCTCGATCTCGCTCAAGCAATGAACCCATAGCTCATGCTCAAAGCGAGGTCGCCCCGCTACGACCCAAGGCTAGCCCTCGTCTGTCATCCCCTCATAGGGTCTCCACTGCACCTGCGTTCATAAACATGCATATCATCAGCATCCCATCATAATCATAATAAATTCAAATAAACATAAAAAAAATACATTCATCATACCAGCGAGGGAGGGAAGTCGCGGAACTCTCTCCGTAGAACCCACAACTCGTAGCCCAGTGGGGCCCCGAACACCACCGGCAGCCAGCGCCGTGCTAGAGGGAAAGCTCCCTCACCTCCAGGCCGTGGGTCGACGCGCCCCATGGGCATGTATAGGTGGCTCCAAACCTGCATCCATGCATCATATTAGCAAGACATTCATACGCATTCACATTCAACATTCACATAAAAAATTGCATACCTGAAGAAATGGTGAGAAGCCGCTGACGGTCGTCTCTCGCCCTGTCCCCGTGGACAGGTCGGCCATCAAATGCGCCAGCAGCGCTGCTCCCCAGGCGTAGCTGCCAACTGCCTCCAGATCCTCGAGTATCCCCAGGAATCGACAGTTAATGACGTCACCCTTTGTCCCCAGCAATAGCCTCCCTAGTAGCAGCAGTAGAAACCTCCTCAAGTCTCGGTCCGCGCTCTCCCCGTCAGCTGGGTCCTGGCAGTAGACCGCCCTAGCCCCATCGATCAACCTCTGCGAGAACTGCTCTAGGGTCTCCCCGGACCTATGCCTAGCATCCCCTAAGCCCATCACCGATTATTGAAATTGGCTCAATAAGAACGTATCATTGATTTATCAGAAAAGAAGATCACATTGCATTCAATGAGCCACTTTGGGCCTCAGTTTTCTCAAAACTGTCACATAAGATTTCCATTGCTCTCTATCTTCATCCAAGCTTTCCATAGGTTGATGAATCTTATTGATCTTCCACAGAACATGAATGGTTGTGGTTTCTTCTCCATCGTCGTTGCTGCCGAGGTCCCGTATCTTGATTGAAGGAAGATGAGATGGGTCTTCGAATACCTGCCGTGGAAGCCCGAGTTGAGGAAGGCATCGGTGTGAGTTATACAAAACGAATTCTGAAGCGCCTATGAGTCGAAGGTCCGTGCCGGGGGAGAATCTTGCACGGAGTTCTTGAGTCTTGAGTATTCCCGGGGCGCAAGTGAAGAGGTTCTTTGGCATCACTTTGAGGTGTTCCCTCCATTCCGCTCTCTTCTTGATTTGAGGTATCCGGTTCATCAGCCTATTACTTATCCCAAGTGAACCAGTCATATAAGAGAGTGGGCTCTTTGAGAAAATTCTTGAGGATTGTTGGGCCTCGTCACATGGATCGAAGTTGAAATGGAGGTCTACCCAACTAGAGAATGCTAGCATGCATCCGTAGATGGGCCTCCCCATTTCCGCCGAGGTAAGCCCGCTATAGAGATAGGCTAGAATAGCTGGTCCAACTCTCTCTCCTTCCCATAGGCTGACCACGGCGCTTAATTGAGCTTCTTCTAGAAAGTCCTCTGTGGATGGGAATAAGAGTGCTCCTGCTAAGCATACCACGAAGGCCTTGGTTACCTTTTCTATCTCTTCTTCTTCTTTAGCTGGATTCGCTCTCTTGTACACCCATGAAGCGAGCTTTAGAAGATTGATTCCTTTGGTAACCTTGATTTGATTCACTAAGTTCGGGGTAGGTATCAATATGGTTAATAGTTCATGTGAGGAAATTGGTTTTGGCATGATGGCCATCTTTTCCTCATTCCCTTGCTTCATCCTCTTCAAGCCTAAGGTCAATTCTAATTCTTCTAACAGGATGGTGGCTTCAAAGGTTGAAAAGAGAAAGGTATGAGTGGAAGGGTGCCAAATTTCAATTAAAGCTCCTATGGCAGCCCAATCTAAGTGAATTTAATCATAGTGTTTGGCATGGGTAACTAAGCCTAGAAGGTGCCATCTTGCAAGGTATGCCCTCATATCCGAAGAGAACTTGGAGAGGATAAGTGGCAGCCATTTGATTTTGGTAAACCTCCGGGCTCCTGGCACATTAGGATAGTCCTTTGGAAGAAAAGGAAAAATGCATAGACAGAGGGATGAATAAGCATACAGAGGAAGGAAACGTGAAGGATCAGAAGAAAGGCAGAAGACGTGAAGGTATGCTGTAAGTAGAACAGAAGACTCAATCTTTACCTGATTCATGGAAATTCTATTGTTGATGTGCCCATTAATCTCAGTTAATCTGGGAGTTGAGGACTTTGATCTCTTAATTGCCCTTTCCATCTCCGGTTTGCGAAAAGAACACGAACAGCATAAGAAGCAGCAGAAGAAACAGAGCTCCGAAGGATTGCTTTGATTGATTTAAGGAAGTGCCTTCCCTTTATAGAAGTCCGGGGGGGTCTTAAGGCTGTTCGGAGTTAGAAAGTTTATGGCTATTAGGACTGGGTTTAGCTTTCGAATCGGAAATTGAAGCTTGTGCTTAATTAACGCCTTCTGTTGGGGCGTCAATTGTTGAATCGACGACCTGACCGAGGTCGTGTTTTATTTCACGCCCTTGAGTGGGTCATTTTCTTCTTGAACTCTCAGTGAATTTAACGCCTCAGTGAAAGGCGTGTTTTATCTATTGACGCCCTGATGTCAGGCGCCTTTTATGCCTTTGACGCCATGTCCTCCAGGCGTGGATTTGTGAGCTTATGAATTTGCTTCCCTACATGCTTTGATGAACTTAAGTGCTATTATTTTGTTGGAATTATTTTTAATTTAGCACTTATGATCATGTCATGCTTTGAATTGAGGGTTATTCATATTGAAATTGTGGGAGGGCTAATGAACTTTCAAGTGCAGAGGATTGCAGGTTTCGAGATGCCCGGAGTAACATCATGTTGTTCTTGTATTTCGTTCCTGTAAGCATTATTACTATATGGTATTCTACGTTATTATAGCATATCAAGGACCTTGTGGTTCTGATGAACCTGGAATTTGAGTTCCCCTTCATCAAAAACAATGATAATTCCAGGAGAGTCTTGATCACACGGATAGGCCGTTGAGTCGTTGAAGGTCTGGGATGATGGTTCCACTTTCTGAGTTGACGCGCGGACAAATGGGCTTCGGCTTAGTGTCAGCCCAGAGATTTAGATTCTTGATCAAATCTAGATGGCTTAACAATATTATCCTTGATTATTTTCTATTTTTAGTTTGTTTTAATCTTTTCTTTTGGCCCATCATGCATCATGTAGGATTTTGAGTTTCATGATGAAAATCTTCATATTATGGCAATAATGAAGGTCACTCGCTCTTGATTGAGTTGACATGAGATATTCCACTCCAAATTGAGTACTTTATTCTCTCTGAAGCCGCTCAAGCTAGTTCCTTGAAACTGTTCCTTTTGCTGGATCTTCATCTCGATTCCCTTTATTTTTCTGCAAATCCACCTTGGTTGTAGCACGTCCACGTTGGCTGGTAACCGCTCTCCAATGGTGTCTCCTTATTGTGCCGCGCACACATTTTTACTTGTTTAGTTTAATCTCCTTTTATCCAGCAAATTGATGTTTCCTTAGAATCATTCGGAGTTGTTTCACTCAGAATCTTGGAAAGATTTCTAATGCTTGGTGTCTGAGGCGTGTCACATCACACCTTGGCGTCTACTTATCAGGTCATTCCACTTCATTCCGCTGGTTGCACTCCCTTGCAAAGCAGACGCCAAGGCGGGGCAGCTGTAGACACGCCAAATTGACGTTATGTTGATCAAATCTCATGTCACTATGTTGACGCCCCAAAGTGAACTTCAATACATTCATAATATGAAGTTTTTCTATTTTTGTGTGTTTTTTGGTTTGTTCTTGCATTTTTGTGATTCGCGACCTGAAGAGGGGCGTTATTTTAAAAGCGACCTTACCTAGGGCGTGTTCAAAAGAAAGGACGACCAAATGTCAGGGCGTCAATTCCTGGTATTATCCGGTTTCAAAATAAATTCCAATTAGTGATTGGCGTCCTTCCTCAGGACGTGTTTTCAAGTAACACCTTTATCTCAGGCGTTTTCTCATAATTTTCAAATAAAGAAAGTTTTATTTTCAAATTTAAATCCAAGAAGTGACGCCCTTGACCAGGTCGTGTATTTGAGTAACGTCTTAAGGTAGGTCGTCAATTTACAATTTGACGCCCTTTTGAAGGTCGTGTTTTATCCTTCAGAGTCGTGTTTGAGTATGCCTTTCCTGAAGAGTTCCCTGCCCTCTTTGATCACCTTGCTCGATTTGGGGACTAGAGTCCTGCCTTCATTGATCATTGCCCGTTCTTATCTTCCTATATTTGAGGTTATCTTTGATCTGGAACCCTATATAAGGTTGTCTTGATCGACCTCGCGCGAGGTT